>VXAC01000413.1:183107-212092 GCA_013399225.1 Rhipidura dahli
AAAAAAGAGGAAAAAAAGCAAAAGCCAATTTAAACCAGCTGGGCTGTGCTTTCGTTTAAACTGATGTGAACTGTTAGCTCATTAGTACTAAGTCCTCCTAGCCCTGAGGTTTATCTCTATATGTCTTTCTGGAAAGCAGAAGTCTGGCCTGTGTCAAGCCAAAGCAAAAGGCCACATGTGCTGTGAATGTAACACTGTCCTAGTGTCCTTCCTTGCCATTATGAAAAACAAGTTTCTGCCTAGCTTTGTGCTTTGCTTAGGCTTGAAACCCTGAGTCATACAACACGTGGTGCTTCAGGTCTGTGTAGTAACAACTCGCTACGGCAGAATGGAAAATAAATCCTGCAAGGACAGAAGAGAATCATGAAATGTTAATGCTCCAAAGATGTATAGGCTCCCTTCCACTGAATTCTCTTGACCTTTTGAATGAAGATAGGAAGAGCAGGAGCAAGACAGGTGATGCTGAGATTTGTGGTGAAGAGGAATGAATGTGGATTTGACTGATCAGATTGCTGTGTATTTCAGCTGCAGAGATTTGTAAGAACAATCTGTTAAAGGTTATGCAAAGCATTAACCATTTTGCAAGTTTAACTGAGGGGTAAATATTTTTTGCTGAAGAAGGCATTTTTAGATTGCAAATGAATGGTTTGAATCTTAGTTGTGGTGTTGTACATCATGTGCTCAGCCTTGTTGCTCCTCCAGCACTCTTCCCACCCTTTTGATGTTCAACCATCCTGTACCTAATGCTGTGTCAGAGTTCAGTGCTGCAGTATTCAGGACATATTGTACATCTAGAAGTAAAGTAAAGTAAAAAGTTAGTGTGGTAGCACAAGAGTCAGCCCAACTATTCTATTTCTTCTCCAGAGAGAAAAAGGCAATTTCTTTTCAAAACTCTCAGAAATTTTCTGTTGGGTTTACAGGCTGAGATCTTTTCCAATGTACTTTTATGAACTCCAAGGTCGAATCATGCAGGCTGAATTAGGTAACAATGTCTAGAGAGAGGATGACTCAGTTTATTTGGGTGGCACAATATGAACTACTCATAATCCCGAGAGTTTCTCTCAGCATGTCAGGGATTTGCAGGTGATATTTCTGCTGGTCTGTTTCCTTTTGTAGATTTTCATACTGTAAAAAAAAAAAAAACAAAAAAACCCAACAAAATCTACATCATCTTCACCTGGTTTATTAGGTAATAAGTTCTGAAATTTAAGTAATTGCTTATAATGATTGAGAGAGATTTATGTGTTCTGGAGATTAAGGATTTCTTTTATTTATTGTTGATTATTTAATGTGCATAGTTGACACATAACCCAAAATTTCAACAGTCTCATAGCTTCTTTTGAGTCGTGTGATGGGGCCCTTGGAATGGGATCAGAGGTGCTGCCAGGCTGCAGGAGTGCATTGTACCTTGTAGTGAGGGTCCCCTGGGCTCAGCCTTTCCATGCAGGGACACAGAGTGCCTGTCCCACAGCCCCGGCTCACAGACCAGACCTGCCAGGCTGGTGGGACCTGCTGTGCTGGTGGAGGCTGACCCAGCTTCCAGACAGCTGGAAAGGAAGGGCTGCATCAGTGCACAAGAGGGCTGGTGTGCCTTCTTTGGGAGAGGTGGCACTGCCCTTCAGCAGGGACACGGCAGGAGATATTAAGCGCGTCAACTGCATTTGCTGTAAGTAATGTCTCCTTAAAGAAGGACATCATCTGTATTAAGAGTGGCTAAAGTATTTCATTCCCTTTTAGGAGACAGACATGAAAATTTTTTTTTGTGGCTCATTGTTGCTAAATGTAGAGCAGAATTCAGTGGCCTTCTCACTCAGGCCAACCTGGAATTTCTTTTTAGCTGAACCTAAAGCAATTATAGAAGCTTGCTGATGTTTTTGTTAGGAGACAAGCATCCCAATAAATAATCTGGAGAGTTGCTCTATGACAGACTGAGTCACTGTTTTCTGAAATAGGCCAAAGATCATCTAATTTATATGCCTGATCCTCCATCTGTCTGTCTTTAAAAACCTTTAAAACTTAAACTGTAAGAGAAAAGATGCCAGATCTTGTCTCAGTTTTGAGCAAAGAGTTTTGATTCCTGGAACTGGCTGCACCATTAAAAACAGCATGTGATATTTTTTATGATGGGATGAGAACAGGTGAAAGAGGGTGGAAAGTAGAGTATAAGCTTATAGTCACCTTTTTTTTTTAATCAAGAAATGCACATCTGTTGATTTGTATTCACGAGTTATCTAGCCATGAAAAGGGTAGGTGGAAAGAGAAAGCCTAGTAATAGAATAGTTTATTTGCAACAGCTTGTCAATGAGCCTTCAAATGCCCTTTTCCACCACATTTTTGTTGTACCTGCAGTATGGTTTCCCCTTGTAAGGTGAGTTAGAGTCTCAGCCTGGCTTAAAATTTTTCTGAGTCATCAGTACACATCCTCTATCTCATATATTTATTGTGGCCCTGTGATTCCCTTTATCCAAAAAGGGTTTTTTCGAACTGGATTTTTGTCAAAGGAATCATTCATTAATACTTCTCAGGACCTTTTTCTCAGAAACTTCTTTAGCTTGTCCTGTATTTCCTGTAGGAACTTCTGTGATCTTGATAGGTTTATCATGAGGGGTTACTTGATTGTTTGGTTTTCTTAAAAAAAACCACAACAACCCACAAGTATAATGAGGTTTTGAAGTTTAGTAATTGAGAAAAACATAATTAGTCTGCCATGGATGTAATATTCAAGGATCTTTCCACACCAGTCAGTTCACATCCTTCATATTTGGCTCCCATAGTGGTTTTTCAAATGCAGGTATATTTTTCTTCTTTTAGAGTGGAACCCTATGAAATAAAGAAGTTTGTCCTTTTTCTCATATTAGTCAACTCTATTGTGCTTTATCTTCTTGAAGAATTTATTGTCCTTTTTATTTTCCTGCTGCTTGTTTGTTTATTTAAGAATACTGATTTAAAACTTCTTTTCATACACTTAGAAAAATAATGTTTTACTGATAAAATCCTGAAAATCAAACTGAAAGAACCATTACCATGAAATGAGCAAGTTGTGCTGCATTAATAATGTGTGCACTACATTAACAGGAGTTAAAGCAGTGATATCCTATTGCTTCCTAGATCTTCCATGGAAAACTTTAGTCCTTTTCAGGTAAGCAATTTTCACATTTTTAGGTCATTTTGAGGGTGATGTTCAATTACAGATAAACCTACACCCTTTCTGAACTCTTTAGAAGGTAATAAGAGAACTGAGTTTTAACTTCCAGAAGAAAGTCAACAAAAAACCTGATAGACACGAGCTTTGGACAATGATGGCTGTTCCATTAGTTTGCCTTTATGGCTTTCTGATCTGTGCAGCATGGTCAACTTCTCTCTACAGGAAACATGGAGGGATGCAACTTCTATAGTTTTGTTCACTTTAGCTCCTGATTAAATGAACATAAAAATATAGCACAACACCCAAGAAAGCCAACTGAGGAGCTGATATCATAAAATGTGCATAAAATATAATAAACCCCAGAAATTTAAGGCCTAATAGTACCTTTATAAAAGTAAGAAGACCTCTAGGTCTTGTTTTGTCCATTTTCTTAGTCTAGAAATTAGACAAAAATGGATTTACTGGAACATGTGTCTGATGTATTTGCAATCAAAACCTAGGATCTCATCCCTTAAAAAAAGGGGGGAGGGGGTGGGGGGAAATCTCTGCTAAACCAGTGTTTTAGAGGGTTACCTGTCAGCTCTGTGGCTCTTCTGTACTTCTTTCTTTCCTTGACTTACTGAAGAAAGGGATTCTCCATGATGGTTTACTTCTCGTGCTGGCAACACAAACTTTTTCATGAAACTTAAACAAACTTACTCTTTCTGTGTTTTAACAGGGGTAAGGTGTGCCTCAAGGCTGATAAACCAAATTGATGTCTCTCCCTTGTAAAATGCATTGTAGGTTTAAAATTGGATTTGTTTTACTCATGTGGTTAAAAATGTCATTCTCAAAACTTTAATAGATAAACTGTGTTTTAAATAAATTGCAATTAAATGTACTGCCCACTTTGCCTGTGACTACAATACTCTTCTGGAAACTGGCTATTTTAAAATGTAGGTTAGGATTATGTTAGATTTTCTTCACTACAATTGTCCAAGTAATGCTTCTGAATAGAAGTGGTATCCAATTATGAAGCAGCCTATGGCAATTTGCATCATGGAACTCAAAACATGTATAATTTGGAAGAAAGAAATGAGGAAAATAGTGAGGAGTTTCTTCTTAAATACTGAATTTTGAAGTATGTACCATTAGCACTTTCCAAAACTGCAAAGTAGAATAAAACCAGGTTTTAAACAAACTGATTTATTATGCCAACAATACATCTGACCTAGTTTTAGAACTTTTCCTTTTTTTAAATAGTTCTGCAGTGTCAGAACACCAGCACAAGCCAGTAAAATGATTAAAGCACTCTCTCTAAATTTCATAGGATGATGGAGGTATACTGTGGCTGTGATGGACAGGAATGATTTGTACCAGCTGTGATAAGCTTGATGTGAAACTGGCAGGCCACACTTTCACTTATTGAAATAAACCCAAAAAAGATGTTTGACAATACTAGTGTGGTCCTGAATGAGAGATAGGGATGTTTTTTCCCATCTTTGTAATAAGGAAGAGTATTTTCTGTGAAAACTAGTAAAGAAATGTGGTATCTAAAAAAACCCAAAAACTTTGGCACTGAATCTTTTAGAATTAAGATTCCTTTCCCTCATGCCAGGCAGACATTTTATACACTGAGAGAATCTTCTCCTTCCTGTTACTGGCAGAGCTGATGCACTGTGTAACACCATCTTTTAATTCCTCTTGGTAAGCTTAGAACCCTTTCTATGAAGGATCCACAATGCAGTGCAAACAAAAGTGTACTCCATAATCTTATGAGAAAATGAAACTGAGAATGAACTAAAATGTATTGGTATTTACATTGCTTTGTATGTTTAGTGCAACCTTAAGCAGTTAATACTAGAATACTCCTCCTGAATTTCAGTGATAGTTTGCATCTGTGTTACATTGTTTTAAAACTTGATTTGGTCAGTTGCATAAGCAGTCAAGACATGGACTAGCAAAATAAATATCCAGTGATATGTTCCACAGACTTTTTTTTCCCCTTGAAGTGAGTTAATTGAAAACAGTATATAGGTATTGAGTGGGACACCTGGCCACTATATGTTTTAACAGAGCCCATAAAACCAATCATGATTAAGTTTAATAGATCAATATGAAATTTACTAAAGCTCTGTTAAACTTTAGGCAGTTAAAATCAATAGATAACCTACTGCAAACAGATACAGATTACCAACAGAGTTAAACATCTCCTTGTGAAGCACTGGGGTGGAATAGAAACTCTTGCATGTCAACAGACTTGTCAGTGTCATTGCTGCTCCTGGAGCTCTTCTTAGGGAGAAATGCATTTGGGAACCACTATGCTGACCTGGTTTAACAACAAAAGCTTATACAAAGCTGTGGGCATCACCTTCATTTTCAGGTTCAACCCCAGATCTTTCACCCTGCCCACTACTTGGTGATCATAAGTATATGGCTTCTCTCACACTGTGGCTGCAGGTCTCTGCTCAGTTCCCCAAGCCCTCACTTCTGGGTCCTTAAGCTGAACCATATCCCAGAGTGACATCACCAGAATGTGAGAGGGTTTGGATTTGGATTTGAACATAGTAACTTAAGCACATATCTATAATCTGTGCTGTTTGGGTTTTTTTTTTCTAATTATTATTATAATTATTAATTTCCAGACCTTTTTTTATGCTTAAAGCCCTAAACACTTGGAAATGCTCACAGAACAAAGCACTGTTAAAGCTGCACTTTTTCATATATTGCCAGCTGCTGTACCTGGGCAGTTGTGAGAGGTGCTGTGTGCCCATACTTGGTTTTACACTATGGTGGGTGCCTGTAACACTGCATGTTGCATCCCAGGATTTGCTGTGGTCTGCAAAGAACGTTCCGAACTCTGTGCTGCCACCAGTACACCAATACTAGTGCCTGACCTCCTTGGTTTCTGGCTGGGCTGGTATAAAAGGCTTGCAGGAGGTTCCTCCATAGGCTGCAAACTGAGTATGTCCATACTAGCAATTTAAGTCTTCACTGATTACACCCATAAATTGTAACTTGTGATTATTATCACGATTCCATAATCAGAAATACTGTCTCGGTTGCTCAGATTTTTTTTTTTTTACAGCATTTTTAGTATTTTCTATGTTTCTTGATGTCTGTTGGTTAAGAAACTGCCAAGCAATTCCTTTTGTAATGTTAAAAGGTAGGCTTGGCTTAAAGCAATAAATATTGGAGTACCTAGTTCTAAAATCTACTCAGTGTTGGTGGACCCTCTGATCTTTATGGAGACCGGCATGTTCCCCTGTGGGTACTGATCTGTGTGCAGGGTAAGGGGATTAAAATAACACTGAGGGTTATACAACTCTGAAAGAGAATGGGAAGGCAGGAGATGCAGTGCCTGAAATAGGTACAGTGATGATTCTGTTCATCACTGAGGAATGTCTAACTGCAGTTGGATAAAATAATTGAGAGAATTCAGAGAATTTCCCACCTAAAGCCAGAAGGGCAATTCAGATGGGCTCAGCCAAACCAAGGGTGTAGTGCTCATGCTTGGTGTAATCAAGAGTCTGCCATGCTGAATAGCTTCATAATTCATGGAATATTATCTGTTGGAATAAAGGTGATTTATTATAGGTGTGTCACTTGGGGCCAGCAATGTTTTTCTGGGGTTTTTTTGTTGTTGTGGTTTTTTTTTTTCCCCCTAATGTTACATGAATGAAGCTAAGGATACTTGTTTTATATCCTTTTTTTTTATTCCTGCTGGAAAAGATGGGTTTGCATAATTTGTTAGTCATCTTCCCAGAGCTTCTCTCCCAGCATGTCCCCAGAGATGTACACTTTGGTAACAGAAATACTGTCCTTTTGTGCTGTTGTATTGCTGAATGTCAGCACAAACCTTTCAACAGTGAAAAAATTAAGGGTTGTAACAAAGCAATGGGACCATCCTTTCTCCCTCAGTGCTGGGTGTCTTACAGTAACTGGGAGAGAAATTCTTATTCCCAGATGTATATTAAATCTTTATAATAAAAACATTTTTTCTGGTTAGTTACAATTTAGCTCTAAAACAAAGCCCTGACACTAATCACTTTTACAAATCCTTTTTCTAGGGCTTGAGTCAACTCCCTTTGAAGTCAGTGGAAGTCTTTGAATTTACTGAGAGTTAGTAGAGGCCTCTACATTATAAGCAGCACTTGCTTGATTGGATTTAAAAAAAAGAAAAAAACACTTATAGTAACTGCACTTTACACAGAGCACTAAAACTTTCAAATAACAGCCTTCTAATAAAATCTTAATTTCCAAAACATGTGAGCCTAATTATTATTCATCTGTGCTTGCATGCTGTGCTACCTCTTGCAAAGCTTTCTGCCTCATATATCATGTTGTAATTAGTAAAGTGGGAAAACACATTCATCTCTTCTTCAAAGAAAAAAAAATCACACTTTAATCTTAAGTACATCATAATTGCCAAGAGAAAAAAAAGAGTGGGGGAGGTATCTGAGGAGCACCTCAAGGATTTTGCATGGCCAATCTTTTTAGTAGGGAATCAGTGCTGTATAGCTTTTATTTCTGCATTATTACTGACTAGAAAAAATAAGGGAGAGAGGCACAAAGAAAGGAGAACAAGGACCAATATAAGGAATGAACAAACTGTGAAGAATCACCCTGTATTGGGAGAACCTTCTCTCCTTCCCTTTTTGGAATAAAACCCTGAAAGTTGTTAAAAAATAGCAATGCTACTGGTCTTACTCATAGGACTGTCTCCCAAACAGAGCCAGCAGGCTGAGGTAGCAGCTTAGGCCTCATGGAACCATGCAGAACAGAAAAAAAAATTATCTAAATTATAATTCAGATGATGAGGCTGTATAGTGGTCCATGGGATATTCTGAGAGTATGCAGCTATCCACTGGTCTAATATTTGTGAATTCCTGGTTAAAATTACTTGCTTCTTTGGGAAAATAGCCAGTAAGACAAAAAGTAAATATATATTTTTACAGCAATAGGACAATGGACAAATCTGCCCCATTTGCTTGAACTCAGTTGGTCAGTTATTCAAACAGATAAATCATTTGATATTGTTAATTTCTCTTTCAGTACTGTAAAATGATCAGTGATCTGTCTAAGAAATATTCAGCTGGGCTAAATATTTAACAATAAGAGCATTGGGGATATATGTTTTTAAGTAGCTTAAAATGAATGCAACGTTAAAAATTACCAAAATGGGAACAAGGAGTGATAGGGCATGCTTCCCTGGAGTCAGTTAACTGAGGATCCCAGAGTACTTTAAACAAACTTTGTCTGAAGCTCACAAACTCTTTAGGCATTATAATGTGCCACTTTAGAAATAATAGGCCTGGGAGCCTAGCTTAGTAGGACCAATGTTTTTGTTTCAAGTGACTTGCCCAAACTTAAACATCAAATAGTCTCAGATGAAAGCAAGATTTAACGTTTTTTTGTCTTCCCTTTCCAACACTTCAAATCCTGGAACCCAAATGTTAGAGTGTTATGCAAAATAGTATCTGTCTGTGGTTACTGAGGTTTATTCTGAGCTTTTGCAAAGACACAAACTGCAGCAGAGACAGCTGAATGTATCCTTAACACAATAACTGAACTGCCTTTTTCACATCGTAGTGAACTGAAAAAGCCCCCAATTTAGACTTCAATTTCTCTGTATTTTAGCTCTCCAAGTCAGCAGTTATAGCAAACTTCCATCCCTTATGGGTCTGGCACTATGTTCTCCAACTTTTAATCTTCCATCATCCTTAAATAAAAAATAAAATAAAATTTACATTTGCAGTCAGGTTCTGGAAATAAGCTACTTTCCACTTAAATAGTCTATGGAGCAGAAAGAATTGGGCAGAAACTTACCCAGAGGAAAAGCCTCAGCATATGAGTCCCAAGGAACCGGCTTGCTCATCCTCTCTGCATGGTTAGTGTTTCTGTATCATAACCAGGACATTGCACTTTTAGGGTTGACTTCTCCACTCTGGGATTAGAATACTTTATTATAAATACTTTATTTAGACATCTATGGCTTGGGTAAGCTACTCAAGTGTTTTGCAGCCTGTAGGGCAGTGGTGGGTTCTGTGTTTGTCTGCACCAGAGGGCACGCTGCTGTGAAGGAGCCAGGGTATGGCAGCTATTGGCAGTACACTGCCTGACCTCTGAAGATCAGTGTTATATTTTGTCTTGTTTCCTTTAGCTGTGCTGAACTGAATGACTTGGTTGATGAAACGTCTGTACTTAGCTTTGTTGAGCAGCAGGCTGGAACTTGCTCTACCCATGCTTTGGAATTGTAGGTGAGTCTGCCTCACAGGAGCAGGGAGCTGAGGTGTGCTTTAGGGCAGCAGCAGATTGTGTGGGGGTGGCCTTTGTGCTCTCCAGAGGGTCGGAAGCACTGTGGAGTGTTTCCAGGCATTTCTCCTGAGCAGCCATATTCTGCCTGACAGTGATAAAAAGAGAGGGGGGAAGTCACATCTCCTTGAATTTTGTTCCAAGAGTTGACCAATTTTCAAACATCTTAGTTCAAATTTAAATTTGTTGAGTATCATCTTCCAGCTATTGGCAGAACCACCACCTAAGCCATTTTTTTTTCCCTGCAAAGGAGATAAGATTGTTCTGAAGCCATGTCTCATGTTACTTTCTGATAGTATAAACTGATGGAGGTTCTTTCACTGAAGGATGTATTTTCTGGTCTTTTGGTATTTTTTTTCTTCTTTGTCCTTCTAAGCTTCTCATTATGCTTTTTTAGAACTGGAGAGAGAATTTTAGAACAGGACATTAAAGCTTTCTGGTTATAATTCAATATACACCGTGTGCTACAGTCAGGAATGTAGCTGCCAGGAAGGAAATATAAGAAGGTACACCTTAAAATATGCAACACTGTTTTTCCTGCCACATTGCTCTTTGCTGTCTTCACTATAGGTAACTTGCTTTGATCATATATCCACTGACCAAGTGCTAAATCACACTGCTGCAGACACAGCCTTTAGTTCTTGGCTCAGTGCATCTTGGTTACCAGGCTTACCCTTTTAACAAAATGAGTCTTGTTGCATATGAATATCTTTGTTCAGTAAAATAAAATGAGTCAGTAAGTTTTAGCTCATTAGGCAAAATGTTGCATAAATGAATAGAAAAAAGCTATTTGCTGCTATAAGTATGTTCCAGAGAGTAAATGTTAAATTGGATCTAACATTTAATAACAGTAACATCAATTTTTTTTAAACTTTACAGTATAAACATATTGATAGACAAAATGTGCAACTTAGGTTTCAGTCCATTGTGGGGTGTAGAAATGTAAAGCAATGTCAACAATAAATGAAGAGTAGAGAGAAGCATACCATATACCTCTGCTTCAAAAATACAAGGTCCTTTCCAGCAATTTCGGGGACATAACTTTTCCTGGATAATTAAAATACACTGAAATATTTTGCAGGGAATAATATGCTAAATGAACCCCCATGCTGAATTCTTCACTCAGCTGGCTTGAGTCTGTCTTTTCAGAATGTTTCATGGGTTTACAACCACTGTAAATCTACCAATATTGTTCAGGCTAAAATTGTGGTGGCTCCAGCTTCTTCAGTCTTGGGGCTTGTCTAAGTGGTTTTCAAACAGTGTCAGAATTCAATGTTCTTGGCATGTAAATCTGGAAAGCCTTGAAATAGGCATTTAAGATCAGATGAGGCAACAGGTGTGGGTAGCCTTGACCTAACTGTGATGGCAGAAAATAAGCTCAGAGGATGCTCTAAGATGGACCTAAATACTTGAAAACTTTTTTTCTGGCATGCAGGCTTACTAAATGGAGTCTCTTATTAGGGAAATGTTCAAGTTCCACCAGACATTGGTTCCCTGCACAATGCTGTGAGCCCAAGGAGTATGGCAACTGGGGCTGTTATGGGTGCAGGCCTTCAGCTTCTCAACTTTGTCAGTGGTATTTCAGAGGATTTCTAGATTATGAGAGTTGTCATGGAAGTGATCTGAAAGCCACAAAACAATTCAGCACCCATGCTATTGATTTGATTAGAGTGAATTTATCCCAGATTTTCAAAGAATAAAAACCAGCAAATATTTGGGAATTGAAACAAATATTAACACAAATTGTAATGGCATTCTAAGTTCCTCCAGGGGACATAGAAACTATAGGTATTATAGTGCAAGTCTTTTCCTAGCGTGGATAACAAATGACAAAAATGCTATAGTTGTGAGAAATTAGCATATATATTGTTTAACAACTATATTTTTTTAGGGATGGAGCATTTTTTTGGAAGGTGATACCACAGAAATATAACTGAACTCATAATAAAGCTCAGTGATCTTCACCTAAATCTTGACTGAGTTGTCCCATCTTCTCTTCTGTAGATGGAGTTTTCACTTTGTCCTTACACCTCTACTAATTAGGTTACCTTCTAGAACATAAAATTATTCTCCCCATCCTACTTGTGTCTGAACAAGGCTTTAAAGTCAAATAAGCTGCTAGCTACCACTAGTTACAGCTCCAAGGCCTGGAATCAACCTAAGTACCCATGTTTCTCCACATATGCTGGTGGACATAAACACCAGACACCTCAGCAGTTAAATTCACATTAAGATCCCCAACCAGCCTGCTAAGCACCAGTGAGGACTGAGTGGGAGCCCAGCTGCTGACATGAGCCTTGCACAATGCCCAGCAAGGACTCCCGGGTGAAGTCTTCAACCACAAGATGAAGAAGAACAATCTCCTGTGCTGCCCTGCTTTTTAACCTCTATTTGGGATATGAATCTAAGACAAATATCTATTTACACCCCAATCATCTGCCTACAGTACTCCACCAAGACCCTGGTGACTTGGTCTCTCTTACTGAAGGTTTCCCATTTTGAGCACAGCTGAAATTCACTGGTCAGATGCCAGGAGGCTGGATCTACCCCACTACCCAAAACAGAATTAGTCTCCTTTTTTCTACTCAAGCTCATAGTGTATGAATATGGAGGTCTTCCACACTGGGGCCTGAAAGTGAAAATTGTGTTCTCCCTGTTTCTTCATGGTAAAAGGACTCCTCTTTGAATTTCAGTGCTTTGGGTGATGACTGCACTCCAAAGGAAGTCTCCCACAGGCCAGCTCTGTGCTCTTGCAGCTGGGTCTTGGTGTGGATGTTTAAGAACAGGTTGGGGTCAGCTCTGCCCTGAAAGTGTGCAGAGAAAGCCCAGAAAAGATTATTCAGGGTCCAATCTTATGTCCTTTGTTGTGGAAATCCTAAGGATGCTTGACTATATAGTAGAAGTGATGGCTTGGACCAGAAACACCAAAGGTACAACTGTAACTTCAGATCATTCCCATAAGCCTGTCTAATATAACGGTCCCAAAGGAAGCAGTATCTAGTAAGTCTGTCCCTTTCAATCTAAAAAGTCACATTACACACACAGAGCAAGCTGAGATGCTATTTTTCAGATTACTGACAGATCATTGCAGTTTTTGATACCTAGAGTTTCAGTAACCTGTCCTTTGTTAGTCAATAACAGTGATTCCCCCCCCACCCCCCAACTGCTCGCTGGAGTTCAGATTTGTTCTAGTAGACATAAATCAGTTGTGAGATTTTTTTTTCTTTGTCTCTCAGTGAATTGCTGTCACTGAAAAGGATGATAAATGATTATTTTTGTTGACAATAGAAAATAACTAAAGTGCTAATTAGATCCCACAGTCTGGGATCAATACTGAATTTCTTACTAGACTATCTTTTACACCCCTGTTCATAGTCAGCTTCCTTCTATCCCAGTTATCACTTGAACATACAACAACCAGCATCCCAGTAAATTCATGAAATATGGTTTCTGGCATGTTGCTCCCTTACTCAGTGAATGCTCCTGAAATGAACACTCTTCTCCCTAATACAAACCTCTATGGAATAGTGCATCACACTTCTGCAGACAATGTAGCTAGAAGTATATGATCCCTTTAGTGACTTTGGAATAAACAAGAAATACTCTCACTGCAGGTGAAGGACTGACAATCAGGTGAGTTTTCACTCACACGGGGTCCTTGCTAGTGTTCTGCTTCCATTCTATCTACTTTAGTTTGTCCAACCTTTTTTGTTCATCTGTCTTGCCTACTTTTCTCTCAATGTCTTCCCCAAGTCCTTAAAGTCCCCCACACCTCTCTCTGTAAAAGGGTTCTCCCATCCCTCCCTTCACACCCTCTGGCCTCTGTCTGTCCACACTTACACTGTGGCCCTCGGCCAGCTCTGTCCTTCCCCAGTGCTCATTCTTCTGATTGTAGCAATGTAGAAAAGTGTGGGTGTGCATCCATGGAAGTCCCTCCTAATACCCATGTTTAAGGAGATAATATGCAAGCTCTCTCTCTGTGGAGCATGGCACACTGATATCCCAGTTCTGGTGGGCCTCCCCTTCCTGGCTCTATGCAGCTTGCAGTGTTTTTGCACTTGTCCATTCACTTGCTCATAGATGTTTAAATTCCCGAGCATACCAAAATGACAGTACGTAAAGCAAAATTAAAAGTTGGGGAACAGTAATAAGAACACTGATCTGTAACCATGCTGAGCACAGGAAATGGCAAAATTTTTCTGTTGAGAAATAATTAGTTCATATAATTTAATCTTCTGTTTTGTTGTTTAATAGTGGCTTCTTTATTAGCTTCATGCTAAAAGCAGGTGGCTGCTGTCTCCTTTGCCTCCCATTGAAGCTGTCTGCTTTAAGCTCTCTCAAGTTGCCCGCTGGTAGAAGCTTTCAAAAGTCAGTGACTGGCTAAGGGAGCCCCTCTGTGCATGGGAGTCTGGAATGCAAATCCAAGTGGTACATGATGGAGGGAAGCTGACTGCAGAATGAGCAGGAAGAAAATGCCAAGTAGCTTCTTTTACATATAGGTGCTTTTCTTATTCTAGCAAAATTTCTTTGGTACAGAAGGAATATACCTAATCTGTGATAATACAGTTCTGCCACATGACAAACTGCTGCTCATCAAAACGAGACAAGCTTATTTTCCTTCCTTTTTTAGAAGAAAAAGAGATCTAACTTGCCAGTTGAATGTTTTTTGAATTATTATGTTTTCTGTATGTAAAGCAGTAACTCAGCAGCCAGGCTATAAGATAACGAGTTCAGTGTGCCATAATCAGATGGGACCAAATGTATTCTTGGTACAACTCTATTAACTTTGATGGGCTTACAGGAGAGAAAAGTACAGCCCATTGACATTAAGCGGGAAATTTTTCCTGGCTAGAGAGCTGCAATATCTCTATAGGTAATACTGATGTGATTGTTCCGTGTCTTGGAGGCACAGTCGTTACAATTAATGGAGTGAGTCTATATGATATACAGCATTTTGTTGTATGTTTTCTTTTTCATTTAGCAGGCTTATACTACATTTTCATGTGTACTGTTTCTGTTAAAGAGTAATAGCTGTGATTTCATGCTCTCACTGCTCAGTGTGCAGTCTCAGGACTGAATAGTAGAAGTGTTTCTAAGGAAATAACACGACTAGGGACAGTAACTGCTGAGCAAATGGTACAGGTGGATGTGATTTACTGCTGACCAAGTCTCATTTGAACTGTTTGGCACACCTCTAAATTAACTGAACAGATGGTTTTTTAATTAGTTCTGTCATTTCATTTTCTGCATTCTTAATACATGTCAGGCTGTATGTCAGGGAGTATTAGCATCAATTTCAAGCGATACAAAAACATTCATAGCAAGAATAAGCTGATAATAACAATAACAAAATATAATTAGACTACAGATTGGGAGGTCTGCAGCTTCATGAACATGGTAAACCTAGATTTATGAGACTTCAGAGATTTGTTCAAAATGAGAGGTGCATTAAACTTGCTGCAAACCAATTAGTTCTGTGCAGACCTAGAGCAGGGTTTTCTGGCTTCCTATAGTGGGATAGGCCTTGCTAATGTGAATTGCCTGAGAAGAGCTCCTGAATTTATGCATTGATTTATCTGATTCCACCTTCCCCAAAGGGCAGAACCACTTGCCTGGGCACTAAAGTGCCTTTTCGCTTCAGAGATGTCAGTAAAAGATTTAGTTATTCTTTCCTTCTCACCAAAGTGGTATTTGTCCAAGTGCAAAATCCTTTCTTTGCCATTTCCAGACAGGCTAGTGAAACTGTTTCCAAGGGCACGGAAGCAGCAGAACTTGGTTCAAGTATAGTAACACGGCAGCAACTGTTGCACTCTCATATGAAATTAAAATTATAGTGATTTCTCATGAAAAAGCAGCAAACTATGACATAGTTTTATTAGGATTTCAGAATACTAATGATGTTGTTTATATGATGGTAGTTAACAAGCTAAAGTGTAATCTATATAAAAACAAATTCTACATGACTATAGAATTAGAATGTCACATTGTTCATATAGTTTAAGCTGCAAAGATTGCTTTTTATGCATTTATAACTCTCCATGGCAAACTGAATAAAATACTCATTTCCTCCAGATTTTTCTCTGCAGGAAATACCTTAGAACTATGGCAGGCCATACAAGTAGAATCAACATCTAAGTTATTAAAGCAAATAGCTTTAATCATAGACTTTCAAAACGTGTTCCTCTTTGGATCTGCAGAAAATGGATAGCATGTAAACAGGCCTAATCTGAGCAATATTTCCAGCAGCAGGATCCTAGAGGAATTAAATAGGAGAGTCCTCATCACAGGGACATAATGATGCTTGGTAGGCTCTCCTTCCCTTGACACCTTTTCTGCAATATTACACAATGTACATGCAGTGGGAAGTGCTTTATTTAAAATACAACATAACGTTTGGCATGTGTTTGTTTGGAAGTATAATATTTTGATGTCTTACAACTAACTGGTTAAAACACACACAGGAAAGTGGTTGGGTTTTTTTCCCCAAGAATAAGGAAAGTATTTAAGCCTGAGTGACTTTATGCAAGTGCAAGTTACTACCTTGTTTTCTTATTCAGTTATAGTCCACTTGCTGTCTTTTGAGCAAGATCGTAGCATCTCATGAAAAGCAATTGTCAGCAACAGAGCTTCTGTTCACAGAGCAGGCAGTATGCTGGCTGCTAAGGAAATTCTGGTTAAAGTCTTCCCATTTCAGAACTGGGGCAAATACTAAATCCTTTTCTGTAGCCTCATCATATGGTTACTGGCTCTCCTGTGGCAGAGTATTTGGCTGTGGCCATTGACAGCATCCTGAATGTGCTGCAGCCAGCTCTAGGTTTTTCATGAGATATTGAATTTCAAAAGTATGACTGCAGATTTTGAAAAACTTACCCTTGGAATTTCTTCAGTCAGATCTGAAGCTGAATAACCTTAGTTGATACTTTATATTGTCAGAGGATTTGCTGGGAGTCTTCAAATATGGGAGGCATATGCTGACTCAGACCAGAAGATTTTGCATGTATTCAGGCCCTTATAGATGAGAGCCCTATGCATAGCTTACACTTCCTCAGCTGCAGTCCTAGAAAAGTCTTTTCCGTATCTGGACTACTTCAAAGCTGATGCTTTAACCTGGAATGGCAGTGCAGGATCTGGTCTTCTTCAGCCTTGCTGTCCAGAGGATTTGACAGATGGATCTGTGTCCATATGAAGGTAGGCTTGGATGGCTCAGCTCTGCCTCCTCTGCAAGGATCACACTGTGCTTCTGCAGAGCTTTTTAGACTGCCAGGCAGCCTGAGTCATCCTGAAATGACCTGAGAAAGCCTGGCCTTCTCCTCAGCAGATAAATGAATGAGGTTATTTTAACAAGGTTTGGAATTGTGTAGCTTCGAGGGGACAAGTGATGTTTTGGAGACTGTCTTTGGCCATAGGCATGAGTGCTGCTGAAAAGTGATGGTTACAGTCCTCGTGTTAGAGCAGGAGGCAGGATCTCTGCTGGAGCCCTTCTATCACCTCTGCCCAGCCTATTTGCCTTTGGATACAGAGATGGTCTTGTTGACACCATAAATTTTCATCTGATACTAGTCTACATATATAGATATAGATATATATATACAGGAATAAAAGTTTTGTGTATACAAGGACTACAGGGCATCAAATAATATCAGCACAGACCAGGTTAATACCAAAGATCTGCCCCATGGCAAAGCCTGTGTGTCAGCTTGCCACAGAGTGCAATAGACAGTAAAGTCCTGGAAGTTTGAAAAGGAATCGGGCATGTTGCTGGATGAAACACTAATTAAGGTTATTAAATATATAAGGCACCATCTCCACTTCAGGAAGCCTTAAAGCAGTTAGCACCTGAGATTAGGGGAGGATGCTGGGTCATTGTTGCTATGTGCCTCCCTTAATTCTTCCTTGGGTATGAGTTATTAGCATATGACTGGAGGCTGGTGCTAGGATACCTAGACCTTTCATCTAACTCAGTATGGGTTTTCTTGGGGTGTTTTTTGTATTCTTATGACCACAGTTTTTCAAATCAAATTTCAGGGCAGAAAAATCTGTTGTCAAAAGAAAGAAAATTTTGGAGAAAGCAAAAAAAGGTCTCTATAATAATGCAGTGTCTTCTCGAAATCTATTAACTGTGAGAGCAAAATAACAACCAGATGTTGTGAAAGGGAGTAGGGGGAAGGCAACGCATACTGAAGTTGCATGCCTGTGCTTTTAAGTTCCCAACACAATCAGAAGTGTTTTCATCAGCATGCAAGCCACGGCCCTTGGTGTAAATAGCATGTGACTTAAATCGTAACTAGCAGGTTGCTGAGGTAGCTGCTGAACAGACTCAACACCTCAATAAAGATATTGCATGTTTCTGGGGAGCCCTGTAAAACATTATTCATGTCTGTAAGCAGATTCTGAATAATTGTGTTATGCTAGGCATAACATCATGTTTGTTTGTAATTGTCTGGGGCCTGAATGAGAGTAAAGAAGATACTCCAAAACTTTTTGTAGCAGTGGGGAGGAAGATCCTTATGGGACAATAAATACTGGATTAATATAGGTTCACCAAGACAATCTGAATAAATAGGCTTCCTTCATTCTGCAGCTGGTTTTAGCTGTATTATCAATTGTTTGCAACAATTGCCAGATACTTTTGAAAGTGTTAAGGAGTTCTGGATGATTCACGATTCCTTAGCGTAGGTGATTTTTCATCAAAACATTCTTCCCAGAAATGTGGTGTTTGTTACTCGTTAATTCATTATTTGGTATTTTATTTTTTTGTTCTTTTGTTTTATATCTTTTTATATCTTCTGTTTAAATATATTTAAAATATAAATATATAAATATTTAATCAGGAAGTACAAATACTGCCTGGTAACTTAGGACTAGTTATGAACCATGAACAGCAAGCACACAAAATGGAAAAGTTTGACATCAGAAATGGTATGTCCAAACTAGTTGGCAAGTGCTTTCCATTAAAGAATTTGCTAATAGAAATTATTACTTGTTCATGGTCAGTTTAAAGCAAAAAAGAAATTATTTTCTGGTCAATATGCACTCAGTTTTAATTAAATGCTTGTATGGAAAATGAGTCTCTTAGTAGCTGCCCTGGAAGTTGGTGTTTATGAAAGCAAACACATCCAACATGGGAAATAAAGAACAGTTGTTAGAGACATGCACATGCCTGCAGGGCTATGATGTTACTGGCATCATGGAGATGTGGTGGAATGGCCCTTATGACTGGAGTGTTGGAATGGATGGATGCAGGCTCTTCAGGAAGGACAGTCAAGGGAGATGAGGAGGGGGTTTCACGTCTGTGTCAATGTTGATGACCATCTGGTGTGTATGGAGCTCCACCTGGGGATGGATGAGGAGCCAGCTGAGAGCTTATGGGTCAGGACTGAAGGGAGGGCAGGGACAAGTGACATAGTGGGGTCTGCTACAGGCCACCTGACCAGGAAGACAGAGCAGATGAAGCCCTCCATAGACAAATAGGAGCAGATTCATATTCACAAGCCCAGGTCCTTATGGGGGACTTCATACATTCCGATATGAGATGGAGGGACAACATAGCAGGGCACAAGCAATACAGTATGCTGGAATATATGTGCAATATACTTAACTGATCTATGATTTTTCCCTCCCTGCCCTCCTGGTCACCCAAGTCAGCATGTAGCAAGATCGCCTCACTTTCTTAAAATAGTCCAGTGGGGAGCATCATAACAGGGTACTTCTGAGGCTATCATTAGACACACACAAGTGAAGCACTACTAGACTTTGAACAAACTATCAAATGACTTACAAGAACAAAAGCAATCAAAGTTTTACCTCTGGCAGTGAGAGGTGAATGACCTCATGGTGTGTTTTCTGATGCTGACTTCCCTCTCTGCTGAACCGTACCAAGCTTATGATGAAGTACCAAGGATGTCTAAAACAGCTTATGATAACCTGATCTTTGAGCCTTGTGATTAATCATCTCCTGAGTTTCATGCAAACACGGGTAGCAGCACTGTGGGAGGTGCTGGTAAGCATATTTTGTCTTTTTTTTTCCCCCTTTGGTGATGAATGCTACAAAATTCTTTGACTTTGAGTGTATTTCTGCCATGTAAGAAAAATGGTAATGAGAAGTCAAATCTTTCTTCCAGTGGAGAATCAGTCATTCTGGGCATACTTTGAAAATCTGTTTCTTCTATTACAGCTTTCATTTAGAGGCTACCTTTGTGCCCTAGTAGAAAATAAGGCTGCATGTCACCTTGGGAACCTGCTCTTCAGAATAGAAATGATCTTTCAGACATGTTCTTTAGCTTTAGTTTTGCTGTGATGAAGTGGTGAAGCAGATGTGCTGGTCAACAGGCACAAATCTAGCTGCAACACATTTGTTTGCAAATTTAGAGATTTGTAGGTCATAAAGAAGCAGCAAATATCACTGCCTCTTAACTTATGCTGATAGTCCTCTTAACTGAGGGTAACCCAGTGGTGGTGGAAATGCAGCTGCTGTCAGAAACTGGAAATTTGTGGAAAGAGAAGTAGATAAGTGTAGTTCTTAGCAGTGTGATAAGATAGCAGAGTAAGATAATACTTCTAGGAAGGGTCCATAGTCACACAGGAGGATGCAGGAGGATGAAGAAAGATGTGAAGATGTCACATTTCCCCATGACCTGCCAGTCCCAAGCAATGAATAGTCAACTGGGTTTTATTAAATACTGCATTTGCTGCCTGTGCAAGCTCATTCTCTCCTCTAAGTAACAGAAATATGGCAGCAGTGGCCAAAATAGAAAACATGGATCTGAGATTGACCACTCACCAGAGTATCTGCCATTCTCTTCATGAAGGGAACATGAGCACACTTGGAAATTGGAGCAGGAAGTTAAATAGTGTGCTCAGTATAACTCTTTGGAGGGAATGGTTTTCAGTACACACTGCAGAATAACATTCAGAGGGTTTGGTTTGAAGCATTATACAGGAAAATACAACTTGAAAAATACTGCACTATCCACCCATGAAAATGTGCACAATAATTTTAATATTACCTGTTTCTCACAGCTCTTGCAGCCAAGGTCAGTAACTGTATAAAGGAAAAAAAATCTAGAGGCATGATTTTTCCATACTAGCTCGAGTGATAGGATATCACATGTACAGTGTAGAAAGCTGCATTCAGGACAAATTCAAATGGTACACAGGAAACTAAAAACCACATTAATCTTGTATATTTTAATCATTGTTTTACTGGCTCACATTGGCAATAATGTCTTAATTCAATATGTCTCAATTCAGTAGTTCAGTCTTAAATCTTGGACAGCTGGTAGAGATTTTAATAGAATTCAGCAATTTAGTCGATACATGAGAACTGAGATAAGCAAATTAAGTTCTACCAGAGATCAGATATAAAATTAGAGACAGTATAATTTTTGATGGGCCATGACCTCAGCAGCTAGGAATTGTCATTTCTCTGTGAAATTAGATGAACAGATAATGAAGCCATTACCTTGTGAACTTTGAAATAATAAACAAATAGTAATGCTGCAGGACAGGCAAAGTAAGTTATTTCCAGCATCTGGAGTACCTGATGCAATTCATCTTTAAATTCCACATAAACTCTTTAAATCTGCATATATTAGTATAAATAGGAGTAACTAAACTCAAGAATGATTTCTCTCCCAAAGGCATGCCCTTATTTTTTTAGTATAAATAAATATATTTATAAAACTTCATATCACAAACTAAGCTTATGATTTATGCCTTAAATTCTGGTGGCCAGGTAAATAACTTAATCATATTCATCCTAGTGATATCTCAGACAAAATACACCTTGTGTATTCCTTAGGCTTCAATGAAATGACTGCTTTTCCTCAGCAGGAAATTAAGAGCAACAGAAAGATCTGAACACCTTTGGACAGTGGCTTTGTGAATATGAAGTCTGTCTGTTTGTCTTTATCTTGGGCATAAATGTTAGGTCAGCAGGTTCACTCCAAGCTTGTCTCGCTGAAATCTAAGGTGCAAGCACAATGCTTTTGTAAAGCTCTGACTGACAGGACAAGGACAAGTTCCACCCTTGCGATAGAAATACGTTTAGCAAAGGACAGTATAGGCAATTAACTGAATTTTATCCTGTGATGATTTGGATAACACAGACTTCATGTGCTTTTTGTTCTGTGCAGCACGTCATTTTTGATTAACGCATTTCTGCCAGTTTTAGGCACAATTTTATTGTGATGAAGATGATGATTTTGGCTGTCTCTGTAGGCATTTCCTCTGAGGATTTTAAGTCCCTTACTAATTGTGCATGTTCATATAATCTTCTTTAGTGCATTATACATGTACTCAATGAAGTGTGATTTTTCAGTGGGTGCTAATGATAACTATTTCTCCAGACACACAGTAACATATCTGGGTGATCACAAACTCTATTTGCTGCATGGTTCACTCAACTCTGAAGTTACTGAGAAGGTGGAAAGAATTGCATTACCAAAGATGTAAAAAATAGTGTTTTATAAAACCAGACTATAAAATATAACCCAATTTTAAAATGCAAGGAGATCAGTGTTAGCAGATTATTTCTTAGACTGTGAAAGATGAATAGAGTAGAAAGGATATGGACAACATTGGAAATTGTGGGAAAAAAAATCTGTATTTGCCTGTTCAGAAACTTATTTTCTCATATTATGAGCAAAACAAAACTGAAACTCAAAATACAGGCAGACCAAACCAGGATCTTCTCTTCTGAACCCCTTCAGACTTTAAGGAGCTGGATGACCAGATTTTTTTTCTCTAAGAAAACCACAAATGAGGGGGGAAAGCAAAGTCAGCATCCCAGAGCTTCATTAATGTATTTGTTAACTGTACTCACCTTAGTCTCTTGGTATAGGTAGATACAGATGTCAAAATAGAGTAATACAGTGGTGAATGAAGTGGGTCCACAGTTTGTGTATCTGGTTTGGAATGTGCTTTAAGATTTTTTGCAGGTGTAAATCAGGTGTAATTGCTCACAGACACAGCTGGAAGAATACATGGATTCTATTACTAAGAGATGAAAATCACTGTTTCCTGTGGGCTTTGACTTCATCAGAGAAGCCTTTCCATTGCCATGCTGCTTCTATTTGCCTTCTCCAGACAGGAAAGCATTTAAGGCCAAATTTACCTTTAGGCACATCTCTACATTTGGAATGACTTTGAACAAAAGTTCTGTTCACTGGAAGCACATCAGGAAAAGACAAAGATCTGTGGAATTCCAGAGCAGAATTCAAAACCTCTGGTTTGCGTAAGGCCATGTTGGGAACATCAGGGATATCAGTTGTCAGGTTTCCACCAAACACTTTTTAGGCTGTTTGAGGAAAAGGAGTAAGTCCTTTTCCTATTCCACCACAAAGAATCAGGAAAAGAAGGAAATCCTGCTTACACAGATTACAGACAAACTATACTCAGAAAGGCATGCCAGAGGCTCTGCTCAGAAGGGCATGCCAGAAGCTATGTCTGCATTAGTTGTTCCCAGCAGGGCTCTATGCAACATTTGGAGAACTTGCTAAAAGCTTCAGTGGAGAAACTCCAAGTGGGATGGGGTGGGGGAAGAATTTGGTGCCTCTGAAAAACAAGGACTAGATGTTGTCAAGAGTTATCCTATAAGCATTTCTGCAGATCTGTTGTCTCCCAGCTTTCATTTAGGAGCTGCACTTCCCATCACCTCCCAAACAGTTAGAAATCTTACTCTGTTTTTGAAAGGCTTTTACATTCTTACAGACAATGCCTAGAGTAGCGGAATATAAAATGGAGAAGTTCTTACCAGCATTACTAAAACTTGAAATAACAATATCAACAAATTTTAATACTGCCTTGCACCATTGCTATCAATTACCTTTTCTACTTGCTAACTATTTTTAATGGTTAGATGCCTCACGCAGTGAAGAGAATAAAAAAAAAAACCACTTATTTTTCTTTTACTTAGCTCTTTAGTTATTTTACTTGTCCTTTTTATCCTGTAATGGTGCTGTCCTCCCTGGATTTCAAATGTTGCAAGGAATCATTTTGATATAAATGAAGAAGTCCATATTCATTTTCTGAGGTAGAACATACTTTGGGTAGTGTTGTATCTTGAAATCTCCTTCACAAAAATTTAAGTTTGAGAGTAAAGCAACAGCACCACGTTACTGGAAACCATACGATGCATGTACCACAAAGGAGCTAAAAATATGGAGTAGTTTAGAATATTTATCTTAACAGTATTACCCTTTCCCTAGAGAGATTTTCAGACTTCCATCTGCCTATATCCATTTTTATACTTACCCCTGTTTCTAAAATAAATCTGGCTCTCTTATTCAGGTTTCTTTTTATTCCAACCCCTAAATATTCTAACCACTCAATTGCCTACACAAAAGTCCCATTTATGTGAAGAGTCCTGTATTACCCTTTAGTTAGGGGCAGTATTACAGATTTTCCTCATTACTTCAAAACTCCAAGCTATAGTAGAGTGTGCCTAGTTATTTCAGGATTTCAAAAATAGCTACCTTCTGTTCCATGAGAAAGTGTCATCCATGGATGTGGGAACTCTGCTTCATAATCTTCACATCCAATTGTGCTCACATCATTATTAAAATCCTTCCTTTATGGTACCATTCTGGATTTATGAGAACACAGATGATTACAAGGATAAAGAAATAATTGCCATCCTTGTAACATTTACCCAGCAAGAATCTGTATGACAGAGGAGCATTTACATAATTGATGACAAAAAGTTTCTTCAACAAAGCCGTACTTCTTTTCATAAAGCCATATTTCACCTGATCTTTAGTCAGACTGGACTAAACTCCTAGTTGAATTCAGTTTTTGGTATACAACTCCTGATCCTTGTCCTGTGCTGTTTCCTTCTTGAATCACCTCCCTTTCCTGATTTTCCTAAATATGATGTGCTACCTATGAATCAATAATGGAATAATAGGTATTGAAGTACCATTTCACAATGGATAGTTAAAGGTGTGAATTTACTGTGGAGACATAAGGAATCTGTCACTTAGCTGGGCAGAAGGGAGAGAGGCTCAGTCCATGGCTCACTGAATTGCTTCTTTCCTATCCAGGTGAAGGTAAGCTTTTGTTTTCCCTTCCTGGTTACAGTGGTGGCCCCTCTGGTTAGGTGCAGACTGCTCTCATGTTCTAGTTAAAGAAACTAGGGGAAGCAGCCTCTCAATCTGGACAACACCTTCACTGGTATAAACAGGACTTACAACAGGAGCAGGGTAAGCTGAGGGACCTGTGGGTGACAGGAAAGGAGGAGCATGGCTTTCATCACAGTGTAATGGGACTGTGTTTTGCCCATGGGGAGGTACAAATCTGTTCTGGAACAAGATACACTTTCTCAGAGTACTGAGATGAATACAGCAAAGTGCAGGTATGTATTTTACCCCTTGATCCCTGAAGTCTGCACTCCTCAAGATGTCCTGCCCCAAAGTACCACAGGGCCTGAAAGCTGTTTCGTGCTGTTCCCAGCTGAGCTTTGATATATACTGCTTTTTCTGTTGAGTCAGTTCATTGGGTGTTTTGTTTGTTTGTTTGGGATTTTTTTTTTTTTTGTTGGTGGTGTTGGGTTTTTTGGTTGTGATTTTTTTTTCCCCTAATGAGGTAGGCATTTTTGCACCTTGAATGAAACTGGAATGGTACTGTGACAATCTGGCGTGCAGTACTGAAAGGAAGAAGAAAAGCTTCACAAATGTCTAGAGCATGTCTGTATATACAAATTGAGTGTTAGTCTGATTACAAGATAAGGAACAGAAGAAAAGCTACTTCTTTTTAAATCCATAATATTGATTGAACATCATAATTATAGAGTGGTGCTGCAGCAACTGAGACTCCACAATGTATTGTGATCACAGATAAAGGAAAACAACAGGCATTTGAAATACTGTCCTAACTAGTAAATAGTACTAATAGCAGCTGGCCTTTATTACTTCAAATAGTTTTCTCTTAAATAGCTTAAAATAAAACAAGAAACAAAGAAAAAACAGATTAAAATACCTTTATCATACAGACATGAAGCTTAGCAGAAGGTAGTTGTAGAACTGAAATAATGCTGGATCAAACGTTCCTCCCTGCTTCTGCATGGTAGCGGCAGGCCACGCTCTGAATTCCCCTGCCCAGAGCAGATGCTGAACATCACACACTGTGGGTCCATTTGATACTTGCTGTAGTGAACTGAGAGATGTTACAGAGGGCAAAGGAATGCTTTGGTGGCTGTAGTTCTTTGTTATGTCTTTTGAAAGTGGGGCAAGTAATTATTTAGACTTCTTTTAATTGGAAAGTATAATTCCACTTTCATGGAAGCAAGTGGAGTAAAAAATAAAAAGGCAAATTACTCTACCAGCCCACTTTGAGGTTCTGCTTTCCCTTTTCAGGATATATTTAACGAAAAACCATAGTGTTTTCCAATCCTACACACATTCCAATCATACACATTCCAGTTTTTTCAAGGAGACTAGAAAAAGCATAGAACACAGTAACTGTTCAAACTTTCAAGAACTGAGGAACTGCACCAGCTGAGCTGATGTCTAGTTCATTAAAATTGTCTTTATTTTTGTGGAAAAATCCCCTAAATTTCTCATGAAATAAGTTTAACTGATTTTAAATGTAAATTTAAATTATGTTTTGGATTTGTGCTGGACACGGGGCTGATAATACACAGATGTTTTTGTTATTGCTGAGCAGGGCTTACACAGAGCCAGGGTCTTTTTCGTTTTCCATACTGCCACACTGGTGAGGAAGTTGGGAATGGGACACTGGAAGGAGACACAGCCAGGACATGTGACTCAAACTGACCAAAAGGATGTTCCGGACCATATGGCATCATTCTCTATATACAAAGCTGGGGGGAACAAGGAGGAAGTGGGGGACATTTGGAGTGTTGAAGTTTGTCTTCCCAAGTCACTGATATGTGTGGTGGGGCCTTGCTCTCCTGGAGATGGCTGAACATGTGTCTGCCCATGGAAAGAAGTGAATTTATTCCTTGTGTTGCTTTGCTTGTGGGCACACCTTTTGCTTTCTCTATTAAACTGTCTTTATTTCAATCAATGTGTTTTCTACCTTTCCCCATGCTCTCCCTGGACCTACTGGTGGAAAAATGAGCAAGTGACTGTGCAGGGCATGGTGTCTGGCTGGGGTTAAACCCCAGTAGAGATGTATTTCTCATCTTAAGCACAGTGACTAACTGGACTTTCTTTTCCCCATTGTGGTTTGGAGCACTGTATGGTAAAATCTTGCAGACACATGGCTGGATAGGACATAAGGCTGTCAGTTTCTCAAACCTCAAAGGAGTAAGGCCACTTCTGAAAACAGGAAGAAAAAGGAATATTGGCATTGCTTACCCTTTATAGTTCCACTTCTGACCAGATACATGAAAAGAACCCACATACAGAAAAATAGAAATTAATGGAGGAAAAAAAGAGTTTATGGTGAATCCCTCATATTTCCTAAAAATTAGCAATTATGTATTAGAGTGCATAAATGTTGCCTTCTTCATGATTTCAAGCATGAGTTTGAAATTTTGAAGTGGAATGAAGCAGGATTTTCTTGTGTGAGGATAACTTTCAAATTGAAGGACATCCTTGTCTCATGTCGGTAACAAGAGACACTGTGTAAAATTTCCATCCACAAAGAATACTTCTGGATGGATCAACTGAAACATCTGTGTTAAGTTCAATCCTGTATTTTGATGTCAGCCCTAAGAGAAATAAATGAAAACTTCAAAAATAGAAATTATTTCATATTTTGTAGAGAAAATTTTTCTTTAGTGTGTATTAATCCCCCTTTGCTTTCTTATTATGGAAACTTGTTCCCTAGCCAAGTGTCCAAAAAGCACACTTGAGAAGTCTGAAACTTTAAAAGAAATAAAGTTTTTCTCAAACATTTTTGTGATCATTAAGAATCCCTCAGGGAAATGGGAAAATTAAAGCTGAACAGAACTAAAGATGCTTTCAAATTTTATTCTAACCTAAGTGTTTCTGAAGCAGACTTTACTATGACATTTAAATGATATATATGTGAAAACCTTCATTCACTCTTGCTGTAGGTGGAAATAGAGGTTATCTATATTAAGGCCTTCTTATAATCCTAGATCTATGATGAACACTCCTGTTAAAATCAGCAAGAATTCACTAAATCTAGAGCATATTAATGAAGGTGGCAGAAATAGATGTGCAGTTGTTTTGCTGACTGGGAGATTTTCAAGGATTGCTTTGAGGCACTCCGTAAGTGTTGCCTCACATGCTCCCAAAGTAGGTTGGCGTTAGTGTTGGCAAAATTAGATCAGTCTTGAGAGATGAAAGAAGAGTTGTCTGTTATGACAGTTCTTTCAGCTGGAAAAAAGGGAGGAGAACTGGGTTAAGCCAGACCTGTGTCCTTGACAAGAGCTGCAGAGAGACCATCAGCAACTGATGGCACAACCATAGAAGTGCTGATTGTTATGGACCTCTGCAGGCTGCCTACTTCAACCACTGCCAAGGCACCATCTACTTCAACCACTTCAGAGCATGTGTCTCCACATACTGTAGCAATGATTTTCCCTAGCCAAGTAAGAAAATCCTTCAAAAGTCGTCACCATCTCTAAAATTACCTCATTCCAGTGCTGTGCTATTCTCCTTATGAAGAATTTTTTCTGGCTGTGCCATTTGGACCTCTCAAGCTGAAGGTCTTGGCCATTTCCCCTTACACTTCTGCTATTGCTGGGAAGAGGTGGGTTCTATTGTCTTTTAACTCCTTCATGCAGTTTTAGGCTATTAGAAATTAAACTTAGTCAACCTTATTCAATTGACTCTTCATCAGGCTTAGCTGTGTGTTTTAACACACAGCTTCTGAGGAGCAGCTCTAGGCCACAGACATCCTGACAGCAACCCTAGGGTACCCTTTTTAGTTCCTCAGCATCGTTTCTTTACAGGGAGGCTGAAACCAGGACATAAAATTCCAATCTCAGTCTCCACAGCAAAGAAGAAAGCTCCACTCAATGCAGTCCAGCACCAGTTTCCTGCATTGTTAAGGACAGCACGGAGTTGGCTCATGTTTGACCTACTGTTGACTGAAATACCCCAGGCCATTTTAGATCTGCTCCTCATCCAGCTCTCTTCCAGCTGTGCTGACAGACTGGATCACCTGATCCCCAGTGTAATTCTTTGGGCTTTTTGTTGAGCTTCTTGAGGTATGTGCTGGCTCACGTTATGCCCCAATACACTCAGTGGGTTTAGTGGAATGTTATTGGATTCACTCTGAGTGATGCACAGAAGAAAAACCAAAATTCTCAGGAGGTTCAACAACAAAACTTTATTTGTAAACTTTAGAACATTAAGATAGAATAAGGTACTTGGCAAATTTTAAAACACCATCCAAAGTAAGATACTTTACAAACTTTAACTTAGCGAACTCCAATTTATCCAGACACTACATGGCACTTTTTGAGGCATTGACTGGAATTTTTTAGTCTGTCTTGCGTTGTATTTCAAGAAGAAGCATCTGGGAGATGAAAGAGACTGAAAGGAAGAAAGGATGAGAAAAGTTCAGTGGGTTAATATATACTCAGGTGTCTTGGTTTGAAAATAAACCA
>VXAC01000415.1:0-26546 GCA_013399225.1 Rhipidura dahli
TAATAAATAATAAATAATAATCATTAAATTAACATGAAGGAAAATGAAGTAGAGATACTTTGTAGTGAATACTGAGGCAAAAATACTGTATGGATACAGGTATGTATATGGAGCTAAATAAACCCTATTTTAATAGACAGCAACTGAAAAGATACATTGCTTTTGTGTTCTGTTGTGCAGCTGCTGTATGTTTACCTGATACTCAAAATCTGGAATACTTTAGCTCTGAAAACCGTGATGAAAAGCAAAGAAAAATGCATTTTTCAGATTTTCCTTTATTTTTTTTTTTCTGGAAGTGTGAACAGGGATAAAGCTAACATTATTACTCAATTGCATTATTCAAAAATTGCACTTCTCATACAAAAATCACAAAGCAATTTGAAAATACTTGGTTAAGTAACCAGCAGACACCCTTTGAAAAGCAGAAAATGTAATTTAATCACAGACAGTAAAGTCAAATTCTTATTCAAAGCACAACAGAAATTTTAATGCTTCTTTGCTGGGGGAAATATTAGAAATCTGCCTAGTAGTGAGAAAAATATTTTGGTGTTTTTTGCCTATGACATAAAATGTGCTTATATATCACAGTATTGACTTCTGCTTTTCATAAGTGTACAAGAAGAATCTTGAACTAGTTGCAGTTTCAACAAAAATTATGTCACCTCGCTCCTATGAGAAGCTGGAAATGGGTGTTTCAATGAGCCAGCGGTTGCTTTCAATTGCCTTCTTTTAATGCCCTCCTCACACACCCTTTTGAAGGCAATCTCTGGCAGGATGTTATATCCATGAGCACATGATTAGGTTGATTTTCAATAAGATTTCAGGGTGATCTGCGTATCCTGATTTCAAGACAAAGAGGAATGAGTTACTTTCCATGGAAGTGTTCGTGAGTGGGTGGTTGTTAGTTTTTAACAGAAAAGATAAATGTGGTTTGGGCTAATGTATTAGTTTGTGTTTCTTGAAACCTTTTTGAAATATAACATTTTCAAATTACTGAAATCAATAATGGAGAAATTAAAAAAATATATATGCAAAACACAGTTATGCCTTTCCTTGGACTACAACATTTTATGACGATTTCTAAACAAGCTTCAAAACTAGGGCACTGTGAGCTTTCAACTTTATCCCTTTAAATTCTATTTTCTCTGTCTCATTAATTCATAACTTTTAAAGAAACTTACTTAACAAGAAAGTATGTGCAAAATTACTGGTTTTTTTCTGTCTTATACTTAAGTTGAAGATGTTACATGGTATTTAAATCCTTGCTGTAACTGAAACCAAGTTGTACTTATGATAATAAATTGAATTACATTATCAAAAAAATTGAGATGGAATGCCTGGCCTTTTCTTCTTCCTTTTAAAGTTTATATTTTTTTTATTAAATTATTTGTATTTTGTAATGCAGATACATTTATAGCTGTATTATATTTGCTCTCTATGATTTAAAGGAAGTAATTAGTAGAGTGACAAGTAGCACTGGAAATAAATTATTTAATCTGGCCAGGATATTAATTTTTGAAATATTAATACAATAGCCCCTTGAATGACTAAAGATTTCCTAATGTTCTTAGAGTTATGGAGTTGTTTTTAATGTGGGGAAAATTTTGTTGTGGGAGAAGTTTTTCATTCTGCTGTCAAGATTTTAGGTGATCACCTAAAATAAATGTGAAGCAATTTATAGAAATTTGACTGATAGAGATCAGTGTGAGTATGCCATTTGCAAAACATTGTTTTCCTCCTTGACCTTTGTCCAAGACTACTAGGGATTCCTCTCAACCTTCCAAAGGCTAGATCTGGAATACAATTTCTGACAGATACAGAATGAGAATGATAGGAAAAAAACCCCTAAAAGATAGGGTCTTTTATTCTTTCACATTACTATTTTTTTGATTCTTGTAATTATTTTCTAAACTAAGTATTGTTTATCCATTCTTGTTGTATAAAATTAATTGTCATTTAGGTGAAGTCCACCACGAAAAATAAGAAAGTTTGCAGGAAATTATAATCCCAAATGTATATATGTAAAACTAATTTGAAAAGTATGGATACAGTCATTATTTTAGCTCATGGATCCCTTTAACTGAATCAATTCAATGTTAAATTGATCTGCTGTGTGTTCCAAAATGAGATCTGGATCCGTGTTGGTCAATTCTGCTCCATTACAAACCAGGTTGGTGCTTTATAAAAGTAATCATTGTACTATATTTTTTCATTTCTAAAAAATGTTCACAAGCTATGAAGTGCGGCAGTGCAACTGCCTATTAGGAAAAAACTGAGATGGGCAGACTACAATGTTCCAGAAGCCACAGACTGAATAGCGCCCTAGAATGGGTGCTGCTGTTGTTTGCTGCTCTTCCCAGTTCAGATAAATTCCTCGGATGTCTGATGCCTAAGCATGAGGTCCATTGACTATGCATCGGGTCTGGGGGTTCTCAGGTTTCTCAAGTCCATAATTGGCACTGTTGCCTTTGCTCCTCCCCTGTTCGTTCCTATTGGCTGAATATCACTGTTCAATCATCCAGGCTCTGGCTCATCTCCTCGCCTTGCCCCCCCCGCCGAGGGCATAAATCCAAGACATTAGAAGAGCCTTTGCCATTTTGCTGCTTGGTATAGTTGTACTATGTTTTTCTTCTGCGAGGAATAAAGGTTTATAAATACCAGCTACAAGTGGTCTGTCTGTTCTAACCTGATAACAGCGAGGTACCACTTGTCTAGCACGGAGTTCCAGAACCTGGGAGGCTCGAGTCAGCCTCCTTGCAGCCTTTGAATAGGCTGGCCAGAGCCTCTCTCACTGGAGCTACCGAGGCAAATAGAAGGCACCCCAGCAAACCCGATGAACTTTAATGAAGGACTCATTGGTTAAAAATTTCAAGCAGCCATCATGATGCTGACTTTTTACATACTGTGTTGAAGAGTATGTAGATGAGCAAACTGTAACGTTAAAGAACTGGAATTTATGACTGATGTTGTTAGCTGTATATTCTATTATCCTGTCCTTGTTGAAAAAATTCTCTTGGATTTTATCCATGTTGTGTATCAACCTGTGAACAACACAAAGCATACTTATTTTAATTACAGCTATTTATATCTGGATTTATTTATTAGCAATATTTCAGGGTAGTTAACAATTGAAATAAAAAGCACATAATATGTTGTACATTTTTGTCAAGATCATCTTGATACTTTATACTAACCAGCTGTGTCTGAAGGAGCTCTCTAACTCTGTTCTGTTGCTGTCAGTTATGATTTGATACTGTCCAGTAAAGAGACTGTAAATCAGCTCTTGGGGTTTTGTGAAATAGGGTGTAATAACTATCTGTAAGGGTTTGTGGCACTGTTTTGATGGTAGAAAAGAATGAACATGATTTTTGGACCTAAAATATTAGAAAAATATCAAAGCATCCATGTTGAAAACTTGAAATAGAGAACTAGAACTCACATCTCTTTTTAGCTTTGGGCACTAGATATTGATAGTTTATATCAGAAAAAAAACCCAAAACCAAAACTACCAAGAGTTAAATCTACAACTAAGTTGAGCCTGCACATTCTTTTAGTCCAGTTTTTGTTGCTGAGGAAGGGTTAATATCCTTCCTTCTGTCTCTAGGTTATTAAATCTGGAAACTGCTGTTGTAAAACTGCTGCTTGAAGTAAAATTTCCACTGGGGCACTGCTAAAGCAAACTCTGTCCATATTTACTGGCAATTTTTTGTCTATATTTGTGCTGCCATTATCTGGAATGTCTTTCTTGTGCTGTGGTGTGTTCTCTTTCTGCTATATTGATATGCAGAAAAGACTCTACAACTCAAAAATTGTAAAGTAGGTATGTTTATTGCAGTGCTGGACGCATGAGGGGGTAACCCCCAAAAACCATGCGTGCCAACTGCAGTACTCAGCTTGAAATATATCTGGTTTCAAACTGCATATATCAGGTTACACATTACAGCTATACATATTCATCGGCTGTCTCCGCTTCATATTGTAATTGGCTCAGCATCTTGTTACACCAGCGCAGTGCTGCCTGGTGATCATGGGCCAGGGTCTCCGGGATGAAGTAAGCAGTCTCCCTCAGATTTGAACTCTTCACCTTCCTTCTTTGCACATGCTCTCTGAGGTCCTGGTCCAAGTCCAAACTCCAAAGCTGGTTTGGGCCGGTTCCAAGGTCCAAAAGCAGGATCCTTTGGTCATGGTTTCTTCCTCTTATCAACGGTTTGGCATCCTATCCTTATTCTCCCATACATCCTTCCCCTTTGCCTGGCCAGCATAGCAAATGTTCAGCAAGCAGTACATTGTTTAGCAAGCAGCTGCAAAGTTTTGTAGTACTAGCAGTACCCACAGCAATTAACCCCTAAAATCTAAGCCGCTTGTATCAATATGATTTACAGACTCCAGCACAAGGAATTTCTATACCATGTCAAACCCCGTATTTTCCTTGGAATTCTGCTTTGCTCATAATTGCTTCCATCTCTCTCTCTCTCTCTCTCTTAAATTTCTTTGATATCTTATAGAGCTATAGATACACAGATATATAGATAAAGATGATTTAGTCCTGTTTCTTATCATAAAATCATTTAGGATGGAAAAGAGCCTTAAGACCTTTAAGGGTAACCGTTCCCCAAGCAATGCCAAGGCTGCCACTAAATCATGTCCCCAAGTGCCATGTCTACATGTCTTTTAAATACCTCCAGGAATGATGACTATACCATTCTCTGTGCAGCCTTTTCCAGGGCTTGACAGTCCTTTCAATGAAAATTGTTTTCCTAATATCCAATCTAAATCTCCTCTGGTGCAACTTGAGGCCATTTTTGCCTGACCTATCCCTTGTCACTTGGGAGGAGAGCCCAACCCCCGCCTGGCTGCACCCTCCAGTCATGGAATTTTAGAAAGTGATGAGATTGCCTCTTAGCCTCCTTTTCTCCAGGCTGAACATGTTCAGCTCCCTCAGCTGCTCCTCATCAGACTTGTGCTCCAAACCCTTCCAAAGCAGCTCTGCTGCCCTTCCCTGGGCTTGCTCCAGCCCCTCAATATCTTTCTTGTAGTGTTATTTATAACAAAGTCACAGAATAGCTCAGTCTCCACAATAGCTATTGCTCAATGACCATTCATGAAATTTATAGCACTCTGTTATCCCATTAGGCATTTTGGACATCTTAAATAATATTTAAATATTTATTATTTCAAATGTTGATAGCTTTGCTACAAAAGAAAGAAAATATCAGCTTTATGGAAGTATTCTATGTGAAATGTCAGTGTTCTAACTGCTTCACTCAAGTTTTTCACCTTATCATGGGGATTTTCCTGTCCTTCTCTGTTCCCCACCAAAAATTCAGAATCATAATGCTGCTTAATAATTTCAACTTCTTTTTTGTTAATAAAGTAAAATATTAAATAATAAAAATGGTTTGTAAGTACTCCTCACTTTAATTAGCACTCTTCTGATCTATTTGACACACAGTTAGTATGTTTATACGTTCCTTTCCTTCTTTGCCAGTCTATCCAATGCTGATTGTTATTTTTCTTGTAAGAGCAACAGTGAGTTTCAAATATCTATAAGATTATTAATTGCTATTTGCAGAAAATTTGCATAAAGATTTTGTTTGCTGAAATGCTGAAGAAATATTTTTCTCTTGAAATGCAGGGGATTCATATTGAACAACCTCTATAAGCTTTCTCTAATCTAAAACTCCTCGTGGCTTTTGCAAAGGACTTTCTGGTCTTTTCTTAAGCATAAGATAATGTTTTGTACACGTTTTCATCTCTCAGGGTTTTCCTGAAGCTAAATATTATTGAAACAATATTTACAGAATGTTCTAAAACACATAATCAAAGAAAAAAATTGCACAAATATATTCAGAGAGTAACAAAATGTATAAAATATTTCCATTAGAGATAATATATAAGACAATCTAGTACCTGAGATTCTGTTTACAACATCCCATTAATGTGAACTTTTTGGTCAGAAACAGCAAAAAAACCTTTGACAATATGTTGTTATGATTGTCTTTCTCATATGTCTTCTCTTCATAAAAGTATTATTGATTTTTCTGGAAAAGACAGATAAAAGTAAACAACAACCCTTTATTCTATTGGAAATGCTGTTAAATAGCAAATAGACAACTCATTGGGTACAGATCTTACTCAAAGTTATTGAGGCTAATGGATACCTGTCTTTTGGTTTCAGTATATTCTGGTTAAATGATTTATTTTATTAAAGGGAATATGCATAAATGGAATTCGACTTTGGCAATCAGCAAAAGAATTGCAGTTACAGAACCACAGAATCAAAGAATCACAGAATCACCAGGTTGGAAGAGACGTTCAAGATCACTGAGTCCAACCCATGCCCTAACAGCACCTCAACTAAACCATGGCACTGATTGCCACATCCAGTCTCTTTTTAAGCACTGCCAGGGATGGTGACTCCACCACCTCCTGGAGCAGATGATTCCAGAACTTTATCACTCTTTCAGTAAAAAACTTTTTCCTAACATCCAAACTAAATTTCCCTTGGCACAGCTTATAACTGTCTCTTCTTGTTCAGTGAGTTGTTGCCTGGAACAAGAGACCAACCCGCACCTGACTACAACCACCTTTCAGGAAGTTGTAGAGAGTGATAAGGTCACCTCTGAGTCTTCTCTTCTCCAGGCTAAACAAGCCCAGCTCTCTCAGCCATTCCTCACAGGGCTTGTGTTCCAGGCCCTTCACCAGCCTTGTTGCCCTCCTCTGGATATGCTCAAGTGTCTCCACGTCCTTCCTGAACTGAGGAGCCCAGAACTGGACCCAGCACTCGAGGTGCGGCCTCACCAGTGCCAAGTACATGGGAAGAATTACTTCTCTGATCCTGCTGGCCACACTGTTCCTGATACAGGCCAGGATGCCACTGGCCTTCTTGGCCACCAGGGCACACTGCTGGCTCATGTTCAGTCAGCTGTTGACCAGTACCCACAGGTCCCTTTCTGCCTCGGCCCTGTCCAGCCACTCTGTCCCCAGCTTATAGTGCTGCAGGGGGTTACTGTGGCCAAAATGCAGGACTTGGCACTTGGACTGGTTAAACTTCATCTTGTTGGACTCTGCTCATCTATCCAGCTGTTCCAGGTCTCTTTGCAGAGTTCTCCTACCTTCCAACAGATCAACACACACTCCTAGCTTAGTGTCATCTGCAGATTTACTAATAGTAGACTCAATACCCTCATCCATATAGTCAATAAAAATATTGAACAGAACTGGCCCCAGCGCAGACCCCGGAGGGACACCGCTGGTGACTGGCTGCCAGCTGGATGCAGCACTGATCACCACCACTCTGGGCACAGCCCTCCAGCCAGCTCTTAACCCAGTTTTTCCAGGAGTATGCTGTGGGAGACAGTGGGAGACAGTGTCAAAGGCCTTGCTGAAGTCCAAATAGAAAACAGCCATTCCTGCATCCAGCAGGTGGGTCACCTGCTCATAAAAGGAGGTCAGCTTGGTCAAACACGACCTACCCCTCCTAAACCCATGCTGGCTGGGTCTGATCCCTCAGCCATCCTGTAGGCACTCAAAATAAACTGTTCCATTACCTTACCAGGTACCAAGGTCAGACTGACTGGCCTATAATTTCTAGTATCCTCCTGCCTCCCCTTCTTGTGAATGGGCATCACATTGGCCAGCTTCCAGTAACCTGCAACATCACCAGTGTGCCAAAACTCTTGGTAAACAACGGAGAGCTGCTTCACAAGCTCATTTGCCAGCTCCTTCATCACCCTGGGATGGATCCCATCTAGTCCCTTATATTTATGAACACCCAAATGGCTCAGCAGTTCTCTGACTGCTTCCTCCTGGATAACAGGAGGGGGACCATCCTGCTCCCTGACACCATCTACCAGCCCAGGAGGACAGTTGTCCTGAGGACAAACCCTTTTTCTGATAAAGACTGAGGCAAAGAAGGCATTAAACACCTCTGCCTTCTCCCCATTTGCGGTCACTGAATTCCCTCCTGCATCCAGTATAGAACAGAGGTTGTTCTTACTCTTCATTTGCCATTAATATATTTTTAAAAACATTTTTTATTACCCTTCACAAAAGTTGCCAAATTAAGCCCTAACTGAGCTTTGGCCTCTAATTTTTTTCCTACATGCCCTAACAATGCCCTTAAGTATTTCCTGAGATATCTGACCCTCCTTCCAAAGATGCTACATCCTCTTTTTTTTCCCTTCCTTCATAAGCTCCTTGCTCATCCAGGCTGGACATTTGCCTTCTCAATTCATCTCTCAGCACACAGGGACAGTCTGTTCCTGTGCCCTCAATATCTGTGTTTTGAAAGATGCCCACCCTGCCTGGACTCCTTTGTTTTTAAGGGTTGCTTCCCAAGGAACTCTTCAAATAAGTCTCTTGAATTGGCCAAAGTCTGCCATCCGGAAGTCTACTGTGAAAATTTTATTGAGGCCTCTCCTTAGTTCACCAAATATTGAAAACTCATGATCACTATGCCCCAGATGGCCTCCAACCACCACATGTCCCACCAGCCCATCTCTATTTGCAAACAGCAGGTCTAGTGTAATCCCTCCCCTGGTAGGCTCACTCACCAGCTGTGATAAGAAGTTGTCCTCCACACACTCTAAGAGCCTCCTGGATTGCCTCTTCTCTGCTGTTGATAAGTTTCCAGCAGATATCTGGCAGGCTAAAGTCACCAACAAGAACAAGGGCTAGTGGTCCTGAAACATCCTCTAGCTGCTTGCAGAATAAGTTATCCACCTCTTCTTCCTGGTTGGGTGGTCCATAACAGACTCCCAGCAGGTCTGCCTTGTTGGCCTTTCCCTTAATTCCTACCCACAGGCATTCAACTTCATTGTCATTAGTTTAAATTTCCATGGCATCAAAAGCCTCCCTAATGTAAAGGGCCACACCTCCACCTCTTCACCCTCTCCTGTCTCTTCTGAAGAGCTTGTAGCCATCCAGTGCAGTGCTCCAGTTATGTGAGTCATCCCACCATGTTTCCATGATGGAGACTACATCAGAGCTTTGCTGCTGTAGAACAGCTTCCAGCTCTTCTTGTTTGTTACCCATGCTGTGTGCATTTGTATACATGCACTTCAGCTGGGCTGCTGATTTCACCCCTGACTCTGGTTTACCACCCTTGGGCTTGTTTCCAGAGACCCCAGCTGTATCCTCTTCCCCCTTCAAACCTTAAAAGCCTTCTCAATGACTTCCACCAGTTCATGTGCTAAAATCCTTTTGCCCTGAACCGATAAGTGGAGCCTGTCTGGCTCCAGCAGGCCAGGTGCCATGAAAATTGACCCATAGTCAAAGAATCCAAAATTCTACCAGTGACACCAACCCTTGATCCACTTGTTGATAATGTGGGCTTTCCTGTTCCTTTCATCATTTGTCCCTACCACTGAAAGGACTGAGCAAAAGACTGTCTGTGCTCTTGCCCTGTCAGCCACTTGACCCAGTGCCCTGAAGTCTCTTTTAATTGCCCTGGTGCTCTTCTTTTCAATCTCATCACTGCCAGCCTGGAGTATCAACAATGGGTAATAATCAGAGGACTGAATCAGCCCAGGGAGTCTCTTGGTAATATCCCGTACCTGGGCCCCAGGGAGGCAGCAGACCTCCCTGTGGGATGGGTCCGGTAGATACACAGGGCACTTGATTCCCCTCAGAAGAGAGTTACCTACCACAACTACCCTTCTTTTCTTTATAATGCTAGAGGTAGTGATCCATCCCACAGATAAAGTAGAGTTGGAAGGCTCTCTGGGCAGATTATTTTCTTCTGTGTCACCTGGCTGGCCCTCTGGATCCAGGGCCTCATACATATTCTGAAGTGGCACTTGGGTAGATGATGGGGGTCGGGAGGAATTTTTATTACCTCCCTGAGTAGGAACTCATTTCCATTCCCCTTCGTCCACCAGGTGTCCTCCCATTGCCTGATGGTAGAAGGCATGGGAGTGCTCTGACTCCTGGTGGGCTTCTCTCAAGGAAGAAACTCATGGAAGGGTGAATCTCCACCAGTCTATTTCCCTTTCACTTTCTCTAATGTTCCTTAGTCTTCCTACTTCCTCCTTAAGCTCAGCCACTGGAGAAAGGAGATCATTCACCTGTTCACACCTCAGGCAGACGTCTTTTACAACGTCCCCTAGTACTACTGACAAGCTCAAACACTTCTCACAGGAAGGGATCTGGACAGACGCGTCCTTCTTGGCGGGTTCTGTATGGCAAGGTACGCTTTTACTTGATGTAGCTTTTGATCATGTAAAGAGCATTGCTGAAAAACCCCCAGCCAACCAAATCTCAACACAAAAACAAACTAAAAACCCTGCTAGTAGGAGGATACCTGCAACCCTGCCCGCTTGCCCTGCCTGCATGAACTGCCATGCAAACTGCAGTGCCACACCCTCAGAGATGTGCCACTCCCCTGTTAGGCCACTCTAGGTCGCCACCCTCCATAGAGCCGTTTTTTAGTCACACTGCCACTGGCTGGAGGAAACCCCACCCTACGCCTGGGTGAGAGTGAAGGACCCACCTGCTTAGCGCTCTTTTAATCTTCTTTTAACTTGAGTGATGTCACGGTTTGGCATAGTTTGGGTTTTTGATTAAGGAAGGCTCCATCAGCTACAGATTCTTCTGCACAGAGGTGCTTACAGCTTCCTCTAGACCCTACAGAACCAATCAATTGGCTAGTTTGAATATTGGCACCTTTTTAAGTCACCCACAAATCCTGGGTGGCAGATGAGTCCAGAGCCGCAGCAGGAATCCCGGGAGGTCTCAGCAGGCAGGACACGGCAGCTACAGTGCAGCAGGGGCTCAAAGCAGCAGCAGGGGCAGGGCGGCTGCAGCCCGGCTCCCAGCGGGGCAGGGAAAAGCAGGCTTTGGAATCCCAGGGCTCCTCCCGCAGAAGGAAGACAGCTGAAAAGCAGAAGCTCAGTGCTGAGGAGTTCTTTCCACACTGTAGCAGCTCCCTCTCCCTGCAAAATGCTGAGTGCCTAGCCTGCTGAGGTGTGCCCCAACCCTCCCAGGTGCCAGGGATCAGCCCCTTGCTCTTCTCCCTCCATGGCCAGCTCTTTTGTCTTTCGTAAGCACCCAGCAATTTGTTTCCCAGCCACATATGTGGGACAAAATTCCTCAAGGGAAAAGAGAACAGAAAAGGAAAACTTCCAAACCCCATCAATATTCTTTTAAGTTTTGTGCCTGCTTTGCTTTCTCCTAATTCTTATCTCACAGAAGGAAAATAAGTAAGTGATGGATACTTTGAACCAAACCACTACACTAAAATTGGTGTTTCCGCTGGGTTTACAAACGGAACCCGCTACAAGTGACAAGAGATGGTTTTCGTGAAGCTGAGTTTTGTTGTGAGATTGTTTTGTTTTTTCATTTCCCCAGGAGTGATCTGTATGCTGCGCTGGCATTTAGAACATGTTTCACCTAACTCTCTACTAGGGTAGGAATCCTACTGATTAAAAGGAAGCTAGATTAATATTAATTTCTAGGTCTCTTTCTTTTTTTTTTTTTTCTTTCCCCAAAATGTTAAAACTTCCTGTTCCAGAAACATATCTACCATGGTTGGTTCTTGACCAAAATCAACGTCCATTTTTTTTTCCACTGATTACCACTCGGAACTCAGTCTTTACCATAGCAAAGACAACAGTATCTGGGTTACTAATCTAGAACAGAGGAGTCATCTAATTGAGCCGTTGAGGTACCTTTGTTTTTCTATCCATGGCATAGTATACTGTATCCTGCTATCCGAAAAAAATTTAAAATCCCCAGAAAGTATCCTTCAGTCATACCAACTGAACAAATTTAGGATACTTTCAGTTCTTGAGTGTTGTATGTGAGAGCACCATTATCTTCAAATGAGAAAGACAATAAAAATTATACATACAATTTGTAATGTTCAATTCAAAGTTGACCTATTCTTGCTACCTAAGTATCTTTATACTCTCAGAAATTAAATATTCTAAATACACACAAATGTAATGATGATTTTATTCACAAGTCAGGTTATTCTCTGAAAGCCTATTTTCATATTGTCTTTGGACAAAAATACTAGGATAGTCTTTCTTCATAATTATAGTGGTCATTACCAGCCTTTCAATGCAGAGGAATGAATAGTTTAGTGCAAAGTGCGAATATTACTGTTAAGGTTTGGCAGGAGAGCTGATAAGAACTTAATAGCTCTTAGTGGAATTTTCTGAGTCATCGAAACTCTTCACAGGGAAGAATCAATTTTAGCTAATTTCCTATCTCAAAATTGGTGAAAGTAGTTTCTAAATTATCATTAACCAAATGAAAAACTTCTTTAGAAAAAAATACCAAAAAAGTAATAATTTATGAAACTGAATTAAAAAAAGAAAGATCTGAAGGTTCTACTTAAAAATATCAGTATATTTTGTGTCTTGATTTCTTTCACAGCTTTTTCTGAGGGTTTTTTCTGTTGGATTTTGTAACTGAAAGAATATAGTATATTGAATAATTATATGTAATTGTGTACCGGTAGAAAAACTGAAATGTGGTTTTTCAGACTTATTTGACAAAAAAATCCTCAATGGCTGGAGTTTTTGTGCTGTCATTAAAGTTTCAGTATCTCTCAAAAATTCATGGGCTTTTATTTTCTTTCTTAATCACAGCAAAAAGCTTTTTTAAAATTTTTGCCTTTATTCCACGATGATTTCTGACAAATCCTGTTTTTTTTAGCTTTCCAAATATGAGTATCTCTTTCTTGCAAGGACTGCTTTTCTCACCCTTTGAATTCATCTTTATGTTTTACTTTTAGGTTTACTACTTGTTTGTTTTTGTTTTTTTTTTTTTGTTTTGTTTTTTTTGTTGGTTTTTTTGTTTGGTTTTTTTTTTTTTTTTAATTACTGCTACATTTCAGTTCCATTGCCAGTATTTGCTTAGCTCGTGTGCTTTTCAGTTTTATTTCTTCTTTTGTATTTTAAACAACTGGCCTGCCTATTTTCACAGAAATATTTTACAACTTAAGTATCTGTCCATTCCTTTTCTATTAAAAAATAAGTGCAAAAGGTAAAAAACCCCATAATCAGCCTTCTTACTACTGTAAAAGTAATGAAGAAGGTCCATTTTTCTTTAGTTTTATCATATGCAGTATATAGTCATCTCTTTGAGCTGTATGCACAGATGTTGTCCTTTAAAAAGACTGTCCTTTTGAAAGATACTGTCCTTTAAAAAAGCTTCTTAAAACAAGGATTTATAATATGAGTCTTTTAGGAGTTTTTTTTGCTGCATCTTCACTAATTTCCTATACTCGCTGAATGTGGTCTTTGTATCAGAGATAGAAGTTTTCTGTGTCTGGAAAGTGTCTACCAGATGGTGGTATAAGTAGTAATATCATTTTATATTTTGGCAGCTGTTAATATAATAAGGATCTGTTAGAATCTTACAGATACAATTAAATAACAACACTCAAAAGTTTTACGGTTTTTTTGTTCCAAGGGAAGAGGAATCTTGTGAAAATCACTATAAGATACAGAAAGTTATTTCCTATTCCTGTAGAAATGTTTTGTGAATATTATTCCTTTTGAGAAGCAAATCATGTGTAATACAGGTCACTCATTACGTATACAGTGGCCTTGTAAGGGAAAATCTTATAAACTCTTATACTTAATTTTCTGATTATTTACTTTCAAAGATCAAAGTGGTTTAGATTAAGTAAACCTGTCTGGTTTCTTCTGGAGTGAAAAGAAAAATAACTTCTCTTCAGTAATGAATCTGTAGGCTACTTGAAACAGTGCTTATTTGGTGAAAGTCAGTGAAATACTGTAATTGTATTATCGGGAATATGAATGTTTAACTTTTTTCCCATATGGTTTTGTTATGACTAACATGTTTTAGGCTAAATATTAGAGCAAAAACTATGGTATCTAGGAAGAAAAAATGGAGACAAGACAATTGTAAGGTGTAGAGAGTACTTTTCAATGCTAAACATGATTATAAATTACAATTATTACACATGTTCGTAAGGACCAGTGTGCAGCAATGTAGTAGAAGTAAGAATACACAGTAATGAACAGCATCTGCTCAATATTACTGCAAGATGAAAAAAACAAACAAAACAAAATACAAAGGAGCTACTCCAGGTATTAATGGACACACTATGAGCAGCACAGTAGCAGCAACTGCTTGGTCTGTGAACTGCTGTCTATGATGGGAGGCTTGTCTGAGGGTCTAACTAAACTGAAAGCAAAGAATGTGCCTCTGGGGAAAGGAAGATGAACCATAAGTTAAACCTGACAGGACAAAGTCCTGGCTGCTCTGGCCAATGCAGAAACACAGGGGCTGGCCATGAGAGAACTGCTAGAACTGCAGAATGCTAAGGGAAATAATTTCAGCTTTTTGAATATTACATTGCTGTGTTCTGTTAAATGATTTTAATTATTTCCATTTCTTCCCTCACACAGGTACACATTTTTTTGCTTGATTGCAGGATCTTTGCAAAAAAAGGTCAAGATCCTGCATGCTGACTGTAGGTGTAGCCAATAGAGAAAGAAATGGAGAAAAAGATCATATGGCACAGAGCAAAGAGAATAATAACAACAAATTTATAGACTCCTGGTTTTACTGCTTCTGTTCCCAAAACTTGAATCTCTAATTGTTGGGGATTTTTTCCCTCCAGGTAAGACAGTGGCAATTGTAACTGCATGCATTTATGTGTATACCTATACGAATAAACTTAGATTTGTAAACTCTCAGCCTGGCTTGACAAAGCATAAACCGTGATTGATATTTTACTTGCAAGTATATGCAAATTGATCTTAAACTGGGAGAGGAGATAAATGGGCCAGGTCTTCTACTCATGCAAATCAAATAGCCCACTGACTGCAAAGGTGGTATGCCAAATTAAATCATGAGAGAATTGGGACCACTTAAGTTTCAAAAGTGCATCTGAAAAATTGTTGTATTTTAAATATTGGTGAAATCCCCTGCAATTATTTTGGTTTCAAGGGAAAAAGCTGGAATCAGTTTGGGTTTATGCTAGTATTGCAGCCTATTTTATAAGCAATACTGACAGCACATCCTGGGCATCTACTTCCCTTGTAGTGAAGTCACTTGACTACCAGCACTGCTCTCTTCCTCTCCCTTCTGAACCACAGAATATTCTGAGTTGGAAGGGACCCACAAGGATCTTGAGTTTAGCTCTGCAGTGAATGTCCCACACAACAAACAATGCCATGGAAAAGGAGAAAGAACGTTTCCTGCCACAGACAAATGATGAAATAGTGCTGTAGATAAAACTATACTGGTTTCAGTCTTAAACTGTGCATCACATGCTTGAGAAGAGGACAGTCAACTGAGGAAATAGAGAACCCCATGAGAAAATTAAAGGCAAAACTGATGAGTTTGGGTTTTTTAATATATCATCCTAGTTATAAAAAGAGAATTTTTGTTTAGCTGACAACTTGCAAAAATTGAGAAACGGTGAGAAATGTTTTTTCATGGAGAAGAAAAAGGCAATAAAATTTTGGTGGCCAACTTTGTGTTTTATTTAAACAAATTTCCACAAGAGAAAAAACCTTTTTACATTTTCATATTTGAATAGAAAGTAAGTCATCATTTGATATGTTATATTATGTACAAATATTTAAATATTGGGTACTTTTAATTTTAAATAATTAAATGAGTTACAAGATATGCGCTGGCTACTCAAGAAATTTAAGAAATGGAAGCAAGAAGTCATGCCTAAGCACTCCTCATCAACTCTGTATTATCTTTAATTACATCAGTCCTGCACTCTATAAATTTTTCCATTTCACCTCTCAGAAGTTACCAAAAAGGAACCTAAGTGAAACCTGTGAGTTCTTTTGAGCAATTAAGACATACTCTGCATATCTAAATTTGTTTTACAGCAAAACAATTGGCTTAACACATTTTTATCTCTTGTTCCTCTTCTAACCCTGCTAGATACTAGTGTGACTTGGAAATGAAATTTTAAAAGATGTTATAAAGGAAAAAATGGAGGAATGTGCTGCTTATGGATGAGATATAGTTTATTTTCTTCATAGTAGCTCCTGTGGGACTGTGTTTTAAACCACAACAAATAAATTGCATATTCTTTCCCCAATTCAAATTATATGAAAAAATTAATTTGTTTCAAAATTTGTGGAAGAACCAATAATTTTTATTCCGTTCCAATATGCATTCTCCATATTCTCCTGTCCAGCTTTTCCATTATCCATCTGAAACATCCTGAAACATGCCTCTATAACCATGTCTTCTCCCAGTTATTACACTCTCACAGGTTGTTACTTTCCACTCTTCTAGAACTCTTTGTAGGATGAGGCTTGGAGGTGCAGCAAGTAGAGGACTTCTACGGAACACATTGTGCTCGTGGCTGACAGCTAAGTGAAATTGTGCTAATAAAATCATTCAGTAGGTTATGAATGCGGTTCACTGCTGAAAACTCATCTCAGTTCTTTAATGATTCCCAGAAGACAATATGATTCAATAAGGTAACTTCATAGTGAGTCCACCACCTGGAGGCTGTAGGATGCTCCTGTTGAAGTCTCCTCCACCAGCTGGAGGTGGAACTGAGGGGGGAGGATCCTGTCCCAGCCTCAGTTCCTGGGGGTGTGAACTCAGAAAAGGCAAAGTCTGCCTGTTTCTCCAGCTCTTTATGCTTTCTTTGCCACTCCAGTTTGACTAGACTAAGTTCTTCCTGAGTACCAGCTCCTTGTCTGAATCCAGTACCTCCTTATAACACTTTCTGATTATGTCTCTGTTACTTCCTCCATTTCATAAAATGTTTCTGATCTTGATGACCTCAGATCAGTCAATACTGTGTCTTTCTTTTTCAGTACTTTAATACAGCTTCCCTCCCCTGCCCCCTCTTCTTGCCCCAGACTTTTAGACCATCCAGTTTTAGTCCAGTCTCTTTTGTCTGGCAGCTCTACCATCTCTTTCATTTATCTGTGGCTCCTTGTGCTGTCTCACTGTCTCCTGCTTTCCAGGTCTTGGTCTTAGCCTTTATTTTTCAGCATATTTTGGCACTCTTACACATATTCTTCATCTCTGCCTACCTTCTGGACAGCAACTTTTTTCCGTTCCCTAAATATGTTAATCCCTGGCTGTTACCCTTGGGTTCAGCCTCGGCCAGGGGTGGGTCCACCCTGAAGTTGGCTGGCATTGGCTCTGTTGGACATGGGGGAAGCTTCTGGCCACCTCTGTAGCCCTCCTGCTGCCACCAGAACCTGGCATGCAAACCCAATACAACAACTGATCATGAAGAGTTGTTCCTCTCAGTTTCAGCTGATGTATAGCCAGTGTAGACACATTGTTTGAAACATTGATGGTGAACCCTTACCCTGCCTCCCTCTACAAATATAGATTATTTGCTTAGTTATTTTAGAAGAAATAAACATTTAGAGTAAAGGAATTTCAACCTCATCTGAATGTTTATCATGTATTACTCTTAATAGTGTAAGTTGGTGCCATTGTCAGCAACTGAAAATAGGTTATTCTGATATATGTTGATGGGAAATTAGGTCAAGATGCACAAGTACATGTTTATATTATGTTCTCTTTAGCCTCTTGGCTTTAGTGTGACAGGACAGCAACAGGGACCAAAACAGAGAACCGTGGGGGCTATGAGTGCAGACTTCTGAGAGCAATGGCCCATCAGAACATAGCAAATGGCATAATCAGTGTTTATAATAATTGTATAATGCTTAATAAATAAATTCCTACCTTCTGACTGATAATAGCCTTCAGCTAGAGGAAATTTGCATTCTGAATAGTTACAGAGAAATTGGTTTATTGGCTGCAACAATTCTATACCTATATAATGAAGAATAATACATTTTCTTGCAGACTACACAAAATTAATTTATCATACAGAAGACCTTTACAAATATGAGTATGTAAGCATAGTGCACTTGGCAATAGAACACTTAGCCTACAGCCAGCATTCCTACTAATATATTTTGTTTGAATACAAATTGTGTTGAAGATTACCTTCTGTCAGAATGAAGAGTCCACAGAAATACAGCTGATCCTGCTTATGAGAAACCTTGCTGAAGTGAAACTTACGGAAGAATGGAAGGTCTGAGAATAACTTATGGATTGACCAAAATAGCATGAATAGCTAAATTAAGTTTTCTGTGCAGTTTATAGAACAGTTTGGGTTTTTTTTTCTTCTTCAGTTTTGTTTACCTGGTATTAGTGTTCTTTGAAGTTCAGCTGCTCTATTTTACTTTACTTGTACAGAAAATGTTTTTCCAAATATGTTGGGTTAACTGATGGACATGGTGAATATAGTCCAGATTTGAAGATTTTAGATTTTTTTTCCTTCTAGTTTACAATCTAGTACAAAATTTGAGCTAGCTTACTTGCTTCATAAATGGAAAACACACTAATACACACTTGAAAAATACCTTGATACCTCAAGATTAGAATACTGTCCTTCCAGGATTAGAATGTATACTATTTTAGTATACATGAAACAAAAACCAGTGATGACGATGATGATGATGATGATGATGATGATGATGATGATGATGATGATGATGATGATAAGGAACCATTTTTCTCCCAGATCTACAGCAATTGTTTTTTGGTCATACCTTTCTAAAACATCTCAGCATAAATAGAGTAGAACTTATTTTACTGCAGTATTCATGGACAGTGTACAGTTCTGTTTATGGGTGTTTAATATGCCATAAGGAAGTTTCTAAGGACAGTGAAACAGACTCCTTGAGATTATCAAACTCTACTGAGATGGATTATGTTGACCCAGGAATGCTGCAGCTGAACTTTTTTCCTCAGTATGCCTAAAATTTGTTAAGATGTGCACCTGAGACTGAACTGTGGGAGACTACTGGGCCCATGGAGGAGATGGAAAACAACACTTTTGTGGTAGGATTTGACAAGTAGAGAGATCAGGAGAAGGAATTACATACCTGAGTTTTCTTTAAGGCAGACCAAGACAAGATAGTGGTGGTTTCACCCAGATACCATGTTTCAACTCACTGCTCAAAATCACTTTGATGTGGGCAAACAAGGACACTGTGTTTACTCTGTCATTTTTGAAATTTACTTACAAATTTTTAATAATGTCTGATCTTGTTCATTTGGATGTTATCTTTCAAATGGGAAGAGTTGTTTTTCCTCTTACTAGTTACTTTGTGTATTCTGAGAGAATTAAGAAACTTTTAACTGCATCAGTGGGAATTATTTTGATGTTTGCCAGAGTGTCTTGTATAAAAGAATCATTCCAGTATTTTTATGTATATTTTTATTAACTTTCATTGAATCCTATAAGCTATGAGCTGCTCACAATGTCAGAAAAAGAGATTAAAAAAAAAGAAGCGCTCTATAATGTAGATTTAATGGTCATGTAATATTGAATTTCCTCCTTAAAGAATATAATTGGAATGGGCTTCCCAGAAAGTTTCCAAGAACAATAAGGTACCACTGGTCACTTTGCATTGTAGAAAGGGCTTTGTATAGCATAACTGTCAAAGTTTAAACCTATAGTCAACAAAATAGTTCAAAAAATTATGGAAAATAGAATAGCAATCAAGTAAAATGATTGGTTTATTAATTTATTTTTGAATGTTTCCCATCCCATTTCTATGTACTCAAATTCCAATGAGAAATGACACTTGTAAATTTCAAACTAACAAGTAGTAAATTTTTTCACTTCTTAATAAGCTTGTCATGACATATTAAAGTAAAGTCTGGAAAATGCAATTGTTTTATCAAGCTTTTATCCAACAGTGTAATGATTTTCAGGTACATTTCCTTCAGAATTATACTGTTCAATCATACCTTAATTAATATAAAAAAATATTACTTAGTTTGTAATTCACAAATCTCCCTCAATAAAAACAGTACAGATTAATGGAGTGTGCTTCTTATCTATCTTGTAAGTACTCCATATATAAAATTAGAGGAAAATAGTTTATCTATATAAAATGAATTATTTTAGTCTTAACCATTATGGAATATAGGATCATAAAAAAATGTAATTGTTCTGTCAGTAACTAATTCTTTGTTTAAAATGATGGCATATGTGATTAAATTCCAACTTACAACAATTTCATTTAGACTAATGAAAACTAATTATGAATATTTCCAGCCACATGAAGAATATCAGTTCAGTAATGTGTCTGCTGTATATTTAAAATCTCCCTGTACATTCCAAATTTTTTTTATGTTTTCATATTAAAAACATGACATAAATTATGAGAAAATCAAGCAGAGTAAATAACTGAATGACTAGATAAAATGCTAATGCAGTTTAGAAATTCATTATGCATCTTGTCAATGTCCCTGCAGTAAAATATTTCAATAAATGCCCCTTATTATTGTGTAGGCTTGGCATTAAGTAATAATGAGGGTGATATTTTTAGCACCAAAGAAATGGACCATAGGAAAACAAAATAAGATTCATGTTTCTTGCAACTGAAAAGTAAAATTACTGTTATATGATCATAACTAATTATCTTCTACTTTGAATTGATCAGTTGTCTGGATGTAACAAGCCTGAAGGGCTTTAATATTTTTGATTCTCTGGCACACTAAATTATCTTTTTTATTCAGAATTTGTAACAATAATTTTTCTAATGGAAATATGATTTATTTTGCATTATAAATCGCTACTAATTAAATACCAGATAATTTAATTGTACTTAATTTGACTCTAAAAATAGAAAAAAAAGTGATGGGCTTGAAAAATTCTGAACATATTCAAGAATGATAAATTCATCCCTAAATAGTCAAAACACTGGCTTATGAAAACTCTCAAAGGCGGTAAGGAAAACTAACAAGCCTGTTTAAGTATATGTACCTCTCACTTCTCTGGTGTTACAGTGAAGTGCTGTTGAAGTTATTTGCCTTGCTTACATTGGAAATTCTTATAAGAACTTGTTAAGAAAATATTTAAAAGAACAATTTCCACTAAAAATCCCCTTTGAATGATCTGAAAGTTTTCATCACAAACGATAGGACTTGTCCATGACAAAAAATTTTACAATTTTTCTTTTTTTTTTATATAAAACTGAATGTCAAGATATATGTAAGGGAACATTTGGGTTTTTTCCCCTTGTTTAACTTGGTAAAAAATACTTGAAATTTATTTTGGCTGTTGATGAGTTTACCCATCCTGATAAATGAAAAGAATTCTGAGTTTACCCACTGACTTTCCAGAAGAATAGATAAATATTTTGCTTTGTCCTTACTAGTAGTATGTAGAATCAACAAGTCTAATTTCTCGAAGACTTTTTACATTACTAATAGATCATCATGTGAGTAGCTGTATGGTCACCTAAGAATTTAATGTTACATTAAGGGAAAAAAAAAAACATTTGAAGCAAATGTCACTCAGTTAAATGGTTTAACTAAAGGTTTTCAGGAAAGTGGCATTTATTTTCCACTTTCTTTGACATTATGACTTTTCATGTTGGGAGAGAGCTAGGCAACTTTTTGTGTGAGGCCGATGGGCAACTAATACACCATACTAGAGAGAATTAAATTCAGAAATTATTAGCTTAAGGATTAAGAGCAATCATTATCTGTGGGAAGTCTGCATCTTAGGAGAACAAAGAGATTGTTGTCTCTCAGTTAAAATACCATAAAAATTGTATGTAGGTATTTTCATGTAATGGTACCGGGGCAATAGTTCCCATATTAGACTTATTTCCATTTCAATCACTGAAGCAGGATGCATGACTTCACTGGGATTACAAAACTTATGGGAAAAAGTCAAAGGTTAAGCCTTTGATTTTGTGGAAGTTACTCCTTTTATATGTAAAGGTAAAAAGTATTTTTTGGACGTATTAGTGCAGCTCATATATAAAAATGGGATTTACATGTCATAAATGTGCTCAGATACGAAACAATACTCACATGGAAACAGTAGCATTACACACAAATAGGTAACAATAATTTATGAGTAGGAAAACATTGAGATTTTATTTGCTTTAAAGAAGTATTTATTAAACTCCTAAAGTTAGTTGACAAGTGGGCAGACCCACCATTGGCGAAAATTGAGCCCATCACCACCACCAGTAGCATCTCTGTGATAATGTATTTAAGAAAGGGTAAAAACCATCATGCAGCAGCACATGTGAGAATGGAGTGAGAATTTGTGAAACAGCTATATAGACAACAAGGACAAGGCAGAAGGAAAGGGAGAAGGTGATTCAGGCACTGGAGCAGATTCCCCTGCAGCCTGTGGAGAAGACCACGGTGATGCATATTGATACCCTGCAGCCTGTGGAGGACAGTAGTGGAGCAGGTATCTACCTGAAGCCCATGGAGGACTCCAAACCAGAGCATGGACGCACCCTAAAGGAAGCTGCTGCCTGTGAGAAACCTGTGCAGGAGCAGGCTTCTCGCAGGAATAGTGGCCTGTGGAGAAATCTTTCAGAAGAAGCCCACTCTAGAAAGATTTACCCCATGGAAAAGCATGCATGCCTAAACAGTTCATGAAGTACTGTCTCCCATGCAAAGGACCCCACACTGGAGAAGGGGAAGAGCATGGGGAAGAAGGAGCAGCAGAGGGGACATTTTATGAACTGACTATAACCTCCATCTACACCAGCACCACTTATGGGGAGGAGGTAAGTTATGAATGCAGTTAAGAGTTGAACCTTGCAAGAAGGAGGTATGGAGAAAAAGTTTTAGTTTGTTTTTATTTCTCCCTATCATACTCTGTTATTATTTAGCAATAAATTAAATTCATTTTCCCAAGTCAAGTCCATTTTGCCTGTGACATTGATTAGTGAGTGACCTCCCTGTCCTTACGCTGATCTTAAAGCTTTTATTTTGGACTTTCTATCCTGTTGAGGAGGGTAGTGGTAGTATCTTGGTGAGTAGGAAAGTCAAGCTGCTACACCACATTATGTTTTCTGCATGCCCCTTTTTCAGTATTCTATGCTGTTTTATCTTGGCTTTTTTAGGTAGGTGTTTTGTGCTTCATGATGATGACAACCTCATTGTTATAATGCCAGACATTATGAGGAAAGAGAATGTCGCACTTAAAACCATGTGTTGGGAAGATAACAAGCTGGGGAAGAATTAATACTTTCACAGATGACAAGTACAACTAGACTGCAGTGATATGAACCTACAAATAAGAATTAAAAACAGCAGAGACATGAAGCATCTTGTCATTCTGCTGATAATGCTTTACATTTGCTTCTGTGTTGTTTAGGGTGTCTGCTTGCTTGTTTCCTTTTCTATTTGTCACCTTGGCCAAAACAGAGGTCACAAGGAAAAGTTGCTGATTCTCAGATGCTTCTGCTAGAGTAGAAATCACACTGATTTCTTCAGGGGGGAAAAAAATAAAAAGATTCTTTTCCTGGCAGCATACACTATTTTTGTGCTAATTTTTATCTCTGCACTGATAATTGAGAAGTCTACTGTTAGACAGTAGGCTTTGAAGGCAATTTTTTCTGGAATGACAGAAAACAAGGGAGCAGATGGGAAAATACAGTATGACACAAACAAAAATGACAAAAATATTAGAAAGAAATTAAATTAAAAGAAGAGAAAAGCTGTTCTTCTAAATTCTCTACTATGAACTCTTGCCAGAAATTTGATAGGTATATTTTTCCTTTTCCTTTTCCTTTCCCTTTTCCTTTCCCTTTCCCTTTCCCCTTCCTCTTTTCTCTCAAAAATCCAGATACAATTGAGTAAAGTGCTCTTCATGGCAATAAAGTCTACTAAAAAGATAGGCAATACTTAAGAGTCATAGAGGATGTTTATCTTTCAGGTAAAGGCTGATCAATAGTAGCTTATTCAGATCAGGGCTGGCAGACAGCATCTTCAGAATGTATAAGGAGGTTAAATATATTCTCATTCCAGTCATACTTACTGCTCTCTGATTTGACTTGTTAAGAATCTTCTGTTATCATGGATAATACAGGTGAAGGTTGTTTCTAAGTAGATAGTGATAAATACTTGCTGGATTTAATATCTTGATGATTACATCTTAAATGACAGTTTTGAAAGAGTCTTTTTAATAAAAAGCTCTAATTTTCTGCTTCTTTAAATTTTAAATTTTAAGTGATTACTACAAAGCCTGAGTCTTCCATTCTTACAGATGGAAAACAGATGTTTCCATGCTTGTAGCTGCTTTTAAAAAACAACTTATTTGCAGAAATGCAAAACATTCCCTTTCTTTTGTTCTCATATGCTTTTGTGTTATACTTTTGGAAACTTGTGCTAGACAGCATATATGTTTGAAGTATTAAGCACAAGAGATATAGACTGATCTGTCATTCTGAATCACCTTTGCAAAAGCTTATGAAGTAAAATCAAGTCACATCCATCTAATTCCTGACACATTAGACACTCTTGCTTTGATAACATGGCCTCACACAATTTTATTAGTATGTGTAGCAAGCTTGCTCCTTTTTTTTTTTTTTTTTAATCCAAATCTTCACAGAGAAAGACAAAATCTTATAAACAGTTCAGAAAAATGAAATTATGTCCACCTATAGTCAGGAAAACCAGTGGCCTGTATGGATTCAAGCAGTCTTGTTTTCCACAGAGGTTAGCATTTCCAGTATGATATGTTAGAAGTTGCCTTACTAAGGGGACAAAGTTAAATTTGAGTAGGGAAGTAGAACTTAAATTCAAAGTTTGCTAATGAAAAAATTTTCAATTATACATGTCTGATTTAGAAGGATGTAAGATTATTCAGAAACAGTTCTTTGATATGAGGACATAAGGATTAAATAGTAATTCAGTGCATTTTGTGGTTTGTTATTTGATGAATCAGATTTAATATCAAGAAAACTGAGAGGAAAGATAATGAAAAAACATTAATGGGCTGATTATTTGTGTTCAAGCAGAAGGTTTTAGCTTTGTGCCCATGAAATATCTCCTGAAAATTTGGTTTTAATATATTATTTTAATATATATTAGACTCTTAGTATTTCAGTTTCTGTTGCTTTGACTTGGATGTTGCAGAGTGCTAGTTTATAAGAGAGAAGAAAAGAGTACTATTTTTCATTTCTAAAAGTAGTTGACTGACTGAGTGTTTTGCAGTAGTAGAAAACCTGTTGAGGAATTTTTACAGGAAAACGGACACTGGAATGCACAACTCAGCTTTCCCAGCATTGAATCAAGCTGAATAAAGGATATGCTATCTTTGATAACACCACAGAGGAAAGAAAAAGAAACAACCCAAGGATATGAAATAAGGATGTATTGACTGCAGCACAAAAGAAGTATAGTTTAGGAATCACTGAGACAATAGGTTAGTTCAGCAATATGAAAGAAGTATAGTTTAGGAACTGCTGGAACAATAATTTAGTTCAAAAAGGATTGATACATTTTGCTGAACAAAAAGGATATGAAACGCTGAAATGTGGTGAATAGCAGTCACAGCAAGTGTCCAATCAGAAGTTTAGACGCAACATGCTAACAGTAGTAAGCATCCAATCATTAAACTTCTTTTTGACTGAATGATGTTCGAATCATCACTTATTCAGAACTGAAAATGCCATATAGGTGAATAGTTTGCCAATAATAAATGGCTTCACATGATCTTATTGATTGCTGTGTGATGTCCCGTTACTTCACCTCCGCAAAAACCTATATAACATCTGGAGCAGGACAATAAGGAAATGCTGAGAAAAACTGCCAATAGCAAAAAAAACCCCAGTCATTTCATAAAAATGCTGGTCCATCATTGGGTACACACAAGTTGGCACATCAGTGGGTTTTTTGGAGGTATCTGAATTCAACCATTAAAAGCTAGAATCTTTGTTATTACCATTTGAACTAGCATTGGTTGCTTTTGTTTCTCAGTGATTATTGTTTATTTGACTGGATTTCAGTCAAGGGTCAGCATCACATCATCCAATGCCATCTGTTGTCCACACCAGAAAATGGGTACTAGAGAATGGGTGGATAGCCCCTTAAGTGGAATTTTCTAAAAAATAATTATTTTTTATTCCAGTATCCAAAAAGGAAAAAAAAAAAAAAGCAATAGTGCAATTATTTGTGCTACATCTATTAAGCTAGTTTTGTAGATAAGGAGAGCCTTAACTTTCCAAATCTTCATTCAAACTATTAATTATAACAAATACTTAAACCTGACTGGAGAGAGTGTAAGAACACAAAAACTGGAACTTTTCCATGTTACAATGAAATAATATAATTTCAAACTGTAATTGTAGCTCATTACCCAAATTATTACCCACAAATAATTTCAAATGTTTCCCAAATCACAACTCTAGATGAAGTTTTCTGTCCGAACCAATTTCCTTATGATATGCAATATTTTTACTAATGTCATGGGTTAACCCCGACATGACAGACAGTCGCCTGGTCGAATCGCGTTTCTCTCAATGTTATCTATAAAATCCCACGGAAGGCGGGAGTGGGGACTTTCTTCCGGCCCAGGGGTGGTGGCCAGGGCGCCACGGTCCCACCGGGGCCCCGCCGGGCCGGGCTGTGCCGGGCCGGGCGGCCCTGCCGGCGCTGCCTTTGCCCCTTCCCGAGGCACAGCCCGGACTCTGCTGGGGCTCTGGGGGGGGCGGCCCTCAGGCTCCTCCGGCGCGGCCTCTCCGGGACGGGGTTTGTCCCCTCCCGGGACAGCGGGGCAC
>VXAC01000415.1:33624-168667 GCA_013399225.1 Rhipidura dahli
TTTTTTAAAGGTTCCTGGGGTAGGAGTAGTTTTTTTGGAAAGAAGACAATCTTCCACATAAGTTTCTGTTGGGTGCTCAAGGAAATGTCTGTTTATATCTTAACCTTGAGGTTTCCTGTGTCACCTTGGACAAGTCATATATCTGAGTGGGTGCTGTAATGTATTCTGAAATATGTTTCGTACCAATTTTTCTTGCCAGAAAAAATTAACGTTAGATCTCTGAGGGCTGTAGGACTTGCAGAATAGGTTGAGAAGGGTAAGAAAGAGCGAGATGAACAGTGGGTAGAGAAGAACTGGAATAATGCTTCCAACAGGAAAGAATGACTCAAGGTTTGATTTGAACACCACTGTTACTTTAGAGATGAACTAAGAGCTTTGCTAGGTGTTAAGCACACAAAATTCAATCCTTGCAGATAATCTTTTCAATATAAACTCCTGTTACAATCAGTTCACAGGTTTAGTTATTGCAGTATGTGCAGTGCAATATTGCATTGTTCTTCATCCAAGAGCTCTGCTTGCTCTCCAAGTACTGTAAGACAGGAAGTGTAATATGGGGGCTTAGAAAACTTGAGCTGTCTCAAGGTTTTTGCTAGTCTGCCTTCATGTCTCTGAACAATTTAAATAACCCTCTTGTGATTTGCTTTTCCCTGCAGGGACAATGGTTATTAATTATGGGAATAAGGCTCTGGATTCTTCTGTCTTTAGACATACCTGGTGATCCTAGACAGACAACCTGCTGCTGATTTATTTTAATGACAATACTTTTTCACTATTGGTCTATATAAGCTCTTCCAAATACATGGCAGAGTTTTGGACCTTTCTATATATTTTGTTGTTTCAGAGCTCTTTTCATTATGCCTCAATATGGGTATTTCCATGTGCACTGTATTGCCAGGGTTGTCAGTCAAAAGAAATAGACCAAACACTAAAAGAAGGCAGGTTTAATACATAAGAAAAGAAGTTCCAGAACAATGGAATCTTGGAATATAATGTGAAAAAAGGTTGGGACACTAAACCCCTTGATATTTCGAAAGAATGCTTGAGGCAAAAATATAACAGGGTTTTACTGACAATACTTAGAGAACAAACATCTTCAAAGTACTGACAAGTGTACTTTCTTGAAGTTGTCATAACATATCTAAAATCTTTGTTCTTAGTAAACCTATAAGTACTTGATGTTTTTTAAAGTAATTTTTTCTGAAATTCTCTTTAAACCTTAAGATATAATCTTCATTTTGTCATTTATAGTATTTTGGGCTGCAGAGTTATTCTGAGTTTCTAGAAGAAAAGTGGTATATGTTTGGAATATAAATATTAAGCATTCGTTATGATGAAAATTTCATAAAAACAATATTTAGGATTTATCAGAAGATACATTTTTGAAAGCTCTCAGTGTATTTCCATAGAAAATACTAGAAAAGCAAGTGATCATTAAATCTAGTAAAAGGAAACTTTAAAATCATTGCATTTCATTGTTAATTTATTTACATAAATACCAATAGAGGCTACTGTCTGTTTGGGTTTTGTCTACTAAAAGGGAAAATACTTGATTCTTAAAAACTGTTCTGACATGCTTTTTTCTTTAACATGGAAGCAATCAAGAACATTATATAATATATTTAGAAGAATATTTCACCATCTTTGTAAGAAGGCAAGAGTCATCCCAGGAATTCTGAAAAATTTCACTCTCCCCCTTGAAACTGTTTGCTGTTAATCTGAAAATATTTTGTAATAGCTCAGAAATAGTCTATTCAAGTTTGGAAATTGGTCTACTTGTTGCTTATTTTAAACCTAACTTTTAAATTTAAAAACATATAAATATCATGGCAAATTTTTCTCCAAACATCCTAGCATTTTCAAAGCCCTGAAATAATATCTATATGAAAAGATTAGGAAAAGAGGGACATTTTTCTTGAAGCCAAGGCCAAAGATGGATGGAGCTCTGAGCAACTCAGTCTAGTGGAAGGTGTTCTTGTCCATGGCAGAGGGTTGGAATTAGATGATCTTTAAGGTCCCTTCAAACCCAAACCTTCCTGTGATTCTACAATTCTATGAAGTGACAGTAAAGCCTCTCTTTCAGTTCAGTTGAGAGAAGGCACCGTGTTATTTTAAAAGAAATCAGTGTCAGTTAACTACTTTAAACTTGCCTTATTTAGACATACATAGTCCTAAGGAAATATTATTTTTACTGCAACATCAACGTGTTGAGGTTGCAAATTCCAGCTATTCTAGTGCAGTAGCTTATGGAAGACCCCATTATTAACTGTGGCTTCATTGCATTGCATAATGAAACAAAAACTTCTAAAATATAAGTAATTGTGCGTTGGAACCCTGAATATTGAGAGTTTCAGTCTTTCAGTTCTGACAAGCAATGATCCTCAAAAACACACTCCATTTGACCTGAGGCCCTGGGAAAGGCTCCCAAGATTGTGGGATAATACAGAGGGTACTGCTGTGTGATTAAAAAGAAAAGTTATACCATTGGGTGGAATATGTAGAGATGTAGAAAAATTAGGTTTGTTGTATATTAGTAATATATAGGTGACAAGATGGAGGATTTTGGGCGTGGGTTTGTTCTTCTTCTTTCTCCTTCACAAATCTGAGTGTTTTGTCATTGGGTCAAAAATCCCGCAATACGGGTCAGAAATTAATGATCAGTGATTTATAAATGAAAATAGATTTGTTGGCATTTAATAATTGGACAGTTTGGGGTATAAGTGACCTTGGAGGCAGACATTCTGTGCCATTTTTGCCTTGTTAACTTGGAAAGCAGTCTCTGTGTAGCTATGTTATGGATAAGATATAATAAATATCTAAGACCGAAGGAAAACCTCCCTGTTTCCTGTGCCTTGATTCAAAATCTGAGTAAAACAGAATTGAAAAGTAAAAGAAACAAATCAGAGACTGTAATAATTGTGAAACATCATCTTCTCAAAAGTAAAATGAAAAAATCAAGGGGGAAGACAATGTCTCATGACTCATTAGTAATAAAAATTTAAATTCATTAATATACAACTGACTTGACACATTTGCATACCTAACTGAAGGTTACAGTACTTGTCTCTTGACATATTTTCATCTCTGTGCATTTACTTTGAGTGAGGGATACATTAAATGTCTTGTTTTCCAGTCTGATGCCACAGATACACAAGCATGCCCAGCTACTCCCCTGGCTATCACAATATGTTCAACAAAGTTTTCATTTCATATCTGAAGCCCTACAGTTGTGACTTTAATGAATGTTTGAAATGACAGATTTAATCAATAGCTAGTCTCCCAAAATTTGTGTATTTCTACACATTAGTGATATTTTTCTTCAAAATTCTGAGCCTGAAAAAAATGTCCCAGAAAAATGTGACATAGTCTTTGCATCACAAAGCTGAAATTGTTTTGGCAAGTGCTGCTAGGACATGCTGTTGACCATGGCAGTGATTATGACCCACCTAAGCCTAATTCTTCCACAGGATACAGTCAGGAAGTGAGGGCTGGGCAATTAAGTGTCAGAAGGAGTTTTTCCAGGCTGATCCCCACTTCATCCAACATCAAAAATTTGACACATATCTACACTCTGAATTGATGAGAATAAGTGGTTATTATGTGACACTTAGGGAGTTAGAGTGAACAACAGTAATCAAAATCTCAATGTGTATTTTAAAATCTCAGGAAAGTGAATTTTCAAGTAAATTCTCAAAGTGCATTTTCACTCTCGGAGGATAATACTGTCTCGGCTCTGGTGGAACAAGGTTAGGTTGGATGTGGCTCTGAGAAACGTGGTCTAGTGTAAGGTGTCCCTGCCTGTGGCAGGAGATTTGGATTGAGATGATCATTAAGGTCCCTACCAACCCAAATCAGTCTGTGATTCTATGATTCTAGTTGGATTTCATACATGCTTCCTCAGATATTAGCCTATTCTGTAAATTAATGCCCTATTCTGGTCCTATTTTTTTCTATTTTAATATAGTTTATATATTTTAATACAGTTAATAATTACTATATTTTAATATAGTTTATCAACTTCATTCTTTTAATATACAAATTTCTTTTAAAAGTGGATAGACAGGCATAGCTGGTAAAAGACACTCTGAGAAGGTTTCACCGTTTGAACTGTCACTTTGATGGTTTGAATTTTCAACTGTTGTAAAAGACAGCAAAACAATCTATATTTTAAGGTCCCAGTATTTGGGAACAGTAGTGAAAATTGCTTAAGCTTTTACTATAAGCTGATACTTCTCTTTTTGGGATATTTTAGGAAAAACACCACTTCATCCAGCTGGCAATACCAGTGCTGGATAGAAATTTGTTTCAGTAATATTCAAGGGAACTTTGACAACATTTGAAACTTAATGGTGTCAGAATTGGATATTAGGAAAAGCTGCTTTCCCTGGAAGGTGGTTGGGCACTGGAAAGGTCTCCCCAGGGAAGTGATTGAAGCACCAAGGCTGACAGAGTTCAAGAAGTGTTTGGACAATGCTGGCACATGGTGGGATTACTGGGTCTATTTTGTGCAGGACCAAGAGTTGGACTGGACGACCCTTGTGGGTCCTGTTCCACTCAGGATATTTTATGATTCTAGGATTCAGTATTTTTTTCTTGAGTTGATAGTTTTGAAAGCCACAGAACAACAAGGCAAAAATGATTCTTCCATCACTGTCATCTGAAGGGTGCTTTTCATACCTCATGTATGTGTAGCTGGTGTTTTATACCTGTGTATGAGTAAATTATCACCCACCTTGTTTTCAAAAAGAATCTCAGAGAACCATCATCTTGACATTCCCTTTGGAGAAGATGCTATCAAGGATTATAGGGCTGCATTTCTCCATGCAAATTATAAGACTGAGTTTTGTTTTGTAAAGGTGTAAGACTTTTTCTTTCCTCAGGACTTGACTATAGTTTTTTTTTTTAAAAAAAATGGATACTGGAATACAGTGCTATGCCACGCCTCCCAGCCTCCAAACTTTTGATAGACGCTCAAAACCTTTATGAGCTTTGTGAAGAACAAAGGGGGAGTCATTTTTTTTTTGTTCCTGTCTTCCTGAAATTTTGCTCTTTGAACAGATTCTCTTACATCATTCCACTGCTTTGAGTATCAGCTGGAGTTAATATTTTTCCTTCAGATCTGTCTGTTCTTCCCTTATCTCTTCTCTCTAGAGCCCTGTTGCTGTTGTAAAGCAGAGGCAGAGAAAAGCCACATGAAATCTAGGGCCAGGTAGGAATGGCAGACTGTAGTGGGTTGTCCCTGAATTGACAGACAGTTGTCTGGTCACATCACGCTTCTCTCAATGTTACCTATAAAACCCCATGGAAGGCGGAAATTAGGGGTTTTTTTTTCGGGTCCAGGGGTGGTGGCCAGGAGAACAGGGGCCTGGAGCCCCGGGCCTGCTGGGCCCTGCTGGGCTGGGCCAGGCGTCCCTGTTCCTGCCCGCCCCTCTCCTTTCCAGGCCCTAGTGTGGACACTTGTGCTCTGGGAGAGGCAGCACTCGGGCTCTCTCCGACGCAGTCTCTCAGGGACCCGGTTCTATTCCACATGGGACCAGCAGGAGAGTCACAGAGGAGCCTGCAGCCTGCAGCTGCCCAGCACACACTCCACAGTGAATTGAAGAAGACAGCCCTGTAACCAGCAGCGGAGCTGGACAGTAACACATCTCACCATGGTGATTCCAGAGCCAGAGAGAAAGAGAAAACCTCATCACGTGAGACAAAGCCAAGATGGCCACAGGAGGAAAAAGGGCGGTGTTGCGTTGTTCTCGTGCGCAGCTTAAAAGACTTCTTGCCTTGCTGTGGTATGAACATTGTAATATCCCAGACTGTTTGTCTCTTTAATCCGTTTAAAGTGCTTGGGGGGATGAACAGTTTTGATGTGTGGCTTGTAAAGGTTGTGAAGAAATGCCCATGCCAGGTTTATCAGAAAGCAGTAGAGGCTTTTAAAGCCTGGTGGTGAAGAAAAGCCTTGGTATTCAAGCCACAATTACTCATCCTTGAAAAGAGTAATAACCCCATGGGCTGGCTCATGTTCTACAGTTGAAGGAACTGTGAAAGGGTTTATGGAAATAAGAGATTTTGCATTACCACAGCAGATTGTTTTCTGCTGTAGATGGTGGCAGTTTGGAGAACCACATGAAGCAGGAAGAAAACCCTTTTGCCTTTTCAAGAACTGCAACATGGATTGAGAGAGAGGAGAAGAGGGAGGGAGAAGATAGTTTTAAATGTTTTGTTCTGATTGCTGTTTTTTTTCCCTTTCTTTTTTTCTCTTAGATCTGTTCATAAACTTGTTTATATTATTCACATTTTGTGCCTGCTTTGCTGCCTCTTAATTGTTATCTCACAGAAAAAAAATCAGGGAGTAATGCATAATTTGACCTAAAACCACTACATTAAATTGGTTTTTCCTCCCAGTTATGCAAACTAAACCCACTATACAGACTGAGCCCCTTTAATGGCTTTTCTCCGAGGCTTTATATGTTAGTTCACAAAAAGTGAGTTAAATGGTATAAAGTAATTGGTTCTCTGGCCATCCACCCCTCGAGGGGATGGGCCCAACTTTAAGATGTCCATTCACAAGTGGTTTTCTAGTTGAAGCCATAACAATCCGGCAAAAACAAGTCACAGGTGTGGATATTTGATAAACTACTAACTTTGTTTTAGTTAGCTTTCATGGCAAAGACAGAGTTCTCACAAAATGCTAGAGAGCTGAAGAAATTCACTGCTGAAGCCCTTTCAGCATCTACAGAACCCTTTTTGTTGCATCCCAGCATTGTGTTTCTTTTCTAGTAATTTCTGGAGCTCAGGGGTTCCTTTGCCAGCTGTGAACCCCTTTTCTAACTTCCAAGGTCTTTCAGACCTTCCTTTTTTTCCTTTTCTCACATGGGAACTGTATGGAAAGAGAGCTGTAGAGTATCTCTAGGGCATCCACTTGTGTTTCTGCCATATGCTTGAAAATTTCATTATGGAAGTGAAATTAGAGGTGCTGAATTTTCCATGATTCTTTTTTTTTTTTTTTTTTTTTTTTTTTTAAGGATAAATAAATACCCTTGGTATTCCTTAATAAAATAATAACAAAATGAAAAATTTTATACCTTTTTTATGAAGTACTATTAGCAGTTCAATATTTGATGGTGCATGCAATTGAACATAGGAAAAGGTTTTGTTCCATGCATATAACATACATATTCATTCTTTCTGTTTCTGGAAAGTAAACACTTCTTGAATGAATCCCACCCACATGCCCTTATTATCTCATAAAAATAGACAAGAAATAAATCTCCAATGGAAATGCTGTCAAGAGACTGTAATTGGGGAAATGAAATGGTATGTAGAAAGAGACATTCTGATAGTGTAGATAAAGCATGAACTAGAAGTAGTAATATTTCAGTAGGCAGTTTAAATTAAAGGAAGTGCATATTTTTAGCATAAATTCAAATGAACAATGATGCTGAGTGTTGACAAGCTGCACCACTCTCAGAATTTTAGAATTAAGAAAGACTATTATATTTGCTCTTACTTCTACTTACATTTAAAACAAACTTTATAGGAGGAAATCTCAAGTTAATCTTTAGATTTCTATTTGATATTGATAGAATATTCCCTGGAGAAATATCCAGATTCTATATAAGTATTTGATGAAGGCAGTGATTTGGCATAGAAGGCATATGCAGCAATATGGAAAATACGCCATTAGAGTTTAAAAATCTCTTTCCCAGATATATGCAGAAATAATATCCTCCTTTTCCTTGCAAAGAAAGCCAGATACTATAGCCAGTTCAGATTAACAGAATTTATTTTTTAAGATTATCCACTCTATTGGATGTGGGTGACTGACTCTCTAATTGATTAAATGGATTGTTTTATGATTCCTAGGAATGTGTGGCCAAAGAACACCAGTAAGATTTTGCACTTTCCAATCCATGTTCCTGATCCGCACCTATACAGACTTTATCCTGATTTGCTATATGCTGTTTCAGAGGCTGCATATTCATAAACATGAATAGAGAAGGAAAAGTTTGCTGAATCAAGACCTGATCTCAGATAAGAAATTTGCCATACCTGTAATTTATATTTGTACCACAAAAATTGGTATGTAGTTCATTTTACTAATAACAATGCATCATCAGGTGGCAAATAAAAATCTGATAAACTGTAGGAAATTTTTTTCCCCAGCACTCTGTTAGAAGTGGTGGTTTAGATAATTAATAGGGCTTGACTTTTTTGTAATGTAAATGTCCCTCAGTATTAGGTTCCATTAAAGGTAGTACTAAATAAATATTCATGGCAGCATCTACTCATTGAGATAGGGTCACATAGACAGAGTGTTCTATTAAAAATACATTTAATTTACTTGTAGTTGTCATCCGGTAGGTGTGAGAATTGATACCGTGACCAGCAGCCTTTGTCAGGATTCATGGGGAGAGGTTGTGGAAAATCTATTGGTCAAAATGTCAATTAGCTTCCCTAATAGATTACACCTGTGAGTGCTGCAGCCCTATCTTTAAGTAAATGGATGGTCTATCTCAGCAACAGGCCACCTTCATGAATATTTTATTGAATGTTCTAATTGAAGTAAATTACCAAATTATGGTGTGCATATAGAGAGATGCATTAGAGGTTCCCAGAAGCAGTCAATGGGATATAATAGTGGATTAAATATAGAAGGATATAACTGTTGATGTTCTTAGAAAAAAAAGCAAAAAAGCAAAAAAGCGAGCTATTATAAAAACATATGCTGAACTGATGATGTGCATCCCAGAAGTTCAGACTAAGGATATGCCTGTAATGCTGGCTCTGCAACAAGGCAAAGAACTCCAAGCCAATGATAAACAAGCTGACTCAATGTTACGGTCCAGTTTTTAAAGTTATTAGAAATGCCTCTGCCTGAATTAAGGTGCAAATGAGACCATATGCCAAAGTCAATAGTATGGGTTTTATTTGTTAGTAAATATGAGAGAGAGAGAGACAGAGACAGAGGAAGAAAGAAGATAAAGACACAGAAAAGGGGTGTGGAGGGGTGGGGGGGCAGAAAGAGAGTGACAGAGAAAGAATAAAGAAAATATCACCATTCTCTGGATCCCACCAGCAGCCCAATGATCATCTCCAGCTGGTCATCTTGGTGGTGAGGATCCCCCAAAAAGCACAGAATCCAGAGGGTTAAAATACACTCAAACCAGGTGGGAATGCTGAGGTACCTCCCCTGCCAGGAGGAGTGGGCAGTTTGACAGAGTCTCTTACAGCAGACTCTGAATCTGTTGCATCACGTGCAGTCCCACGGTGCAGGGCTTCAGGAATGAGTCTGGGGAGCACTATGGGGGGTCTTTGATGGATTATGATCCCCTCAGCTGCCTCCCATGTGAATGTCCCATGGATATGACCTGTGGGCATGGGGGTTTCATGGCTGGGCTGGTTTGTGTAAAGGAGGATGGGTGTTCACTACCTCTGACCAGAGGTTATGCCATGCACTCAAATCCTGCTCCTCCTGCCTTGACTGGCAGGGAGTCTGTGTAAACCTGGCCTCTCTGGGCTGTGGTTCTCCCCACCCCAAACCCAGCCAGGGATGATTCTCAATGCAGCTGCTGGGTTTGGCTTTCTAGTGGATGCAGTCTTCTCCCTCAGCCTTGTTTGTTTCTAGACCTGAGATGACTGAACAATAGTGCTGCCTTTATCTTATCTAGGTGGCTTAACTCAGAATCCAAAGTTCCAATCAGGCATCTTCAAGGAGGGGTGGATGTCTGTGGTTGTAGCTTCTTTATCCAGTTTTTGCTATAATGGGCAAAACTCCTTCATTACAAGGCATGAACCATTTCAGTCCCTGACACTCAGGTACTAGAAGATGTTTCAATACGTGGTGCTCAATAAAATGTCTTTGGTGTTTTTTGCTTTACCTGGCAGTCCAAACATTCTATTAAAGTGGTGGGGAGAGGACACCCAGCACTCTGGCTTTACAGCCTAAAGGGAACAACTGTTCCAGAGTGCATGTCCTGGCAAGCTGATGTTGAAAAGGTCATTTTTCAGTTTTGCATGTGTCATAAATTTGTCCTTGCAGCTGTAACAAAAGGATAACATAACTATTCTATTATAGAAGTACACTATGCTATTGGATTTTATGGAGGTTAGTTTCACCTTAAATTGTATCAGTGGAACTTAGATAAAATCAAGGTAAAGTAAGAATGGACAGGATTAAACAGGAAAACTAGCATAATGTCTTCCTAAACAAGATAGTAAGTCTCAGTGAGCTTATTTCGCCTTCCTTTTCTTAGTAAAGCAGGAGGGAAAGATACAGAAAAAATAACTGCTGTCTTACTGGTACTGCAGGGGCATACCTAACATGTCTGGAAGTAAAAAATTCTTCCCGGAAATTTTCCATCCATCAGTAAGATTGTTGTAAAAATGTAAAACCTCACTCCAAATCCTACACTTTTTTTTATAACAGAGCTTTACTGAAAGTCATTTGGTAGTTGCATTATGGATGATAGAAAAAACATCCAACAGCAGGAGGTAGGAGAGACAGAAATGTGTGTCAAGTCAAAGGGGAAGGGTGAGGCTGCAGCAGCTCAATGTAAGGGACATACTGCAGCTTAAACTTGTCCACAGGAGGAATGAAGGCTCCAGGATGCTGTCCCAGCTGACAAACTCAGTCTCAGACCTGTTAAGAAACTGATAATCAAGATTAAATGAGTTTGTCACTAAAGCATTTTCTGAAGACCTCTCATCAGAGCGATTGGGCAAAGTGGTCTGAGACAGAAGACAAATTTCTACCTGGTTAAGCTCGGTAGGAGCATTGAGCAGTAAGACTTCTAGAAAGATAAATTAATCTCTAACCAAAATAAGATAACTTATATTTTAAGACAGTTAGATCTTTAAAATTTTAAAATAATCTGGACAAATATAGTATGCTTATAAACTATTTCTAACTTCTTTTTAACCGAAAGTAGTATTTCTTGACTGCTAAATCACAATTAACTTCATTCTGTGCTTATTGCTTATTAAACAGCATTGCCATTAAACATTTTTTCCTGGAAGGAGAAGCAAAATAGCTGAAGATAAAATAAAGAATTCTATCAGATAAAATAAAGAATTTTATGCATGGAGAGTGTCCTGGAGAATGACATCCAAGTTCTTGTATAAGTTGGAAGAATATGTCCAATACATAATGTTCTCCATTCCAGGAGATAAAATAGAAGCATCACCAATCCTGCAGCTGTGTTGAAGAGTTAAAATAGAGAGGTCAGTTTATTAATATGGTTGTACCCAACTTTTGGAACCATTTTAGGTAAAATACGTCTTTGAACTTTGAGCAGTATAATGTGGCTTCAAAAGCATGAAGAAAAAATGACCATCCCAATTAGTTGGTACTGGAAGCTGAGTTGAATGGTTTATAGCTATTAATAGTTCCTTTGGCTAGTGACCACTATAACAGATGCTAAAATATATAGTAAATTAATATGCCAGAATTTAGGACTACTTTATAGGTAAGGTGTTTTTCTGAGAAAAGCAAATGGTCATTTAATTTATCCCAGTGTGATAAATTATTTTTCAGCAATGTTTCCAAAGAATAATCATCTAGTTAATTTTCTGTTTCAGTGGTCAGATTAAGTTTCTTGTCTTTGTAAGTAGAACAGAGCAGTTTGGAAAGGATTCTGAATTTGCAGATGGAAAAGTGTTATTCAAAGTGTATCCTCTGCCTGGACTTCTGGAAAATAATAATTATGAAAATATGTAATTTCTCTCAGTCTTATGGCAGTTACTTAAAAAAATTAGAAAGCTGAAAATACTTGATATACAGTCTACGCATAAAAATTATTACTTAATTAATGTTGAATTTAAGTTCAGCATCCTATAACTCAAACACTTCACTGAGGTATCAGATGCTTTTTCTTCACTCATTGTTGTTCCTCTTTATTTCTTTAGGAACTGAAGTGCATGTGGTCATACCGTGTCTCCCCCCACTTGCCTACTTATCCCCCAAGTAGCTTTTTCATCAGTTTCTTTCAGATGTGTCTTGCGGGATAGGAATCCTGGAGATCACTGATTTCCTCTACCATTTATGAGAATAGGTGCTCAGGCAGAGGAAAGAAACCTTGTAGGTGTTCCCTCTGAAAACTCTAACAAGCGAGAATCTCTTAAGAGTCAGACAACACAGATGGATAAGTGCATTGTAAATGCCCCAGTAATACGAAATCAGAATGAAGAATCACAAGTTCATCCAAAGCTGGTTTCCATCATGAGATGAGAGGTGAGCTTGCCATGTAAAAGGCAGGAAAATCAAGAAAAAGCTAACAAGTTTAGAAAAGGAAATAAGGAAAGGAATAATTGCTGTGAATACTGGTGTTCAAGTACATACAAACGACTCTCAACTTTTTTATCCAAAGATAAAATATGAAAAAAGTCAAAGTCACAGCAAACAGGTAGTCTTTTTCTACACTATTATTACTTCAAGCTGTTCAAAGCAATTAATATAGCTTTTCTACCCAGTGTGCTAAGAAAAATTGGAGAGCCAGAGTTGTAAACAGTCAGTGTCCAAACCCAAAGAGATAAAATCACTGATCTTGTATTCCTTTTCTTCCAAGAATCTCTTACTGCTGACAGAGGAACTGTAACAATATCATCAGATGTAACTATTTGATACATAAAGATATCTGAGTGAGGAGAAAGATCTGCTTTAACAAACGTATATAATTTGATTTATTGTTTGAAATGCATTTAGTGACATGACTATTAATGTTTTCATCTGTTTGGCCTTTACTATTGATCTAGTATTAAATTTCACCCAGTATCTTGTAAAGTGAGATCGTTTTAAAAATTTAGAAGTAGGAATAGCAAAACTAGCAGCAAAAATGTTTTTAGTGATAAAACTGTGAGAGTGTTTACTGAAATGATTATTGAAAACAACCTTTGAGGATAGGGATAGAACAAAACAAGGCAGTATAAGCCTTAACATATAAAATGAGTAAAAGAATTAAAACTTGACACATTTTTTCAGTAGATGCCTTAAAATATACATTTATACTTGAATAACCTTTAGCCTGAATTATTTAGTAGTAAAGATAAAAACTAAGAACTGGATTTTTAAATGTCTTTGGAAAGTTAAAAAGGACCTATTGACATTTTTTCAATATTATGTGGTAACATGTGTTCCCATAAATACAAATGAGAGGCAAGTCTGCATGTGTTTATATTTTTATGCCAAAAATTCATAGATGCATTTCATTTATAAACAGAATAGTTTGGGTAGAAGTCCTATAACTTATATAATTAATAAAAAAAGGGAATATATTAAAAAAGGCAATTAATGTCAAGTTTGAAACAGGAAAACATAATTAAAAATTAGAAGTTACAAAGCAATGTAATCAAAGGGTATATGAAATAAATAGAAGGAAGAATGTGAATTGTTATAGATAGAAATGGAAATTGTAACCGAAAATATTTTTCAATATTATCGAAGTAAGAATTAATCAGGGAAGAAATTAAAACTCTGGAGGATAAGATGGGAGATGGGATGGTGGATGATGGGGAAATTATTGAAGTATTAAATTAGTACCCGCTTAATATAGTTACAAAGGCGAATGCTAATGGATAGGTAGCTGGCAATGGTTTCATGCTTAATTCTGTGCATGTGTAGTTAGGCTTGTTTTCTCTTCCCATCCCTGCATAGTTAGATTTTCAAGTAAGTTAGATATGAATCTCATTAATTATTTTTTTAAGCTCAGCAACACAGAATGGAGATAGGCCCTTTCTATCGCTGCACTGCTTATTAAATTTGTATCATGTCTATTTAATGCACATGGTTCTCTGACATCCCCTGAGAAAATGTTTTACCCATGAGTGCTGCTGTTAACTTCTGCACAGTATAAAGGAAAGTAGATACAGAGGATTGCACTGACAAACATTTCCCTGCTCCCATTTATTTTTTTGCATGTGTAAACAAACAAATGATTCTCTTTATATGTAAAAATGCTGAAGTCAGAGAGTAGGTGTTCCACTGGTTTCAGCTGCCATTGATAGGACTACTGAAAATACAAGCCAGGGAAAGTAACTGAAATAACTGAAATAGTTTTACTTTAAAAAATTTAAAAATTCTTCTCAATAGCAAGCCAGAAAATGAAGCAGATACTAAGCTGATATGTACAAATACCAAGTTTATTTGGACCAATTTAATTGTACTGTCAGTTCCATAGATGGCAAATAGCTATTGAAATCACATTTCAGAGAATTAATTCTCACATCTGATATGGAAATGATCACATCTTATGTCTCCTCTAAAGATTTCTATGCCCATGTTCTACATGGACAATGGGAAGGGCAGATACAATCCTTCTGTACTGTCAGAAATAACAAAGCAGATCTAAGTATGCTGGGATTTCATCTTTCACAGACTAGAATTTTAATCAGTCTAATATATGTGTAACTAAGGAACTGTATCTCTGGGTATTTTTCCTTAACTATTTTTAGAAATATATCTTCATTCATCAGATCAGCCATTTAGTCCTTAAACTGTCCAATCAAATTATAATTAACCTTTCAAACTAAACATGAGACTAATAGAACCTCATTCTCAGGTCTGGCAGTACAGCTTGGGACCGGGAAGAGGCTGATCCCTTGCGAGTAAATGCAGGCAGGGCTTCAGCCCTTTGCTGGCTGCCACTGTCTCTCCCTTGGCAGAAGCCTTCATTGTCCTGAGCAGCTGTGTGTAGATTCTAATAGGCAATTTGGTTTTTCTCCTGCTTCAGAAGAATTTGATCCTGGCAGCAGACCCACCTGAGGTTTCAGCAGCGCTCCCATGTCTCTTGCCAGAGGGAGCTAGAGATTGAAAGTCAGCAACAAGGTTAATCTCTTGTGGAGGTTCATGGCCTTTAGTGATCATGCCAGTCTCACTGAAAGAGGGAAAAAGATACAGTCGATAAGACATTTTCCAGTTTTGATAGTAAGTGTTAGTTTTGTTTGTTTGTTGGAAAGTTTGGCTTTTTGTTTCAGTTTTTCTTTGCACTCTTTAACTGCTTATTATATAAACGTAATTTTTTTTTAATGAATAAGTGATTGATTTACATAGCAATTTCAAATTCCTTATAATATTTGCAGAGACTAATTTCTTCTAGCTCTTAGCTGAAATATTTTTTTAGAAGCTTTCCTCATGAATAGTGAAGTTCCATTTCTGTGGCACTTTTAGTGGTTCTTTTCTGAGATGCTGAACACGGTCTCACAGGAATTCCAGAAATATAGAGACAACGCACATTCCACTCTGTGATGCATCTACTCTAATGCCTCCCATTTAGCAACTTCCTCACATTTCTACATGTTAATGACTATCTAACCAAACTGTTCTCAAAAAAAACCTCTATCATCAAACAAAAAACCCCTACCATCAAACTAAAAAAGCCCCAAACCAAACCTTTCCTTATATGTCCACAGACACAGCCCTGATACTCTAATTATTAAAAAAAGCATGTGGGCGTCACATGAAACTTAGAATCACAGAATGATAGAATGTTACGGTGTTGTAATGGATCTTAAAGATCATCTAGTCCCAACCCCCCCTGCCATGGGCAGGGACACCTAAATCAGGTTGTTCAAGACCATGTCCAACCCAGCCTTGAACAGTGCCAGGGCTGGGGCATTCACAACGTCTCTGGGCTACCTCTTCCTGTCTCACCACCCTCATAGTCAAAAGTTTCTTCCTAAATGTGAACTCTCTTTCAGTTCATACACATTAATCCTTGTCTGATCAACTGTTCATTGAATGCATCAAATTCACGTCTCCTTCACTCGGAGGTTTCAGAAATCATTGTCCCTTTTGCTGTGTTTTTGCTTTACACAGTATAGCAAAAGTTTTCTCACTGTCAAAATCACTGGTCAGCCTCTATTCTTTAAGTGAAATGTGTCTGGTTTAATGTAATACTCTTTTAATAAATATTTATATATTTGTTCTACTCCTTAAACCATAAAAAGTCCCCAATAATCCATCAAGTCATAATTACAAAAATATATTTATCTTTACTTCTACCATATTTATGAATGAGCAAACCAAGCATTAATAGTGACGTCTGTGGGTCCATCCATATTTGTTATGTAGAGTGGATATGTGGAATCCCTAAAGGATACATTCTTGTAACATACCCACAAAACAGGGATACAGAGAAACGACTGTGATAGATGCAGGACTCATAGATGTATTACTGTGGCAGATTTGATGTGAAGGAGTCTTCCCAGCAGATGGAAGTTAACAGCCAATGCAAATCCATCTGGCTTGGTAATGACTTGTTAATTGGAGAATACTTAAAGGAGAGTTAAGGGTGTCTTAACATCATGTGTATAATGATGTGCAGTAAATTGTAATGAAGATACTGCTACTGGACTGTAAAGTACTGTAAAGTAAAGTAAAGTAAAGTACTGTAAAGTACTGTAAAGTACAGTCCAAGGACTGTGATCAGTTGCTTATATGCAGAAATGTATTGTCATGTGTTTGCCCAGCACCAGGACTACTTCTGCCCTGTATTCCAGTATTTTTGCATTATTGACAGTGCCGGATGAGATACTTCGTTCCAAATTAATTGCAGTAGTATTGAATATCACTTGTACACATGAATAGCTTTGGTATTTCACATTTTATTAAGTAGCAAGGTCAGAAACTACTTTACTCCACACACTGATTATGAATTTTTCACTAAAATGATTGTTTTGAAATTCAGAGCTAATGTTGTCTTTGATAGCTCATCTTTAGCACAAGTGTCATCAAGATGTTAAGACTGTTACTAGAATTAGAGCTTTTGTATCCCCTCTTTGCATACCTTTTCACAAATGTCCCTATCAATTTTTACTCCTAAACATAACTGGTCATTAGTTTGCAAAATTGGATTGCAGTTGCTAATTTAAATCCACAGACTGAGTGAGCCTTTTAAAAACTGGATGAGCCTTTTAAAGTTTCTGTCAGTTCTTGACCCATCTGATACTGTCCCAAAACAGGAATCAGTCTTGTTACTTGTTCTAGTAAACATGATGGACAGATAACACAAAATATGTAAATAAGTCCAGTGATACAGTGCTAAAACATACCCTGAATCTTCAAGAAAATTATCTTGATAGAGAAAGTTCTTTTTTAATCTGTGGAGCAAAGTTGAAAAAGTGGAATTCATTATCAAAATAATCAACATGGTGTTCTGGGTCCTTTTTTATAAGAAATGTATTTAGAAAGAGTTAGTTTCTGTGAAAAAAAAAAAAAATATGCTCCAGTTAGGAACAGATTAAATGAGGCATGGTTTACTATTTAGCATTTTAAAACCTTCCTTATAGAAGTAGATTGAGACAGTAGTCAGATGGAAACTGTCTTTGAAATTTGAAACATGTTGGAATAGTCTAAAGTAATTGGACTCCATTATAAACATGAAGTGCCTGATGTGTGGGTCATTAGTACTCTCATAGTTCAAGTATATGCACTGATAATATTACGATGAGATAGCAAAACTACCAACTCAGCATTAATCCAGGGTTTAGACAAATACTGCAATAGGATATGTGCATTTAAGGGGCAAATTATGCTCTCAGTATGTGCTCTGTATATCTAGATTAACACTGATCTGCCTAGAAAGAAATGTACAGACATAATCACAGTTACATTTAAGAGTCAAATCCATATACGACATGAAATTGTAAAAAGATACATAATTTTTTTCCATCGTTCTCAGAACATGAAATGAATATCAATTTTTTTAATGCACTCTTTCAAATGACTAAATAATGCCCAAGAAAAAGTGGTTGGGGGAGGGGGTTTATTATTTTTTATTTTTGCCTCTTTCTATCTGCATGGGTAATTTCTGTTTCTGTAATGTCAGTGCTGACCTACATTAATTACAGATCTTAATCTTTATGTAGTGCATAAACAGCTGAATTATACTACTGGCACACAAAGGTGCTGAAAGTAATTCTGTACTGAGTATTTACTGTGACTGCAGGCTTGCTCTTCCTCTTTCTCTGGGGGCTTTCCTAATTCCCCCAGAGCTGACTGCCATTGTAAGAGGAAAGGATGATTTTGACCATCTTGCAAGAGAATTTAGTGACAGGACAAGAGGGAATTGCTTCAAATTGAGAGAAGGTTTAGACTGGATAATAGGAAAAATTCTATACTGTGAGGGTGGTGAGGCACTGGCACAGGTTGCCCAGAGAAGCTGTGGGTGCCCCATCCCTGGGAGTGTTCAAGGCCAGGTTGGATGGAGCTCTTAGCAACCTGGTCTAGTGGCAGGTGTCCCTGCCCATGGCAGGGGGTGGAGCTAGATGATCTTTAAGGTCCCTTCCATCCCAGGGCATTCTGTGATTCCATGATTCTATGCCCTTAATTCTGAAATAGCTATCTTGCAGAAAGGCAGCACTGAGTGAACAGGGCAGAGGTCCTTCAGCCTGCCCTGTCAGTACAATGGTCCTGGTTCCCCATACTTTGGACAGGCCAGTTCAGGGCTGTCTGACCATGTGGCCTCTCCTTTCCTGATTCCTGCTATTCATTTTGCTCTTGATCCCAGTGACAATGAAAGGATTTAGTATTTGTCTTTTGTCTCCTAAAAGAGAGAGAGGTTTTCATTCTATTAAGTTTAAAGAAAAGAAAAGCTTAAGTCTCACTTTCCATAGATCAGAAATCTCTGTCTGAAATTATATTTTTGCCATTGTGTGCACACCTCTGCAAAAAAATCCTCACTCAGTACAGGATTGCGTCTCAGTGTGAAGTTGTTTTTCACAGAAAGAGTGAACAGATTTTTCTTAAATATATGTATTTACATTTATAACTGACCTTTTCTGAGACAGATTTTTTTTGTAAATATGCTTTCATCTATGTTTGGAAGTTAAAGCATGATTTGATATGTAAGAAAAATTTCTTCTTTCACCAATATTTCATACACAGATTATTGAAAAATAATTCCTATGGAAACTGAGCCTTTGAATTTTTTTATCCCCAAAGTATCAAGATTTTTACAGACGAGAAAATAAAAATTTTATTATCCTTTGGTACTTTATATGGTAGAAGGGCTTTAGAGGGAAAAATCACTTCCATTCACTTGTCTCCTTGAAGCCTGAGCCTAGATATGGTTAAGAGGACAAGTAACAAGATTTTTTCTCTTCCCAGAAAGAGAAGATTGAAAGATTTAAGGAACATGGAATTTTTACCCGGTTCTATGAGAACCTGCTGGTATTGTTGCTAGGCAGATTATCTGATTTAACTTGTGTAAAAGCAGAATTAATTAGCTTAAATATCTCTAGTGATTTGCATTTAGCTGCTGTCAACATAGGCACAGAGCTGAGCTTGAGATCCTTGGAACTAGCAGCTTTACTGCAGTTTCATAAATCTGAGGGTTGAGCAACCTGCAGAAAACTGTGAAGGGGGTGCAGGGATTACAGGAAAGTGAAGGGAATAGGTGTAAGAAAGGCAGCCTGCAACACAGTGAATATCCTGAGCTGAGGTTCCTCTTCAATTAGCATTATTTATAATGCAGAGAACTTCCAAAAATATCTTGTACTGTGTTTTTCAACAAGAAAAGATGCTGTACATCTTTTCACTGATGAAAACAGCTGAAGGAAAGTTGGTAACACAATTTAAAAATTTCAGTTGAAAAAGGAAAATGCTTGGTTGCATCTTTGTGGTACCCAACTTTCAGGTACTTGTAGACATTGGTAAGAAACACTTGTTCCTCCATTCCAGAGCCTTCTCTACTAAGACTAAGGACTGCCAGCTCTCTCAGCCTCTCTTCACTGGAAAGGTGCTCTTCTGTGGCCTTTTGTTGGATTCTCTGCGGAATATCCACGTCTCTCTTGCAATGAGGAGCCCAGAACTGGATACAGCACTCCAGGTGTGGCCTTACAATAACTGAGTAGAGGAGAAGACCCACGTTCCTCCAACTGGTGGTAACACTAGTCCTAAGTTTATCCCAGCACACCAATTTCCTTGTTTATGGCAAGGGCACCTTATGACTTGTGTTCAACCTGGTGCTCACCAGGCCCCTGCCCAGGTTCTTTTCTGCCAAGCTCATTTACAGCTGAGTGGTCCCCATATATATTTATGCATGGCGTTGTTCCTTCCCAGGTGCAGGACTTTGACCTTCCCCTTTTTGAGTTACTCAGCATTAAAGTTCATTATTCAGTGTCCCCTGTGCTTTCTCACTGGGAGAGGAGATGCCAAAATGCTGCCATTGATTTAAACCTTCTGCCTCTGACTTGTGTTCGCAGACAGCCACAGTAGGGATCCAAAGACAGCAGGGTTTAAAGGAACATATGTTCCTTTTCACACACTGAAAGGGTAACAGGAGGATCACCCCTGAAATGGAGCTATTTTTCTCCTCTGTACCCAAGTCTGTAACCATCTGCCTTGTGAGCTTCAGTAAATTAATTTCAAAAGTATCCTGGGGAGAAATTGCTTTACTTGTCACGTTGTCTTACTGTGGCCCCCTGCCTGGCTTGCTAATTTACAGAAGCTGAGGGAATCTGTTTCCTAGGGCTCATGGAAAAAACATAAAGTGTTATTATGAGGCACCAACCAAAACCTGTATCCTTTTTCTTCCCTGGGAAACAAGGCTTATGTGAACAGTGGAAACAGAGGACAGGCAAAATGCAGTCATTCTTCTATATATAAATATCCCAAAACTGCCTATTTACAGTACTCAGATTTATCAGACTCAGATTTATCTGAGTATCTTAACAAAGAAGTAATTTTGCATTCGTATTGCTAGATGATATGGATAATTTTTGATGTAAGATAAAATTATTGATTGAGTTATGAAGAATGAAAATCAAATTCTTGAAAGTTAACTTGTTGATATTGTTCTGTTTGAGTTTCAGATTCCTTTGGTAGGACAATTATTATTTTAAAAAAAAGATACTTACAAACTTCCTGCAAGTTTGAGGTGATTAGTAGACAGAATAAGCTGATTTATTCCCTCCTTTGATAACAGGGGTTTTTTTGTTTGTTTGTTTTTTTAATATAGAACAAGACTTTGTCCTTAAGATGAGATAAAAAAAAGTTATTGTAAATTCTGCAGACAAAAATGTTACATTAGTTTTAATTTCATAACTCTATACAGCATTTTTTAGTTGCCTTCTAGAGTATTTTAGCTGCTGGGAGAACAAAGACAACAGTAGTAATCTTAAAAGTACTGCTGCAATATTAAATATTAACCTTTTTGAATATTTCACCCTGTATCCAAAAATTTTGAAATAAGCAAATAGATTCTTTGAACATTTAATTAGCCATTAGAATTTATGGGCTTGAATTTTTAAAATATTTCTGAATATTATTAAAATGCTAATGATTTAGTTAAAGATATCCTTTTTATCTGCAAATGCTTACTTAAATTAATTTTACACAAAAAGCTCCTGAAGTCCTTCCACCCATTTCCAGAAAGGTCTGGAAGAGCAGACTGTGCATGAAAACTGATTAGTATAGAAAAAGAGAAACTTGGCTCCAGGGCAGGGAAACCTTACCTGTAAAAATGTTCCCACATGAAGTCCAGGCATGAGTGCAGCTCAGGACCCCAGACACCTCATTATCTGGAACAATGCTGGAGCCAGGACTGGTAAGCTTTCTTTCTTCCTTTTTTCCTTTCATTTCTTCCTTTCTTCCTTTCTCCCTTGATTTCTTCCTTTCTTTCTCTCTCCCTTGATTTCTTCATTTTTTCTTCCTTTCCTTCTCTCTCCCTCACTTCAATTTCTCTCTTTTTTTTTCACCCTACCCCCTATTCAAAATACATTAAGAAGAGTTTATAACATACCAGTTTCCACTGGGTATAATTTACTAATATAATTTTATACATTTTTTGTGAACTCCCTGAATTTTGTTGCTCTTTTTTGACCATGAGTATCTGCACACCTGGTTGCTCCCTTTCCCTTCAGGGTTGGCCACCACAACATCACACTGATAAACTATTGAAGAAAGATCATGTGAGTCTACAACTTCTTATCAATTTTGGGGGATTTATTAAAAAAATAGAAAAAAAATAGTATTATAGTATCCTACATTTTTTTGAATGACATCCATATTAGACCAGAGGTAAATATTTATAGGTTCAAGCAGTACCAACTTTACACTGGACTCTGAGTCTAAATAATCAGACAGTTTAGAAAGTCTTCCTACTATCTGCAACATGTATTCGAACTACTGTCACTGTAAATAATGTGAGTTCTTTTTCACCAGCAACTCAACATAGATTAGCACAGCTATGCCACAATTTAATCCATCAAATGTCAATATTTTCTGGAGAAGCAAAAGAAGTTAGGAAGGATGACAGACTAATTCATTAAAAAGAAAAATTTATCTATGATCCCAATCAACTATATTGTCTTCTCTTTGTTTAATCATGTTCTTTGGACTCCTAGATTGCTGAATAACTCCTCCTTTGCTCACTACAAGATTTAACAAGAGCTCTTGCTCAGAGCTCTTTCCAGCCTGGCATTGAAAACTTACATCCCTGGATGGAGTTCTCAGCAACTGGTCTAGAGGAAGGTGTCGCTGTCCATGGCAAGGGATTGGAATTAGGGGATCTTTAAGGTCCCGTCCAACACAAACCATTCTATGATTCTCAAATTTTTGACACATTTGGAGACTTATATTTATTTCCATTGTGTTCATTGTGCTGAAATGTTTTTTGTTTTGTTTTGTTTGGTTGTGTTTTTTTTTTTTTTTTTTAAAAAAAACCCATTTAGTTTTAAAAATTCCCTCAGTTCTGGAAACCTGAGAGTGTAATTCGTGGATCAGAACTTTATTTTCTATAAAAAAATAGACTTGTGTTGCAACATGAACTAGAATATGTAACTATTATACCTCAGGAGTGAATTAGTTGAGTAGAGACAAAGTATGTAATAGGGAAACTGGATCTCTATAACAACTAGAAGAATATAGCATCTTTCTCACATTCTCATTTCTTTGGGCTTTGCCTTAAGAGAGTGAAAGAACTTATGAACAAATCAAATATTAATATAATGAGTGATATTATCAGTGTCTGAGGTATTTAGGAGAGAAAATGTCATAAATAGTAAAGTTTTCTTTCTTGTGCCTTGTTTCTCATAAGACTGTCACTTAATTCATGTGGAAAATGGAAAAGTCGTGTAAATAGATAAAAGTAGAGGTAAACAAATGAGAAAAAATAAAACATGCCAAAATATAATCCACATAAAAGCACAAAGTTGTGTTGATAGTGAGATATTTTAAATAACCTGTGCAACTATTGCACTTCCTAGAATATTTTAAAAATGCATGAATACAAGGACACTGTAAACTGTATAATAACCCAGCATAAACCTCATAGCATAGTTTTTTTAAAAGTTAGCTGTTATACAATTCTAGGAACTGTAACTGCAGTGTAACATGATTTGCATCCCGCTGTAGTTCAGGCTTTCTCAGATCACAGAGAAAATCAGTTTGAATTTTCTGTGCATTGAAACAGCTTTTTATCCATCACTGTTATCTTTCTAGTGTTGAATAAAGCATTGTCTATGTTTTGTTGCAAATGCCAGGCTTCAGGAAATGATTGTTCTTTTGTTGCTTTTTATTGCCTTGATACTTCAGGGCTTTTTATATCTGAATCTACTCTAAGTGCTAAAATAATATTGGAGCTTTTCTTATTTTTTTAAAAAAAGACTTCTTTACAAAAATTTGAGGGCATAACAGCCGAGTATAGCTGAGCATTTGTACAAAGAGTTTACCTGACATAGACATCAAGGGTACTATATTCTCAGAGTGCTTTCTTTTCTCTCAACATCCTCCCACACTTGTCTTCCCCCCAAACTAAAACTCAAAGAAAGTATAAAAAAGTGGATATGCATATATATTTTAAAATATTCATGTAAATATTTTTAGAGTTTTTCCACATAAACACTTATTTCTGTCACTTCAAAGAAGTAACTTGGAAGAGTATTGAGTTTACATTAAAGGACTAAAACATTTGTTGTTTAAATGACATTTTTATATAACTAGACAGATATAAACAATATATTCAATAATTCATGTGCTAAAAATATTTTGAATAAACCAAAGCACATTAACTAAATTCAAATCCAGCTGGTATTGTGAGACAAAAAATAATCCAAATCAAGTGAAACATTTTTTTATTTTATTATTTCCCAAAAGAATATATAGGCTTTCAATTTCAGAATAATATTTGGTCTTTAAAATTCAAATATGAAAACTAAATTAAATGTATTAGAAACCAGACCTAGAAAAATACTGGGTTTTTTTGTCAAATCAGCCACTAAATCCAAAATCAGGTGTTCATATAGTTCCATTGCTCATAAGCATTGTGTAGCATGATGATTTACTTTAGTTTTTGGCTGGCAGGATTTCTGTCTTTTTTCTAAAAGTGTCTATCACCAGGTTCTGAGTCAATGCCAAATCTCAGTTTTCTGTTTCACATCAGGAAAAAATACTGTAGGCCTCAAAGTGGCACAGTGAAGAATGAAAATGTTCAAAATCATTCCCCATTCTTTCATTTGATTTCAACAAGCTTTCAATTGTAACTTCCCTGTTTGTATTCATTACGCTTTTGTAAGAAAGAAATGTAAAGTCAAGTCTCAAATCGTAGCCTGAAGTGTGGTAATTTATGTAAACAAAGTGACTCAGGTGCCCTTGATTACACTTACAAAGCTCATGGTTTCTGAGACAGCTCTCCTGCATTTCCTAAAGTGTTCATTTTATCTAATTTGGTCAAATTTATGTCCAGTAAAGAGGCTTTTGGGCCAAGGTGTTCCTGTCTCCATAATGTCCTTAAATTGGAGTGCTGGGTGCCTTCAGGTGGGAGTTGTAACATATTTCCTAGTGAAAGGCCTAAAGCTGTTCTAAGAGTGAGTTGTAAACATCACATTCTTTTTAGAGCTGTAGTGCTAGCAAAAAAAATCCTGTTGGAGGCTCAGACCTACAGTCTTCCACTTGAAGTCTCATATGCGTTTTCAAGGAACAGAGCTGCTTTGGCTACATATGAACTTTCTGGCTAAGGCACACGCCAGCTGGTACTCATAAGTAGGTGTACTGAGCTATATTAAATAAAAAACAAGTTTTGGTTGTACCAAACTAGTGTTGGTAGAAACATAAAGAAGAGTGATTTGATTGGTCTGCTGGCTGCTGGATAGTTCTGACACAATCCCAGTGTGATTTGTTAAAGCTGTACCAGTAAAACACAGACATTACACTGAGTTGGTCAGGGATCCACAACAACCACCCTTCTCAACCTATGGCCCCCAAACATCACTGTACACCTGGCTCCCATGAGGGGGAAGGGGAAATTGCAGGTCTTAGGATGCTTTTCAGTACTTAGGGATGGGGCAGGAGGGCAGCAGTGACCTCTCAGGGGTCTTCTTTTTCTTCAAATCCACTCTGCTTCCCATCTCTGGGGGCAGGACAATCTGTACAATTTAAGATGAAAACCCTATGCAGGATGGAAGCTGTAAAATGCTTTTTGGCAGAGTTACCATGAGCACCTTTCTTCCCTAAAGGTGGGAAGAAAGGGAAGAAAGAGGGAAGGGAGAGGGAACTCTTTGCTGTGATTTCTACATGGGAGCCACAGTTTAGTAGAAAATGAGTCCATAAGTATGTGTGAGTTGTATCATCTGTGCAACTACTCTGTCCAGGGTTTCTATGGGCAGGTGAACAAATCCCTGCACCTTTGATTTCTGGACACATAATGCATGTGAGTTTTGAGCAGTCTTTATTTCAATTTCAGAATTTCTGTCTTTAGATATTAATCAAGACATGTATCTATGAAGAGAGTTGCCTGAATTCTGCTGAAATATTATTGTCTACTCTGTAAGGTTGGTAACTCATCCCTAACTTGATCCATTATCTAAAAGGAATATTTTAAGATTTGAGAAAATATATAAACGGATTACAGGGAATCTTAAGCTCAGTAGCTGTTTTTAATGTTGCTTTATTTTACTTTATGAGGGCATTCTGAAATTCAAAATAAATGAGGAAATGATAGCCTGTGACTAATTTTTCAAATTACAATATATGTATATCTATATAAATTTGGTAAATGTTACATTATATAAGAAAAGTTATTTTTTAATATCACATTCTGTGTGTGCACTAGTGAGAATTTGTAGAGATAACAACGTAAGGAATTATATAATTGCTCTACCCTTAGCTCAACGTTAAAGTTTTAACTTCAGATTTGAATTATTGCTTTTAACGAAAAATTCAGGCAGTTAAGTAGAATATATTAAGCAAGCAACAGTAATCATGAAATAATTGTCAGTATATACTCCTAAACTATGTTGTTGTTTATTTTGAAACCTTATTAATTTTCAGCAGATTTTCCTCTTCTTTATAATAATTGTATTGCTAAAATTATAATCCTCTCAAATACATTCAATAAAATACAAAAGCAGTGCATTAATAAGAATTCCATTACATATTTACAGCTTCTTAAGTTAGCTATAGAGGAGAAAATATTTCTCAAAGCATATATCCAAATAACAGTTGATTATTGTGCAATGGAAAAGGTCTCTGTGGGCAGTGTTTTTCCTTTCTCATTTTTCTTAATTACTTCTTTTGCTTCATGAGGTTTTGTGCTTGAATCATTCAAAGAACTACATTTACAATGCAGATATTTTAGATTTGCTTGTGTTGCCATGTGAATGCTGAGCATTTCCTTCAGTATTGGGCATTTTCTTTAATATTTTTGGATAGAAGGCATATATTCACATAATGGACAAATCATGAGTCATAAAAGTCTGAAGCTGAAACAATAAGTGCAAGGCAATAGACCTTTTGAATCATAGAAATGTTGTTTGGAAGAAGTTTCTGGAGACCATCTAGTCCACCCTCCAGCCTGAAGCAGGACTATCATCGATATTAGAACAGGGTACCTTCTTCCAGGATTAGTCTACCTTCTCCACTGTAAAATGCTTTCTCTAATTTCTAGTCTGAACCTCTCCAGTCAGTTTGTGGCCATTTCCCCGTGCTGCACTGTCTCTTCTGAGAAAAGTTTTTCTCCATCCTCTAATACCAGCAGCAGCAGACTTTCACTAGACTGCCCCATAGTCGAAGCCCAACTTTCTCAGTAGGAAAAAGTAGTGCTGAACCACTCTGGCAATCCCAATAATTCTCTGAAGGATTCCTGATGGTTTCTCAACATTCATTTTGAACTGCTAGTGCTTCAAAGCAACATTCCAAAGGCAGATTCAGCAGTACCTTGAAGGAGGCGATAATATTTCCCCCTAGATGTGCTAGTTGTGTAGTGTAGCCCAGAATTCAGTCTGCTCTGCTTATGAAGGGAGACAACAACAGGCCCATATTCAGTCTGGTATTCACTGTAATCATCACATCCCTTTTATCTCAGTCTGAGTTTCTGGTGCTGTGTTACTCTCTTTCAAGTATAGCCTTTTGCATTTCTCACTGCTGATCTTCATCAAATCAGTTCAGACGTCAAGTTTACCAAGGTCCTTGTGAAGTGAAGTGAAGCTATTTATTCTCAGTTATTCCCCATAATTCAGTGTTGTCTCTAGGTGAATTGCAAACATCCATATAATGGATGAGCATTTTGAACATGGTTGGACTCGGCACCATCCTCTGGAGTACTCTGCTCATTGTCATCTGCCAGCTGAACAATAACATTTGGTTAAGACCACTGAGCCCAGGGATCCAGCCAGATTCCAGTACAATTGCTAGCCTGTACTTCATATTCCAAAGTTGAACTGCAGAACATGAAGCCTTACTGAATTCAGGGTATGTCATACACACTGTACATTCCCTATCCACAGTTAGGCAGTAACCATTACTCTCCCCACAACCACAGAGGCAGAAAAAGGTATTTCTGTTTGCAAGGCCATGTGGTATTTGCACCAGTGAACTAATCTAGGATGAAACTATGAAGAAAAGTAGGTGTTTTTCAGACTAGATCAGTTCACTACTCTCTTTCTTTCTTTTCTATATGGTACTTGTTACCAAAACTCAAAGAATGATGGAAGGTCAAGGCTGGGACTATGAATTTCATGTCTAGAAGAATGAAATAAGACAATACCACACATTACCAATTTCTCAAAAGAATCATGGATGGATTGGACCAGCTGGCTACTATTTTAACCTACCTTTTCATGTGGCTTCCTTGTACATTACAGAGGAATGGGAAGGGGCTCTATATATGCTTTGCACTCATGCAAGAACACAGACTGTCTCCTGAGGAAAAGTCATTAAAATTATTGATTACACTATAAATTATTTTGGAATACTAGGGTTTTATAATTGTAATTTATCCTCATAAAATACCTGACTATTAGCCAGACCACACTGAGCTGGGATAGCTGACCAAACTGCATCAGGAGTCAAATTCTCATTCCTAAAGGAGCTTATTATTAAAAAAAAAAAAGACCAAAGAAAGAGAAGCCACAAAAATAGAAGTACATTACTTGGAAGATAATAGAAAAAAGTCTTATGTCTGTGAGAAAAGGCGTATCCTTTTCTTGGAATATTTGTAGCTTCACAGATGACATATTTGGCTTTTTTTGGCACACACACATGCACAAAGGAAAAGAAAGGTGTGGAGGTGGAAGGTTTAATTCACTTGAGCAGATCTAACCGAAAAGCTTTAAAATAGTTAAGTGTACTTCTCAGTGTTGTGGCTTTCTGCCAAGGCCATAAAAGAAGGTTGTGATATTTTCTTTCTGTCCAGAAAAAAAAGAGATATAGAATGTTTGACCTTGCTAGTTCCCCCTTTCTTCTTTTATTTTGAAAAAAAGAACTATGAAGAAAAATCTCAAAAAAATCTCAAACTCATGAGATAGAGCATTTTAAAGCAGAATGCTTGTAAAATTTGGGAGTGTTTTCTTATTTACATAATTTTTCAGTCTAATGTTAACATTAGATTGTTTTGGAGTGCTAAATATTGAAACCAACTACAATGAAAATGGAGGGAATAAAAAAAGGAATTAAAATACTTTCATACCCTCATCCAATGCAGAATTTGCACACATCTTCATTTTTAGAGATTTTTAATTCAGTGGCCTGGCAGTCAGCTTGTCATGTTTCACATACATTTTATAATATATTCTCAACTCTTTCAGAATACAGAATGAAATTTTTGAGACTTATTTTAGTTCATATTAATTACTTTCTATTTTGCCACATTAAAGAGTTGGTGTCTTTATGATATGGATGTAAATGTTTATTAATTGTTCAATAGCTTTGTTTGTCTGACCTTGTGTCATTTGTGTTGGTCTTTGAAAAATGGGAGAACACTTATGTCTTTGAAAAATGTATGGTCAGTAAAGAAAGCTGTCATGTGAAAACAGGCCAAGGACAATAGATTTTCAGCAGTTCTTTGCCTTCTCACAACTCATTGCTCACTCAGCCCCTATAGGAATTTATTAAAGTTCCAACTCCCCTGAGCCTTAAAATAGGCTCAGATTTCCAAGTGCTTTGAGAGCTTTTGAAAATTTAAGGTCCTTTGTTTTATCCAAATACTATACAAGTATTAAGAGTTTCACAGATTTCTGTACTCTAACTTGAAAACTGAAAGGTGCTATAAATGCATTCATCCTTGTTCAAATTAACATTTAGAGAAAATAAGCCATAGAGAAGTTTTTTAACTAAGTAGGAATTCCTGTTTTGTACAAGAAAGAGGATAAGACTCTTCAGTGGGTGAACACATATTCTGTATAGATGAGAGGGAGACTTGTCAAAGCAATATCTTGAGATAAAGCTTCCTCTGTTATTGATGAACCTTAAATAACTGTGTGATAGAGCTGCCTAGTCTGAGGACCAGTTAATATTACCTTATTTAAACAAAATAGACCAGTACATGTATAGAAGAGAAGCTTACTCACAAGTGTTCATCACATGGCTTACAAAAAAAAAGAGAAAAATTAATTGATTTTTAAAAGCTTACCATCAAAATAAATTTTTAAAAACAATTTCTGCAAGTTTAGGTGAGTGACACAATTTTCTAAATAACAGAACTTTTTTTCTCTTTTGCAATTTTAATTGGCACATGAAAAGTGTTTCTGATCAAAACTACTCTTTTTGTCAAGAAAAATGTTAAGCTTTGTTGACTATAAATCACAGGGATTTTCCTGTAATTTCTACCAGTATTTCCTGATTTCAAGCAGCCAATATGTTTTGAAGGTTTTTTCCTTATTTTATTTATTTTTTACTACAAGTGCTTTAATCTATAAGAGAACTTTAAACTATACTACTAATCACCTACAAATTGAACTTTAAATGTAGATTCAATAGCTCCAGTAATTTTTTGCAGTGTTTTGTGTAATCAGTTTATTCAGTTTAACTTTTGCTTATTGCACCATTCTTTTTTTCGCATGCAACAACAAGCCTACTTTGTATTCTAATAACAACCTGAGATAAGAAATTTGAATAAAAATGTTTTATTTAATGAAAAATAACTCTTTGGTGGTAGATCCAGCTGAGATGTTGAAATATATAACCAACATACTGTTAAGAAAATTATTCCTTTGCTATAACAAGAACTTAATCAATATCAAGTTATGTATGTCTTGGCTTAGTGTTAGGGCAGATGATCCATTATGTATTCCCCCTAAGGCAGAGTTTTTATTTTATGAGGTATTTGTGCCTAAAATTACAGAATGCAATCCATGTAACAGATCAGAATCTTAAGATCTGTTTGAATCTATGATGAGACCATACTTTTTCTCACTTTTAATGGAAAAACAGTGACATAATAAAACAAAATATTCTTACCATTAATTACTTGGTCTTAACCTCCCTTTTCAATCACTTAGTTTCTAATTTGTCTGCCCTCACAGATATATTTGTGTTCAGTCTGTGCAATCACCATGATTACAGTACTACTATAAGTAGATGCATTATGCTGGTTTTTCTCTCCTCAATATTATTTACAATTTTCTTACCCACCCGTAGGGTGAGGGGAGTGTTGGCACATCTATACTTTTGAATGTAGTATCTAAATAAAAGGTAAATAAGAAGCTGGAATTTCATCTACTTACAGATTAGGTAAAATGATCTAACTTAAAATAAACCACAGAATGTAACACATACTTCAATTTTCAGACAGAACCAACAGATAAACTGGAATGTGTGAGTGTGTGGAAAAGTACTATTATTTTCAGTAATGCAAACTTAAATCCCACTTATATGAACACCTGTTCTTGCTATAGTTTCCAGCTTAATGAGTTTAGGGAGGCTTGTATCTCTGAACTGAGAGTAGCTCGATCATTTTGACATTTAATTTTGTTTGTCTTTTATAAATGTCTTATAAAATAAGAGAATCATTTAGCATCTGTTATGTTATCTCCTAACATCTGTCTCCATTAGCCATTGTTAAATATATACACATTACATTAAAATTCAGTTGATTTTCCTCCTCTTAAATCAGAAACAGATTTAATTATTGATGCAAAGTTCTTACCATAACAATTGCTCATTGAAGATTTAATGAGTTCTCACATTTAGACTGGATTTACCAAGGGTTCCATCTTTTTCTCCTGTAGCTATTAGGGAATATTTAATATCTAGTTATTTACTTTGCTTGTGCCTGTTTAAAACCCTTTTTTTTGCCTTCCCAGTGTTTCCATGTAGCCATTCCAGTAAATAAAAATGCAATAGAGTAGATTACTGTATTATTTTAAAAAATATATTGGAGGTGAGTGACAGCCATTTTAAGAAATTATGAAGACAAGTTAGGAGAACTGAGAACAGGGAGTATAAATGTTGTCCTGGTGCAATGTAAAAGAATATAAAGCTGTATAGCTACATTCTGCCTCAGTAACATTGGGATTAAATAGTTGCATACTTGCATGAACAAGTTGAATTCATGAGTACAATAGTTGCACTGTGAACTGTCAAAGCTGAAGTCAAAGTTCTTGGGAGTAGTTATAGTCCTTATGCTCAGTTGATTGGACATAAAGATACCAACAAATCTTTACTTTTTATGCAGTTGACACTGGGACAATGTTGAGTTGAATTATATATTATCACTGATGATGAAAGAATTTGTAAATAAGTGTTCATTCAGACCCTGAACACTTCAATCCTGAACTGTTCAGTAATCTGAACTATCCAACTTCTTGCCCAAAAGACATAGAGGAAAAAATGGAGGGAAAAATATCAATTTTACAATTATCCAAACCTAGTTTTACATTAATCCAAACCTAGTTTTACATTCATCCAGTTACTGTATATTTACTTTATATTATACAAATAGATCATATATTACCAAAAATTATTTTTTCACTTCCAAAAATTATGTGTTCCTGAATGGAATAAAAACAAATGGGAGTGTTGGAGATTATTAATTTATTAGTCCAAGAAAATCCACATCAAATACTCCCAGCAGGTAGATAGGTGAGTGGTATTTTCAATGTTTTTAGTATCATTTGGGAAACTTTGTTTAATTTTCTTTCCATCAACAGTTATTATATTTTTTCAATATACATTTTGATGGATTCATGCTGGCTGAAAACCAAGTGCCATGAAAAGCCACTTTATCCCTCCCCTCCCCAACTGGACCAGGAAGAGAAATTACAATGAAAAGCTTGTGAGACAACAACACTCACCAATTACAGTCATGGGCAAAACAGGCTTGACTTTGAGGGATTAGTTTCAATAATTACCAATGAAATCAGAGAAACATAATGAAAAATAAAAGCTAAATCTTAAAACAAAAACACCTTCCCCCTACTCCTCCTTTCTTCTTAGCCTCAGCTTCACACCTGTTTTTCTCTGCCTCCTCCTGCCAGTAGTGCAGGGAGACTGAAAATGGGGATTTTCTTGTGGCAGAGATTTTCATCCCTGTCATGAGAGACAGTCCTTCATTAACTTCTCCAATGTGAGTTCTTCCCATGGGCTGCAGCTCTTCACAAACTTCAGCAGTGTGGGTCCTTCTCATGCAGTCAGTCCTTCAGGAACAGCTTGCTCCAGCGTGGATCCCACATGGGGTCACAAGTCCTACCAGCAAACCTGGTCCAGCATGAGCTCCTCTCTCATGAGTTGACAGACCCTGTCAGGTGGTTGGTCCAGCACAGGCTTCCTGTGTGGTCATAGCCTCCTTAAGGCATCTCCCTCTTGGTGTCTGGGGGTCCTTCATGGGCTGAATCATGGTGGATCTTTGCTCCCCTCTGGTACTCCATGGGCGACAGGGGAATCTCAGCCCCTTGCCCTGGGCTGCACCATGGGTTGCAGGGGAATCTCAGAGCTGGCTCCTGGAGCACCTCCTGCCCCTCCTTCTGCACTGCTCTGGGTGTCTGCAGGGCTGCTCCTCTTACACATTCTCACTCCTCTCCTCTCTGGCTGAAATTGCTCTTGTGCAATAACTTTCCTTCCCTTCTATGGTGCACTATCCCAGGGCTCAACTTTGGCCAGCGGTGGGTCTGCCCTGGAGCCAGCTGGCATTGTCTCTGTTGGACACAGGAAAAGGTTCTGGCACTTTCGCACATAAGCCACCCATGTAGCCCCCTGCCACGACCAAAACCTTGCCAGGCAAGCCCAATGCACATTTAATATTTAACTGTTTTGTATGTCATCATTCAATCAACAGATGTTGTTTCTTTGGAAATTTAATAGTTTTTACAGTAATTTTTAAAAAAGAGACACTCAAAGTTCATATGTTCAACATTTTGCGTGCAGATAAATCTGTTACTTTGAATGTAATGTTAGTTATGTGAGCATATTTCTTCAATAGTTTATACAACTGTTTTGTACTGGTGGGTGCTTGGCATAGGATTTGATGGGTCTGTTTTTTAAAGTACATTTGCTGATTTCTACTGCCATTTCTATATTTCATGGACATGTACTCCTGACAGTCAATCTTCTCCTTGACGTTTCTGAATATATAAGTGGAGGTATACATTTGGCTTGACTTATGTGACCTATCACAAGTGATTTAAAAATTTTTGTTTCTAACTTGCTATGTATATCATGTGATTGTTTAATTTGGTCATCTGTGTCATTTGAAAAGAACTCTCTGAAAACACCTGAGTGGAAAAAAAGTGGAAATTTTGAAATTTTGCTGTCTTTGTATTTTAATATATTTTGATCCTTTCATCTAATGTCCCTGACTTTTACTAAATTTTTTTCCTCCTGATAAAGTGATGTGCTCTCTTCAAAGACTACCTCAAAATTTTCTTTTTCTACTTTCTATCTTTTGTCTTACAGCTTCTCTTCAGGCTATAGCCTTGTAGTTACTTTCTGTTATAAATAAGTAATGTTTTCATGTAGCTCTATTTTTTCCAGAAATATATCTAGTTAATGACAAAGTATATGCTCATCTAAGGTCGCTAAGGGTCATTTGCTATTCCCATGTTTATTGTTGCCTTGTCATATAATGGATGGCCATTATGTACTTCGAAGGAAAATCACACATATTACAGTCTTGGGGAATGTGCTCTACTCCTTTTTTTCAACCTCGTGAATATTGCCAATGATCTTAAATTTAGCAGTACAGTCCTACCGAGATTATATTGCCATACAAAATAAAATACACTGTTTATTAAGTTTAAAATTTTGAAACTGGTGGAGTTCAGTTCTGTTCACCAGGATGTGTGATCTCAATTTGGCTGTTCATCAAAACCAGTGTATTTACTCTACAATATGTAAGACTTCTCTGTGGTTTTGCTTTGTCTCTACTAATTTACCAGTCAGATAAAATGTAGCAGTTTTGGGTTTTTTTTAACTAATATGAAATAATTTCCACTGTTTGCTTTTTTTCTTGTCTGTTGGAGGTTAGGATTTTTCCTTTTTATTTTTTTCTTTCTCCAAGGGACTTCTCCCATTTTTTGCCTAAAAGATGGAATGACAGGTACTGAAGAGACAAAAGATGTGGCTGGGAGGGGGATGAGGGGGAAGGGTGCAGTTTGCCACCATCTCTTAGATGGGGAACTTTCTCTTGGAAAGTGCAGAGGGAAGGGGTTCATATTTTCTATCCCAGGAAGGTTCCCGCCTTCCTCAGCAGACACCTATCTTTTAAACCAAGATATTGTCAAAGCCCTGTTTTCTTGTGCTGAGTCAAAGAAAAAGCAAGTAACAGTGTAGAAGATGAAATAGAGTTAATAGAGTAACTCAAGTGGTACTACACTTCATTCTTCCAGTGTTTTGGAGCCATTTTTTTTCCTCATTAAGGATTATATCAGATGCTTATTTAAAAATGTACAGCAAAAAATATTTATGAGATTTTATTTCTTCATGATTCTTCTGTTCATACATGATTGAGGAAACCACTCTTACCAGACTTACGCTAAGATTACTTTTAATGTGTCAAGAGAGCTCCAGAGTGGAAATACTAAGCAGTAAAGAGTTCTTTTCTATCAAAAATACATAAGAACTTTTGAAAAATATACAGATTTCTTTGAGTCAAAAAACCCAAAGAGGCATTGCATTCTCCTGAAGGAATCTTCTGAGAAGTGTAAGTTAGAACTCTATTTGATTATTGGCTGTCTGATGAAATTTCTAACTACTGCAATAAGTTATATATTAAAGTAGTTGGATTTAGTCAAACAACAAATTTGGGTATACCCAAAATTCGGTTTGGTATAACTGAGGATGAATTATTTCATCCCTAAATATTTTGACTCAAAAATCAGTAACTTCAGGACATTTTTTTTTTTCTTCCACTTCATAGAATCACAGAATGGGTTGAAATAGATCTTAAAGATCATCCAGTTCCAAACCCCTTGCCATGGGCAGGGACACCTTTCACTGGAACAGGTTGCTCAGAGCCCCATCCAGCCTGGCTTTGAACACATCAAGGGATGGGGCATCCACAACTCCTCTGTGCCAGTGCTTCAACACCTTCACAGGAAAGATTTTTTTCTTCTGGATACGTAACTTAAATTTGCCATCTAAAGTCATTTCCCCTTGTCCTGTCACTGCAATTCCTGATGAAAAGTTAGCGTCACTGTAGGCCCCTTCAGATACTGGAAGGTTGCTCTGAAGTTTCCACTCAACCTTTTCTTGTCCAGGTTGAAAAGCCCCAAGTCTCTCAGCTTGTCTCCACAGGGGAGGTGCTCCAGTCCTCTTATCAACTTAGTGGCCTCCTCTGGACTTGCTCCAACAATTCCATGTCCTGAGGAGGGCCAGTTATGATATCAGCTGTACAATGCAGTCATTAATTCAGTGCTTTTCATAAAAACAGGCAACACATGAACAAATATATTATTCTTTGTGCACTTAAACTTGTTGTGACTTCTGTTAATTGCTTCTAGAGTTTTCCTGGTTTAACACAGCATTATATTACTTATTACAATATTGATGTAATTTCTTTATTTCTCTGTTCTGAGTTGAACTTAACAGGTGGCTTCCTCAAACATCCTTTGGGACAGGAAAGTTGCAGTAAACAGCTCAAATGTGAAATCAAACAACAGCTCATTTAAGAATTCACCACAAAACCTTGATGACTTTCACAAAAATGTGAATATAAGTAAGGGAAAGAAGTGAGCTGTTGAAAAGTATATAGATGGAGATAAAGAAGACCAAGTTAGATTTTACAAGAAATAACATTGAATTGTGGAAAGGCAAAATTCTGACATTTATCATAAGCAACTGTCTGCTCTTGTGGTGAAGATATTAGATATTCCCTCTTATAAAGTCCAGGTAATGAAATACTTCCATTACAGACTTTCCTTGAAAAGTGGCCTTCTGACATTAAATATAGGAGGAGAAGATATGGACAGCAGAAGAGAATAACATTTTCAATGGTTATTTTCTCTAAAGAGAGGTACTGATATGTATTCAAGTGCATGACAACACTTGATGTTATAACCAGCTGCGATTCCCTCCGTAAGTATTAAATGCTTTGGTGTTTGTTTTAGTCCCCTTAGGTGTTAAAGACATGCATGTTTTTCTTGGACAGAGCTTTCTTCAATTTGTGAATGTTCTTTCCTTTTAAGATTTGGGTTCTTGATTCAATGTTTTAGATGCAGAAAGCAACAGATTTCCTGAAATAAGATTCTGAACAGTCTGTGATAACTTCAAAATCAAAAGACAAGTCAATGCAATGCAATCTTTGCATCCCCTTTGGGATTTTGTCAGAGGTTTGATGAGTTTCCAGACCTTCCTGTTTGGAAATTTGAACCTGAGACATTCCCTGATATTGTTCTTAGCTTACTCAAATTCCATGCTGGACTACTAATATTCCTCAGTAAAATTAGGGCAGAGTTTTTGAAAGTTCAGTTGCTATGACAACTAGTAATTTTCAAATTACCTTGAAAACATGAACAGCAGTAAAATGCATGCAATAGAGGTCTTAATTAAAAATGTGCCTTGAAATAATAATTTTTGCAACATATTTAACTCTAGCTTTCTTTTATTTATTAGTATCATTATCAATTTAAGGTGCTCTTTTAAGCTACTAACTTGTTTTTTTTCAGCCATAATTATTTTCAAATGAAATGAAAAACATGCTAAAGGAGTCACAGAAAGGAATTTTGACAAGATCTTCTCTATAAAACCAGGTTTTTTTATGTTCAAAACTTGTGGCAGGCTGCTAAATACAATGCAGCAAGGAAAATGCAGTATTTGCCACTGTGCATGTTCTGTTTTTTCAGTGAGAAAAAAAAAGTTTATACTGAGAAATAAATGGAGAACTGATCTCCACAGTCACTTATGTTTGGTGTTCAAAACTAAATAGGGCTAAGTGATAATTTTAAGTGTATTGGTAGCAATCACATAGATCATTTTTGAAAAGAATATTTTTTTTTTAATTTCAGTTGAAAAAATAGTCATATATACTACATACTAAAAGATCACACTGGGAAGGAAATATAAAAAACCTGCTATGTATTTGTCACGTTCACATACAGGACTGAATTGACTTTGGGGCTTGAAGGCTATCCATTTGATTGCAACAAATTCTTAGGTACCCTGGGGCAGTCAAAACTTAAAATAGCAACGTTATACTACTTTCTGAAAGTAGACTGAGATACAAACTCTTTCTTTTATCTTTCTTCAGTTTTCCTAGAAGCCATGAATATAAATTTTAATTTACTATACAAAATAATAGCCATCAAATTGGACTTAGAAAAGTCCTTATTTTCACAATTTTTAAAAAATCAATTTATTTAATGAGAAAAAGGCCTTTCTCAGTGTTCATTTTGATTTCAGTTTCCATGTTATGTAGAAATGTGTCAATTCTTCTTCCCACAATATTTATTGAAATACCTAAACTATAGAGCTGTCAAAGAAAACACCCCAGATTATTCATGCTAATTTTGCACCACCTCTAGATATATGTAATTTAGCATGACCTAGATATTGGGGCCCGAAGTCCAATGATCCAAAATTCAATGATCCAAGCATCTGAGAGATGTTGGGAACCAGCACTGACCCATTAAAGTCAACATTAAAATCAGTTATAGACAAATACTGAGCAAACCAATTGTCTTTGTGACACACTGCAAAATCAAAAAAAAAAAAAAAAGGCAGTTTGACATCAGAAACTCAGTCAGCAAGGTTGTCTTCCAGATTTTTGAAAGAATGGCTCCACTGAAACTGGATGGAGTTAGACTGGGAATGCTATACGCTGTTTTCCTGTATTTGGGAAAAAAATATGCTGCTTGTGTGCTGTGAGAGGGGTGATTAAATATATAATGCTGAGGTTTCTGATGAAGTACAGAAAAACACATTCAGGTAATACACATGATGCTCAAGATCAAGAACTTGGAGAAATCTCATAAAGTAACCTAACAGGATATAAAAAAAAACCCCCAACAAACCAGAAACCATTATGCTCCCACATTTGGTTTAATGAGACAATGATAAAAATACAATAAGCAAGTGTTTAGAAAGCATCTGTTGTCTCTGCAATATTATAATCCTCTTGCAATTTTATATATTAATACTCCTAAGCATACTTCTGTTAGCCAATTCAAAATCACTCCTCACTTTTATATGTGATAAACATAAAAAATTAGTACATTCAAATTAATAAATAAGATTAACTCTATAAATTTTAACAGAAGTAATGGCAGTCATTTATAATTGTCTTGTGCATGAATAAGATAGAAAATAATTATACCAGCATAACTTTAACCTCTGGTTGTTAGACATTTGTAAATAACTGGCAAAGAAATTTCAAACCAATATAATAGGTTTTTGTGACATAATGATGCAGATTAGTATTTGATCTCTTTAAAATAAATCTGTGTTTAACCAATCTTGGTGGCAAAGTAATGTAGAAAGAGTTAGTATTTACTTGCAAAAACTGCATATTTACTACAGACATTCACCTGCAAACAGAGGACATGGCTAATTTTGCTAAAACTTTGTTGTCTTGGAGTCCGGTGGTGGACAACCTGGTATGTTACGAACTTCCTAGAAAAGGGGGAATTTAATGGTAGGAGAGGAAAAGGGACAAAATAGCTGATAACATTCTGTCTCTTCAGGAAAAAATTCTGTTTGAGATATTCTAGAAATAATAAAATCTTTAGTAGTGGTTTAGTAATCACTTCTGTGCTAAAATGTCATACGGAAACTCTGCTAAGACTGATTCTTCAGAATTGTATGTGCCATGATATTTTATTTCAGAATTATATGCATCGTGATGTTTCTTGGTTTTGTTTCTGGGGTTTTTTGGTTGGGTTTCTTTTTGTGTTTCTCTGGTTGGTTTTGTTGGTTTTGGGGGACTTGGTGGGTATTTTATTTGCATTTTTTTGTCTTTGTTTTTGTTTTAATAAAACAATACTTGCCATAGAAAGTTTCTAAAAACTTTGGCAAAGCATGGAGACAGAACTACCAGTATAATCAGAAAACATAGTTAATTGCTATAATGGAAATTAACATTGCAGAATTTGCTATGCTGATGTTTACAAGCTCATCTGTAATATTTTCCAGCTTTTTCAGCTTAGAGACTTAATGTGACAGTGTTCAATTTAATTCCTATTCATAACTTTATCAAATAAAAATTCCACTGGCAAATCAGTCTAGACTTAGATAACTAATGTTGGGTGCCCCAACAATTCCAGAACAGACAAAAAGGTAGCTAATAATAATGAAACATATCTGTAATTGTTTTATTATTTTTTTGTTAATTTTCTCGACAGAGCCTCTAGTTGGGTACTTCTGGACTCAGACATTCATGATGGTTGAGATTTACAAGGACAAAAGGGAGGCTTTCCTGTGTGATTTCCTTTTTTAGGGGTAGAAATTATACTAGACGATGTGGCTTATTAAGATCATATGTGAATGAATTCACATATGTGAAATCATATGTGAATATGTGAATTAAATTCTGAAATCTAAAATATTAAGAACATCTCTCCAAAAGTTTGCAATAGACATATAGGCTGTTTACTTTCCACTTCTGACACTTATAGTGCAATACATTAGATGCTGATATGTCTTCAGTATTCTTCAATTTAAAAGCTTTTCCTCTGTGTTACCTCACTTTACAGTCTCACTGTAGATGAGCACATTGGTATTACCAAGTCTGTGTTGAACACTCACATCCATCTAACCTCATAAAAACAGGTATGAATGTGTGTTATAGACACCTGTACATTTTTTAGCAAATCTCTTAATCCAAACTGTATTACATAGACAAATATTAACTACTTAAGTGACAACAGCTACAAATACATACTTGTTATTCAACTTTTGCTTTGTTTCTTTCAGAATGCCATGTGCTCTTGTTCCACTTTTATTTCCCTTCCTTTTGAAACTACGGAAAAATCAGAATTCTTATCTATTCTTGTAGATCTCATGTGATTGTTCTTTAATTGTGTGCTTCTTCCCAAGACTGTTTTAGTGTTTTGTTTTGGGGTTTTTTTTAAGTACCTGAATTGGACTGAAAATCTGAACAGAAAAGCTAATACAAAGCTGTTCTGCATACCACTCACTCCTTGGCAAAGTTAACTTTGTGCTAAAAGGTTTCTGAATTTGAATATCCACAAGGAAGTCTTGCAGATCTGATGAATTCAGCAGTTTTATCCACCTTCAGTAAGTTTGTAGATGACACCAAGTTGGGTGGGAGTGTTGATCTACTGGAGTGTAGGAAGGTTCTGCAGAGACTGGATTGATGGGTGGAGGCCAGTCGTAGGAGGTTCAACAAGACCACATGCCACATCCTGGTTTGGGTCACAACAACCCCAAGCGGTGCTACAGGCCTCAGATGGAGTGGCTGGAAGGCTGGAAAAGGACGTGGGGGTGCTAGTGACAGCAGCTGAACATGACTGCAGGTGTGCCCAAGTAGGCAAGGAGGCCAATGGCACCCGGCCTGTAACAGAAACAGTGTGGCCAGCAGGACCAGGGCAGTGACTGTCCCTCTGTGCTGGGCACTGCTGAGGCCACACCACCAATCCTGGGATCACTTCTGGGCCTCTCACTACAAGAAAGACATTGAGGGGCTGGAGTGTGTCCAGAGAAAGGAACAGAGCTGGGGAAGGGTCTGAAGCACAAATCTGATGAGCTGTGGGTGTTTATTCTGAAGAAAAGGAAGCTCAGGGGGGACCTTCTTGTTCTCTAAAACCACCTGAAAGGAGGTTCCAGTTCAGGTGGGGGTCAGGCTCTTCTCCCAAGGAACAAATGACAGGAGAGAAGGAGATGCCTTCATGTTGCAGGGAGAGGTTTAGATTGGGTTTAGATTGTTTAAACATGGGGAGGTTTAGATTGCTTATTAGGAAAACTTTCTTCATTGAAAGGGTGGTCAGGCACTGGAACAGGCTGCCCAGGGAAATGGTGGAATCACCACCCCTGGAAGCATTAAAGAAAATATGTGGATGTGACCCTTGGGGATGTGTATCAGTGGTGAACTCAGTGGTGCTAGGTTAACTGTCTGGGCTCTATGATCTTTTCCAACCTTAACTATTCTACAGTTCTATTACTCTATGATTTTGTTTTGTATTCCCAACAATATTTCAACTGATTACATATCACACAATGGGAATTCTTTTTTTCCCTCTGCACACAGCTATAATCTTTGTAACCCAGCCTAAAAGTATGAGTGTCATGGTTTCTTATGGTGACATGGAACCTATTCCATCAGCTCATGAACAGCCAGTCTGTTTGCAGCTGCTGTAGAAATTTAGTTTTCAGAAGACAGTATCTACTACCATGTCATGGAACAAATAGTTTCTCATGTACTGGAATATGGACTATTTAATATAACCAGACATATATTCTCATAAATCTTTAATGTACTAAATGTCAAATGTCTTTAAATTCTACAGGCTTCAATCTGGGTAAAGTATAGGGTTTTGGCCATGTTGGCTGTCATCACTGCTATTCCTTCCCTAGATATGTAGGGAAAAGTGTGGATGCTTTTCTTCTGCAATATTTTAATTTTATGGAAATCAGGCAATGGTTCACTGTTCAATAAAATCACATGGCATAAATATTATTATGTGACAAAAGAGATGTGCATTTTGTACATTGTCAATAGTTGGTGTTAGGTTCAGTTCCATATGTGCTTCTTAAGATCCTCCATTAGGAAGGAGCAGAATATAACTACTGTGAGAGATTTTCATGTTCAGAAACTACTCTTACAGTTAGAGAGTTTGCATCTCCCTGGGAAGCTGCAGCACAGGATAGAAATGCCTCGTGATTTTCCGTGCTATCTGATTGATTTTTTTTTTCGTTCATGTAATAATCATCCTGTGGGACCAAAGCATTAAGAACAAGTAGATGAAGACATTTTAGAAGCTAATGTATCATCAATCATTTTGTACTAGATTGATCAGGGAGGAAGCCATGTTAATCACAGTGACGTATGAATTTTAAAGGAAAAACAATTTGCTGAAGCTAAAAGCCTCCATCCTCAGTATATTTAATTATAAGTTGACTGTTTTGGAATAGACATAGAAATGCCAATTGTGATGGCAGCTCTTGCTATATAGTTACCGGTAACAGAGCTACTGGGCACTGAGATTTTCTATTAGCTCCATGTCATTCATCAAATATCTTTCAGATTACAATAACTTCCATTTCTACCTACCAGGACTGGACTTCACCAGGCAGTTCAAATATTGATCCAGCAAAGCAGTGAATATCATAGGTACTGGTTCTTCTGCTGCATCATTTCTACCCTGATTGGGTCATTGATCATTTCTATTCTGAACATGAGTCATCGAAATCAGTGTTTCATTTTTAAAGTCTTCATTTCAAAAGCTTTATGAGATAATGTCCAAGTCATGAGTGTAATCTTTCAGGACAATGTGCCTGACTTCCGTGTCTTAATGATGCAAAGATATGTTTGCCTGAAAAGGACAGAATGATCTAATTAACATTATTTGAGCAACACACAAAGATTATAAGTTTTAAATATTGACTAAAATGAGGAGTTATAGACAATGAGGTAGATATCTATTTTAAATAAATGACAAAATTTTCCCCATGCTGCTCCTTTTTTTTTTTTTACACTGAATATCTGAAGTGTGGACAACACAATGTTAAAAAATGAGGAAAGAAATAAACACTTGGTTTCAGATTGAAGCCTGCAGAAATATAATTGTATTGATGTTAAATATATATTCTATGGCACTGATACCATAAACAGTAAATAAACCTGAAATACCTATCCAATTATTTGATCTCAGAAAACAGAAAAATATATTAAAAGGTTTACAACTGTAACATTATCTTCCATCTCAGTAAGGAAAGGTGCTGTAAGTCATTCCTCAACAAAATTTTCCTGTATATATGGTTTTCTATAGAGAACAAACAGAACTACTTGATTCCTTATTTGAATGATTTGTGCAAAATGCTGTAATTCTTCATTGCTAATGTCTTCCTACCACATGAAGAGTAAAAAAGATGGAGAAGTCAATCTGCCTGATTCTTACTTCTTACTTCTGTTGAGAGACTGACACTTCAGGGAAAAACAATCTGACCATTGTTGCTTCAATAATTGAATAACTTATGTGGCAATTATAAATGAGCTTTGGCCATGCTATCATTTCATTTCCATGTCTCTAAATTCTGTCATAGATTTTCTATTGATAGCCTGCTATTTTACATTATGTCTGTTTCAAGGCAACCATTTCTGTGCTTGCTTGATAATTTAGTGACCTAGTTCTTCTTCAGTTAATATAATATATTTATGGCACGTATTTGACTAGTTAAGGATTTCACGTTTTTTCATAATTTTTCAACCTGTAAAATAGTATATCCTTGCTTTTGCATGGTTCCAGAATATCCATTTAGTTTTAAAAAGTAATTTCATTGCTGATTTGCATAAATTGAGGTTATTTCTTGAAGCTTGGTTTATCTGCTTTATCTAGTAATATTTTTTACAGCTTCTGCTTCAGAGCAGCTTCAAGAACATCTTATGTTTCTGTGGCAACAAACACTCCTTTTATTAAATGTGCCTGCTTCTGAATATAAGCGTGATAAAGCAGTTAAAGCAGGTGAGCAGCCAAAATTTGTTCTCCATTTGAGTTTAAAGACCTTTGCAAAGAGCAGAGAGAACTTCTACTGGTATATTCAGATAAAACTTGCCCTATGTACATTTTCATCCAACACCATTGGTATACCTCTCTTTGTACTTTGGGAACCTGTGTCAAAAGATACTGGAATTACATTTCTAAAAAGCTAGTTATGTTTCTGATCAATCCAGGGACATGCATTGATTCAATTCAATAACTACCAGTAATATTTTTTCAATAAGCTCAAGCTCCAGAATCATAAGGGAGGATATATGTTTCAGAAGCATTTTGCTATGTGTCTGTAGGTGGTGGACTAATAGTTTCCCAAGACAAGACTGTAGAGAGAGACAGGCTCTTTCGTCAGACTCCAGCTGGCACAAGCAGAAGTAGCACAGAACTTCTCAAGCCCATGTGCTTCTTTTCTCAAATATGGGAGCTGGTCTAATGAAAGCAATTACCTCTACTGAAAAACCTTTTCTTGCCAGTAGTGCTAGGCCATCATGGCCAAAGCAACACTCCCTCAGTGTACCGCAATATAATCTGTAACACTGCTAATATATGTAGCCAAGCCTTTCATATATCTTTTTTTCACTTCTTTTTGTGTTTGCCACAAATCATACTTCACAGCTAAACAGTGTTTTGGTCTTGTTTCTGTTAGTGGATGTTAAATGGGGGAATCTCTTTCATTGTCTCTACTAATCTTTTAATATCAGTAGGAAGAGGTGAGAATCATATTTTCAATTCCTTGGTGTATGTTGTGACCTGCTTTTGCTATTTAGAATGTACTACTTCAGGTGTATACATTTTCATTATATGTTGTCATTGTCATAAGGAAAAGGACAAAATAATTGAACTTCCAACAGCTACTGGTGATACCACACAAATGCTTTAATTGAATTTCCAACAGCTACTAGTGATCCCACACATATGCTTTAGGCAGATTATCTCCCTGACTTGTGCCTTTTGTATCCTAATTCTGTAATATGGCTTATATGTTATCGACATGCCCTAGAATTCAGAAGTTCAGCCTCTGAAAATCTGGCATTTTTTAGAAAACCTTTTCTTACCGTCTGCTTTTTAACTTTTACACTGAATCCTTGATATGTTAGTGTATGCCTGCTATTTAGCAGCATCAAGTTTTTTTTCTTGACAGGGATACTGGCAATGAAAGATTAATCAGGTCATTACACCTTCATTCTCCTAGAATTAGAAAGAATTTTTAAAAAGATTATTTTCAGAAATACAAACTCTCATTTCATAAAAAAACCACTGAGAAATAATGCTTTTAATTAAATTGGAGAAATAATGTTTATTGTTAATCTCCTCCTGATTAAATTTTTATATGTGAACTATAATTCAATTTCTTATTCATAGAATCATGGAATCACTGAGGTTGGAAAAAAACTTTAAGATAATTGAGTCCAACCACAAACCTAACAGTGAAAAGTCTACTTTTAAAAGATGTCCCTAAATGCCACATCTAAATATCTTTTAAATACCTCCAGGGACGGTGACTCAACCCCTTCCCTGGACAGCCTGTTCCAGTACTTGATAACCCTTCTGGTGAAGAAGTTTTCCCTAAAATTCAATCTAGATGTCCTATAGTGCAACTTGAGGACATTTCTTCTTGTTTTATGTCTTGTTGCTTGGGAATAGATCCTGACCTATACTTAGCTACACCGTCCTTTCAAGCAGTAATACAGAGTAAGAGTGTCTCCTCTGAGCCTCCTTTTCTCCAGCCTAAACCCTCTCAGCTCCCTGAGCTATTCCTCACATGACATGTGCTCCAGATCTTTCCCCAGCTCCCCTGCCCTTCTCTGGAAAATCTCCACCACTTCAGCACTTGTGAAGGGCCCAAAACTGAATACAGGATTTGAGGTGTGGCCTCACCAATGCCCAGTACAGGGGTACAGTCACTTCCTCTGGAACAGTAACAAGCTTGGGGAATTGACCACCTCTCCATGAAGCCTGCTCCAGTGTTTGACCACCCTATTAGTAAAGAAATACTTCCTAATGTCCAGTCTGAACCTTTCCTGATACAGCATTGAACCATTCCCACACATCCTATCATTAGATCCAAAGGCGAAGAGCTCAGCACCTCCATCTCCACTTCCCTCCTCAGGAAATGATAGAAAGCAGTGAGGTCACCCCTCAGCCTCCTTCTTTCCAAACTGAATGAGCCCAGAGTCCTTAGACTCTCCTTTTTGGATACACCTTCCAGCCTTTTCAGCAGCTGTGTTGGTCTCATCTGGATGCATTCAAGGAACTCCACATCCCTCTTGAATTGCAGGGCCCAGAACTGCACGTATACTCAAGGTGAGGTCACACGAAGACTGAATACAGCTGGATAATCACCTCCTTTGACCGCTGGTGATGCTGTGTTTGATGCTTCAAGGATGGGCTTTGCCCTCTGGGCTGTCTGGGCACACGTGGCTGGCTCAGACTGAGCCTGCTGCCAACCAGCACTCCCAGATCCCTTTCTGCAGGGCTGCCCTCCAGCCACTCCTCCCACAGTTTGTATTTGTGCTATCTTAGGATGATTTTTTCCTCCTAAAATTGTCTCTAAACTGAGACGTGTCCATCATTACTCCCTCCCATTTTCAGTATCCAGCATTTTGTCTTGTTAGATTTCATCCCGTTAATGTTTGCCCAATGCCCAAATCTATCTAGACCCCTCTGAGGGATATACTTATCTCCACATGGAGACCCAATAGTGTTGCATGAAGGCCTTGTTGCCTTTGTAAAATCAGGGCTCAGGCCTGTTACTTTGGCTAAGTAGAAAAGGACTGTGGAAAGAGACACAGCTGAACTAAGGGCAGAAAAACATACTGCATAGCCATTACGTGCTCACATGGTGGTGTATGGTAGTTGGTTGAATTATCTTTGTTGTGCTTTAAAACTATGTAAACATATAAGCGGTTAAGTGCTTAAAAAGGCCAGGTTTTTGCAATAAAGCAGCTGTCCTTTGCACCTGCCTCTCTGCCCCCGCAGCTGCTCCAGCAGTGGTGGCCACCCCAGCCATGACAGCCCCCCTGGCCATGAGAGACGCCCTGGCCACAAGAGGCCCTCTGCCACTTCTGGAGCTACTTGGAAGTGAAGAGATAAAGTAACCTACAAGAAGTCTGTATATTTGCATTTCATTTCATAGTTAGGAGGACTCCTATTTCATTTTGAGCTTCTGGGAAACACTTTATTTGTGCTAGACTCAGTCAGTGTCTTTGCGAATGCAAATTACTTGTGTTAAAAAATATGTTCTGCTGCATCTCAAGAACGTTTTTGGCTTTTGTTGGAAGTGACTTTGTATTTTCAGTGAGCTGTGGATTCTGATGGGAATCTAAAGCCTAATGTCAAAATACAGAATGATTTACAGAAGTTGCTGGGAGCAATGAGCTGGGTGAGGCCCATGGTAGCATTCCTTTCCTCACTGCCCCATTACTGTCAGCTGCAGAAGGTATTCACGACTCTCCACAGCAAAGGCAAGCAGAATTGTGCTAGCTTTGCCTGTTCACTTGCTCTTTTACCTCAAATATTATTGTGAATATTTTACCATGAACAAACATGGGACAGCTTTTCAAATAGGTACAGTTATTTAGTGATTCAAGTATAGTTATTCTTCCTTGCCACTTATAAATTGAAATTGGACTTGATATCAAAACAGTTTAAGTACTGTGATGGACCAGAAAAGTGACTGAAAGTGACACCACCTTACAAAACAGACCTGCCCAATGAGTTTGTGTTATCTGCTCAGTGGCTGAGCTTCTAGTATTCTCTATTCTCATGGGAAAAGGAAAACAGGGGAGTAAACAGTAGCACACTCTTTTAGAATCATCTGGAACCATGGTTTTGTAGCTGTTTCTATACACGTGTCAGTTTTATACACCCCCTGACCTAAAAGAGTTACATGTGTAAAATTCAGGGCACTATTATATGACTCAGTCCTCGGTATTTTGTCCTTTTGTATTCATATCCCATTACCTTTAATAGGTCAAGGTCAATTCTACTGTACTGACAATCACAAAAAACCTGTCTTACCATCGGTGAACTGAGCAGGTTTTAAGTCCAATTTGCCAGTATATATGCTGTTGTCATTTTTCTGAGTAAAACTGCACCTTAAAAGACCCTAGCAACTTATGCTTATATCAGGAAATACTGAAAGACATACAGTGCTGTCATTTTTTTTTTTTTTTGAGTACAGCTGCAAATTGAAAAATCCTGCAAAACTGTGCTTATACCAGAAAAGTCATGACTGTGAATGGATATTGTCAATAATGTTTATAGTTACCATGAACTATTCTCTCAACTAAATTATGTAAAATCACAAGGCATTTGCCACACTTTTATAATCTCTCCAGTAAATCCATGCTGCTGCTATTTCATTTACGAATGAGTTGTTTGCTTGCATATTGTTCACTGATGTTTAACTGTTGTGTGACAAATTATCGGTAGTTTTCTGGTAATGATGGAGTCAAGATGAGTTAAATTTTGTTGTATCTGAAACTTTTAAAGGAATGCTCTCAACTCTGACTTCAGTTTTGTTAAATTTAAGTGATGTTACTTTTAAGTTCTGCTAAGTTTAAGTTTTGTAAAGTTTAAGTGATGTTAAGGATAAGTTCTGTTAAGTTTAACTGTTGTTAACTTTAAATTGTATGAGGTTTAAGTTCTGTTAATTTGAAGCTCTGTTACATCTAAGTTCTGTTGAGTTCTGTTTGGTTTACTTTCTGTTATGTTTAAGTGACGTTAAGTTTGAGTGAAGTTCAGTTCTGTTGAAATATGCTCATTTAAATTATAAGATACAGTTCTTTTATTACAGAGATAAGACTGAACCGATTGAAACAATTATGATGAAGAATTGGTAAGCAACGGTTTAAGAATATAAGATAATAGGGTTACATGTATGCATTTCCTTTGTTGTTTGCAGTTTGTTCATGGTACCGTTGACTACTTAGCTAAAGGTAAATGACAAAGCTGGCTGCTTTACAGACCTTCACATACCATTGTATAGCTCTCTGTAGGACATGTATAATTTCAGGAAACTTTCCCAACTGCTATTAATAGAGGTTTGTTTGTAGGATATGTCAGGGAAACCCTTCCAGTTAAGGCCTTGGCTCTGGCCATGCCCTGGCTCTGGCTGGTCGCAGGTATGTCTACAGCCCCAGGTGTTTCTGCACTAAAAATATAATTTAGTCACTTTGACTTGCCTATTTGGGCTTATAAAAGCTGGACCCCCTTTTGAGATAAACTTGGAAGCCTTGCCTGGGAAGGTTTCTCCAGGTCCTCATTGTGAAATAGGGCTCTCCAGCTACTGCAGACTCTGGGTGATAGTACAGTACTTAGGCGATTTATGATGTATCCTTCTAAAATCACTATCCCTTTCTCATGTGCCATTGATTACATGTATTACTTTGCTTATTTTTGCTCAGCGTGAGTTTACTGTTTTATTACATAAATTGTCTTGCTTTTATGTTGCCTTTGTGTTCATAGTGAGATGTGCATGTTATCAGAAAAACAAAGAAGGGGCTCCTCAGGAACATTTAGATAATGCAATATTTACACTAAAGTTTTGCAGGCAGATCATAAATTTTGATCCCCAGCAGTGATACCAGTCTGAAGATTTGCATGTGTGGAACCAGTTTCTAAAAGGCTTTATGTAAGAATCCACAACTGTGTGTGCAATGGCAAGGCCTAGCTGATTTACTAACCAAGGAGAGAAGGTATGCATGCATTTCATTGCCAACAGGTCTAATGTGGTTACCTTCATGTCTGGACAAACATGGATTGCCTCCAAGGAGACAAGGCCCAGTCAGAGGAAAAATTACCTATTCACCATCCAGCCCTCATGGCCAAGGCAGGAACATGGCTGTGCCTGGAGGCTTACGGAGACATCCCACCAACAGAGGCCTTGTGTCCCACTGCACCCACCATCATGTTATTGTGTTCCTGCCGACCTTCTTCAGTTATTCTCTGTTTCATGCTTTTAGAAAGACATTTGGTAATGTTAAAGTCAGCATTTCCAGCTAATGGACTCCCTCCTGTCTAAACAGCACGCCCCCCGAGTTCAAGCCGTAAGAGCTTTGGAACAGCAGCCATTTACTTCCAAGTGCAGAAGAAGCAGCTCTCTCTGGGGACATTGGACACTATCTTTTTGTTTTCCTATGCTCTTTGTCAGTGGCATGGTTGTTTTTGATGGGTCTTTATTGATTGTGATCTGTATTCCATGTATCTTATTCTGTGTCCAGCAGATGACCAGTAATAGTATTAATAAGATAATGGCTTCACAGGTGCAGACTGTTTTGGCATTAGATTACATGAACCCTTGTCACAAAAAACAAAGGGGGAGATGTTGCATGAAGGCCTTGTTGCCTTTGTAAAATCAGGGCTCAGGCCTGTTACTTTGGCTAAGTAGAAAAGGACTGTGGGAAAGAGACACAGCTGAATTAAGGGTAGAAAAACATGCTGCATGACCATTACGTGCTCACATTGTGGTGTATGGTAGTTGTGTGACTTATGTTTGTTGTGCTTTAAAACTATGTAAACAGGTAAGTGACTAAGTGCTTAAAAAGAGAATAAAGGGGTTCTCCTTTGCACCTGCCAGGGGAATCTGCATCGCTCATTATCACAACACAACAGCACCTCCCAGATTGGTATCAAACAGCAAATCTGCTAATGGTGAATTCGAATCCTGCATTGAGATAATTGATAAATACACAGAACAGAACTGGCCCTAGAACTGAACCCTGAGGAACTCTGCTGGGCACCAGTGGCCAGCCAGGCGTAGCCCCATTTACTACAACCCCTTGAACTGTCATTCAGCCAGTTCTTCACCAAGCAAGCATTGGGTCACAGCTTTAGCTGGTCCTCCATTGCATTCACTTTATTAAAATATTATGTTTCATTTGTCCAAAGGAGTAATTCTAAATACTGTGACTTGCTCATTTATACTACGGAACTGAAGGCAGTTTTATCTGTCATTTACACATGAGTAAAATCTCTCAAAAGGCGTGGACTTTAAAGAGCCACAGACTTTAAAGACTGAGTTACACAATACTCAGCTGACTGCAAACATAACATGAATACAGCATTAGACAGTTTGCATTTCTGTACCTGAAGCATGAAATATCTAGTAAGAGCTTCACTAGGAGCAAACTTTCCTTCTTTGTGTTGAGCTTCTTGATTGAGGTAGTAGTATTTTGATGCTTGTGGCAGTAGATGGAATCATAGAGTGTTAAGGGGTTGAAATGGACCTTAAAGATCACTTAGTCCCAATCCCCCCCTGACATGGGCAGGAACACCTCCCACTAACCAAAATCCTCAGCTCAGTGGTGATCTCTATTCTGTAGTTGGAGCACTCTGGACATTTTAGCTATCAGTGCTCTGGTAAATACTGAACTACTAGTCTTAAACAGATTTTAACTATTTCCAGAATTTGGCATTAATAATTCTAGTTTCTTGCCCTCAGTGTTTCAGGATTGGAGTCCTGTCTATGTAAGAGAAAGGGTGGTGGATAGATTTTAGTTGTCTTTTTTTCGTCTTTCTTTTTTCCATTTTTTCTATCACACTGGGATAACCCTCAGACATTTCCAGGGAACTGAGACTCTATTGCAGGTTTTTTAAATGTTTACAGACTTCCTCTTTGAACAGCCACAGCTCATTAGCTGAAGTGAAACAAGGGCAAGCCTGAAGCAGTCCAGTCATACACCTGGTGTGATCATTGAGCTGGAGTTTACTTATTGATCTGCATATGAGCCAAGAGCCTGTATATGACTGCTGGCTGAGAGCTGATTCCGGTATGTGGTTCACTCAAGTTATAGCCTTAAGTAGCCTCAGGACTCCTCAGCCAGCAGCAACTGATCAGGCAAAAGATGCAGGGCTGAGAGTCGGAAGGAAAGCAAAACAGTTTTGGGAGGAAATCTAATAGGTAGTGTTGTCTCAAATTCCTGCTTTTTCTGTCAAAAGATAATTTAAGCCAATGCACTATAGCAAAAGACTGATTTAGAGAATAGAGACACTTTACAGGGAGAAAAATACTTCATTAGAGAATTTCTAGCCAAGAGTGCTGATGATTTATTAAAGTCAGGCTAAATTTGAACCACACAATATTTTAGTTTCCTGCAGTAAGACATTTCCATTTGAAGGAAATGCCATGATACCCTGGGTGAACACCATTATTCTGCTTTTGCATAACCTCTTCTGAGAGCCAGTAAAAGCTTGTTTGTTGTGATGATTTTAAACCCTTCAGTAAAGCCTTTCTGTTTGCTCACCACAGTCCTGTTGTTCTCCATCTCCTAAGCCTTTACTTGCAAATTCCTACTATGTCAGCACATATGAAAACTTATACCTGTTATTTTTCAGTGCTGGATGACTTGAACTCTTCTTCAGAGCTAAACTGTTGGCTGTGGTTGGAATTACAAAACCGATTAACCTCACAAAAGTGTTGATAGCAAGATCCCCATTTATTTCAGTATAAGATAAGGAAAATAAACTTTCCACTGACTAAGCTGTCTAAGGACTTGCAGAGTAATCTTATGCCATCTCTTCTTGAAGTGCTGTTGCAGGGTCACAGTTCATAGTCCTCAAACTCAAGTTAATACAGGGAAGAATCAAAGACCAAATATTAATGAAAGTTTTTATTAGTAATCTCTAACAATTAAATGAATGTTCCTTTGGCAGGTAATTATTGCCAACTCCTAATTTCATTTTCAGAATATAATAATATAGCCAATAATATAAATATAATTTTATATAATATATAATCCGTTAAGCTGACTTATTTAAAGTAGGCTACATGTGTTCGTTCCTTAAGCTACTAAATTGACTGAAGTTTATGAATTGTATAGAATCAAGGGTTCTTGAAATGATAAATCAGTGTGGGCTTACTGCAGTGGCAATTTAAGCTACAATGGAAGCTACAAGCTGAACTGAAGTACTGAATGGAGTAGAAGAACAGAAGTGGAGCTACCTGGTCGGACTTGGTGATCAAATTATTTTGTATTATTTTGTATTTTTGTACTTCTGTAATTTGTACAGCTAAAGCCTTCAAGGCTGTTCATTAGTAGACCTGACACACATCTGTAGATGAACTGTCAGCACCAAAATTATTTTCTGTTTCTAGATTAGCATTTTATTTATTTCAGTGAATTTCTATGCACTCCTGCTGCAAATCAATTTTTTTGCTTTAGTGCATCACTTGTGAGCTGCCTTCTTGCTTCAATGACAACATTTTCCTCCTTCCAGTTTTAAACCTTCCATGGCACTAATTGTACTGCTGCCTACAGGTGCTATTTGTATGTTTCAGTACACCTGAAGGATGTTTCCTGACCTGACCTTGCTGCCATGAATTGTGGTGACATCTTGTTGAAATACTAAAATACAAGTTTCCAATCTTTTGTTTTTCTGTGATCATACCATTTGCAATCACCCAGTGCTCCAATATCTTAAAAATCATTCAAACTTTTTTTGCACACTGTGTAGCCCCATGCATGTGGAATACACTGCTATTATTTTTTTGGTTTTTAAACATCATAAAAACCCATAAAAAATATTAAGATTAAAAAAAGGGCATGTTAAACACAGAGTCTGGCTTACTAGTGTGTTACTCTACATTTGCTCCCTATCAAAATCATTGCAGGTGTGGAACATAAAATTTCAATATGAAATTAAACCACTTTCTTTTGATGCAGTTAAAGGCTGCACAGAGCACATTATCAAGTATGAGCTATCTGTAATAGCTTAATTAATTACAAGCTATCTGCTAAGCTTCTATAATGTCACTATTCATGCTCATTAACCCATTTGAAAATTGTGGAAATTCTAATGATATCTGGTACACTTATGTGAATATTTGTATTATTAAAATGTATAGAAGTGAATGTTACAGTATCATAAAAAACCACTATATTATCAGGAGTAGACTTAAGCATTTCTGTTTGACATCTTGTGATAAAAATACAATAATATAAGCACAAATTTAAAGAATTAAGAATATGTATAAATATTTGCAATATTGGGCTTAATTTATTTACATCCATTTATATCCTTAAATCTAGCTGGAGAAGAGTAGGTGTACATACTGCAGTTATGCCATTATCTGATTTTTGACTTTTATCAGCTCAGTTGTTGGTGTAAGGCACGTGCATGAAAAGAAATACTGGAGATTCAAAAAAGGCTCTTCTCTGATATTCATTATGCTATTTTCTTAGGTCAGAAAGGACATCAGTGACAATTTGGTGTTGTCTTGTTATTGCAGCAAACACATTCTTTTCCAGTTTAGAAGCTTTCATTTCAGTATTTCTCCCTATAGACATTGTTGTCACTTTTACTGTATAGGATGCATTACCATGATAATTTTGGTCATTTTTCACCCTCTTCTGGTTTGTTATGAGAAGATTCAACTGACTACAAGAAATGTGATAAGCTCCATGCTTTCCAACTATAGATTCAGTTCCTTTGAAAGTTTTGAAGTAGCAGATTTTCACATCGAGGATTACTATATGTGTATTCAGACTATAGGTTTGACATAACTGGCAGTTAGACATAATTGCTTTCAATGAAATTGCCACAGAATTAAACAACGTGCCAGATGATCTATATCTTGGATTATACTAAGTTATTTTGGAAGGAAATGCTTTATTTGGAAAACATTGCGTAGAATCCTTTCACTTTCTCAATGTTTTCTTAAGGCCATTTTTATTTTGCTGATTTACTTACATCTTTCACTAAAGCTTATCCACCCTTTTGTGTTTCCATAATTCATGAAATTATCTATAATTGTGTAGTTACTGTAAATACATGCAATCAGGTTTATAAGATATAATTACAAATGCAAAGCAATAATTGTGATGAGTAATGTCACAAAGAAAAACTGTTAAACTTCTTAAATGCATAGTCTGTGAATATTCAGAAGCTAATATTTAAAGCTGAATATGAAACTTGTTTAAATATCAACAATGGGTGTGCAAATTTTACAAGAATAACTGGACCAGGTCAAAAATACCATGAAAAAATAATTTTAAGCTGACATCAAATGACCATTTTCAAAACTAAGAAAAATAGATCTAACACAGGCAATTAACAGTTGCAGTGTGTGGGTGAAGCATGAAAATACACTAATGAAATTATTTACTTTTTTAAAAAAATCACTCCTATGTAAGGATGAGATGGCAAATGGCTGGTGCTCAGCAGAGTAGAGTAAATTTTTTTTGCTTACTCTTAATAGCTCTTTCTCACCTGTAGAACAAGATCAAAGAACTTACTTAATAAAACTAAAAATCAAGACATTAAAAATGTATTAATTTGTTAATTTCTTCAACACAAATTATTGTTAAAATTTTAATTTTATAGAATTAGAAATTGTATAGTAATACTAAGAAAGTGATATATTATTATTATAGATAAGAGAAATGGATTTAGCTTCTGTACAAAGCCTAAGTAAAAACATGGAAGTGGACGAAACAAATTTATACTGTAACTGTTACACAGTATTCTATCATTACATTGGATCATGTTATTTCTTTAGAGATAAAGCAAATTAGAAGTCTATTAGACGTCCATTTCCTTGTCTTCACACTTCCTTGTTTGTCTTCATACTTCTCTGAAAAATCAGTCAAGTTAAACCACTCACATAGGTTTATTTTTCATTTGTCTTCTTTCTTTCTTGGGCAAAACGGTATTCATGTTACATTCTTTGCTTTGAAAAAATAGCCTATTTCTATTAGATTGATATTTCCTTCCTTTCTCCCTTCTTTGTCTCCTCTCATCCATGCTTATGCTTTTAGACCTATTCCACTTTTCTTTCCCATTTCCATTAATTGCAAGAATGAATCTTGTAAGGTTGTATGTTTGTATTTCTGTCTCCAGGAAAAGTGTGAATATTTAAAAATTGGCAACTTTAGAAATGTTGCAAAAAATTCCTGTACTGTAAAAACAAAGTGCATTTCAAACCTGTTTCTGTATTGTTTTTCTGTGAAGAGGCAACACAGTTCAGCTAGCTACCTATGTTGTTCTCCTATTTTAGGAATTTTTCTGTCAAATAGGATTAGAAGAAATTCCGTTATCATTTATTACCACAAAATGTGTGGTCAGATTGTTTTGTGATATGAGGCATTGGTAAGAGAATCAAAAATGTTTGTTTGTAATCTAGTTTATCCATGCAGAAGCTTAATTTAGAAGCAATTCAAATCAAGGGAATAGAGGAAAATAAAGTGATTCTTCACATGGACTTTGACATTGACTTATATAATTTCTTGGATGAATGGAAAAATGTTTGCAGCAGAATGTGTGTCAATTAAAAACTGCTGTTATTATGTATGTGGAATAGAATCAGCATAAGCATGGCAGTACACTCAAAAGTGGTGACTTGCAAATTCAGGCATTAATGGTTCAATGACAATACTTTTGCTTTATTGTTGTTTTTGCTTTTTTAAAAATACTTTTCCTGTCACTGTCATTATCTTTGGTATTTTATTTTGAGAGAAAAAGTTGAATTTTATAGAGAGATAAGCTAAATGAATTGTTGTACTTTTCTGATTCTGCTTTCTTTAACTACTGTCTCATTTTCAGAATAGATCCAAAAGTCTATGGAGACTTCCCTCCAGAGGTCTCCTGAAATCTCTCTCTTTTTATCTGAAATGAAGCTGATGCCAGGGTTACTAGAAACATCACAGACAGGTGAGAAAGCAAAATACTGAGGAAACACTAATAGTTCAGAAAACTAGGATTTTAGAGAGATATGAATCCAACTCAAACTTATAATATAACAAATTAATATATGTAATGGACATATTTGTATATATTCATTAAGCACTGGGGTTTTTTTGTAGAATGCAAGATAAATTCTTTTTTTTTTTTTCATAAAAAAAGATTCAGAGATTAAACCAAAATAGAAAATCTGCTGCAAATGCAGCTCTATATCATGAACAAGCCACAGGCTTTGAACCTGTTGGGACCTGCACATCTGTAATTGTAGAGAGAATGAGAAATTTAATGTTTGTATTGGAAAAATAGCTCAGAGATATAGTTAGCAGACTACACAAATTAAACAGGATTAGTACTCTGTCTGTGAGGCAATGGTGAATTTTTTTTTTAACCATCCAACTTTCTTTTAGAACTAAAATAGCATAATAAAGTAAGCACATGGGAAATTCTCTGGTACATCACTCAGTCACATCCTGAGGGCACTGGCAAGCTTTAATAGCCCTGGATCACATGTCATACCATTTATCATGTATTGCCAAAGTACATACTGACTTTTTTTTCCAGAGGCCATCTTTTCTTGTTCTGGGCATGGAGGGAGTTTTCTTAATACTCACTTCAGACATTAATGTAGAGAATGAAAGGGAAATGCCATTAATCCCAATTCAAATTATTTCTTTAATTATTGGAATACATTTACTTTGGTATTCAAGCCTTTCTAAATAAAGCATTACTGAATACTAAGCTGCATGAATATATGCATGTGTAATTTTAATCTCCAGTGTAGCATATGCTGAGACCACACCAAACTGATATTTCTCCAGTTATTATCTCATTTAAGTGCAAAGATGCTTATGGAAATTATGCACTATGGCTGCAGTACATACATGTGTATGAGCTTTAAACATGCTTGTGCAGAGAGAACTATGTAGTCAAGTAATGCAGGTTTGTTGTAGGCAAAAACAACCAGGGCAAACTGGCTTTCTGCAGAGAGCCCTGTGCTGCCACTGCTTGGTCCTCGTCAGCTCTTCAGCCTTTTCCTTTACATCCTGCTGGACCTGAAGTCCATTGTGCACCTCGTGTTCATCTGGACCACAGTATCCTCCTGCCAGAGAACAGTGTTCTGGTGAAATGTTCCTCCCCTAAGTACAGCTGTGAGGAAGACTAACTGAAAGCACCTGCTTTCCACTGGTCAATCATTCTGATGAAGTTGTCACTTGTAAAAGATCAGCACCTTTCAGCTACTCTTCTCACTGTGTTTTGGTTCCCTTTTTTCACATATACTACTAATAAAAAAAGGCTCTTTCGTTTTTTTTTTTTTTTTAATCTTTTCAGAGAGAAAGTCTGGTCTTAATGATATGAATAGTGTACAGATACATCCTTAGTGGTCCTCCTTCTTATGCTTTGTGAGAGATATTTTAGGGTTTGGGGAAAAAAGTCCCCTTGCTTATGAATATTTTATAGCTGTGTAGTATTTCAGTCTGAAATTGGCCTGTCTCATAGCTCTTGCTGTTTATATCAAGTAAAAAAAGCTATAGATAGCATTTGAGTGAATATTAATATTAGATTTCAATACCTTACTGCTGTTTTGCGGTTTTTATCCACTTTATAACTGTCTTTCCCTTTTGACACTGTGCATATACATATATATATATATATATATATATGTATATACACACTCAATTGGAAGACTGTCACCATTCTTAACTTTTTAAAAATATTTCCTCTATAAGTAGAATTTTTGAGAGATGGGACAGATAAAAAGGACTCTGACATGATGTCACACTGATGTGAGTATGCAGTTTAGAATAGACTGTTTCAGTTGGAAGGGATCTACAAGAGCCATTTAATTCTAACAGTTTCTAACAGTAGGGCCTAGTGAATTTGGAAAAAGGTTGGAATAACTTAAGATTCTCTATGACTCTTCATGAAGACAGGCTTTATTACTAGTATTATTATTCATTCTTGAATTATCTAACCAAAACTAGGTAAAGAACACTTTCATTCTGAATTCATGCCACACACCTGTGAATTTATGTAGTTTAAATTATCCTCCTTATATGTTGTTCTGTATTATTTTCTCCTGAGTTACTTGTTAGAATAAATCCTTACTAAACCAATTTGTTATTGGGACAAAAATATTCCTGATTGTAAACTGGCCATGCATGAAACACCCCTTCCTGAAAGTACAGGTTTAGGCCAAACAGATATTAATTTTCTGCCAAGTACAGACTAGATCTTCTGTAATATTATGTAGTCCCACAAGGCTTGCAGAGATCTAAACTGATGTTACGAGCATTGTTTTCAAAAGGGTAGCTCACTGTGGATAAAGTGAAACACATAACTCACCCATACAAAAGTAGAATAGTGAAATGTTGAGCACTGGTTATGGGTCGGACCACTAATAAAATAAAGAAACCTTAGCAAAAAATAGGAGGTGAAAGCAGATAATGTAAATGGGGAAAACAAGCAGAAAAAAGCAAAAATGAGAAGTATGTGACTGGTTTTCAAGGTCTTGATGGCCACCGATTCCAGTCTTTTGAGGGAAAAGTTTTGAAGTACAGTTTTCTAAAGCTGATACAGAATAATCTCCAATGCCTAATTTCTTTCTTTTTCACCAAATGCTCCAGTATTACCAAACACAACAAACACAGAAATAAGTCTTAAAATTCCAGGTAAAAATTCTCATGTTTTGCTGAGTAAACAATAAATGCCCCTAAAAGAGGAACTCTGAGCACTCCATCTGTAATCTGTTCCCAGATATAAAGATAATTCAGAGTATTCTTCTTTTTATTTCTGGAGAGTTACCTGACTATTTTCAGAAATGTGGCCATGTTGCTCAGCATTTTCTGTCATCAGAATCCTATTTTAAATGGTCAAATAAATATAAAATAAGTAATCCAAACCAGCAGTTTCAGAAAAAAAAGTGAAGTGTATATAAATAGGTATTTGGATTTCGAATTGATTCTGAAATCTGATCCCAAGTTATCAGTGAAGTTTAAATTTCAGTGCCAACCGAAACAAGCTGATCTCAGGACATCCTTTAAAATGAAAAACCATATGGAATTTAGACGTACTAAGTGGAAGTATGACATATGTTCAGTCTCATCTTAGTCTTCTTTTTAAACCTTTTTCTGGCTACTTTTAAAGAATAGATATATAGTGATATATTGGTATATTCTCACATTTACCCCTTTAGTTGCCTTTGATCAAACATAAGACATGAACATGAGTATATATATAAGGGAAAAATCCTAAAAATGGGAAAATAACCCCCATTAACAGACTAACTGTTCTTACACCATCACAACTACAACAATGAAACCTTAAATATTATATAGTCATCTCTCTCTATTTCCATGTATTAAAATGTACCTTTATATTACATAAAGTCTTGTTTACTTGCTAAGAATTACTGATTTGAGGAAAATGAGGAAAAGGTATGAATTAACATTCTTCAAAACATGGGGGTTTTTTTACTTCTAAGGTTTAGAGTAAAAACCTGAATACTTCACGTGAACCACTTCCTCCCCTCAGATCTCAGAACACAGAATACCCAGTCAAGTAGAACCTGTGGAAGCACAAGCACTGCAGAACCCGTGGAAGAGACAAGCACTGACACAGAGCTAATTAACGTACATCTGTACAATTACCCAACTAGGCAGGAGGGAATGATGAATCCTTTAATCCTATTAAGAGTACATGAGATAGTACTTTGCATTTCAATTAAAGAGAAAAGGAAAAGATTTCTAAATGCCCCACTCATGAAGCAGCAAATTAATGGAGTATAAACCGGAAAGCATAGTAGAGATCAGCTTTTTTTGTCCTCCCATGCAGTAAAGTTTAAGTATTTTCTCAGATTTGTCAAAAGCAAAGAAATAGTTGATTTTTTTTGGTAGGGTGTTGTTTTTTCCATTAAAAAATTTTAGAAAAATATTTTAATATCATCTGCTTACTAAATAGTAGTTTTTGCACTTATTTGATAACCAAAATCTTTATAACAAATAAGAGTCTTCTATTTCTTATGTCTTCGTAGAATGTCATGGTGACTTAGTGCATTAAGAATTCCTAAACCATTTACTAGTATTGTGTAAGTTGTCATTGTTCCTAATATACCTAAATCACAGTCAATTACTGTGGTAAAAATCAAATACACCTTCATACCATTGGATATAATAGAACCACAGAATAAGCCGAGTTGGAAGAGACCCGGAGGGATCACAGAGTCCAACTTCTGGCCCTGCACAGGACATCCCAACAATCCCACCATGTGCCCAAGAACATTGTCCAAAAGCTTCTTAAACTCTGTCAGGTTTGGTGCTGTGGCCACTGGCCTGGAAAGCTGGTTCCAGTGCCCAAACTCCCTCTGGGGGAAGAACCTTTCCCAATATCCAACCTAAGCCTCCCCTGACTCAGCTTTATACCGTTCCCTTGAGTCCAAACACTGGTCACAAGAGTGAAGTCAAAAAGTTTCAAAACCTAATTAAAAGAATTTTTTTACAGAAACCCACAGCATTTTTTCACACAGAGCCAACCAGAAACTGTCTTTTCACACCTTAAGAAAAATAAGTATTAAGTCTAATTCTGTGTCTTATCATCTGCCATCTTTCTATGAGGAATAATGCTTAGTCCAATTGTAAGAGAAGCAAGACCTACATTCCTTAAGTAAACTAGAATTATTAAACAATTATTCTAAAGGACAAAGTTATATCTGTACCTGTTTAAATTTTTCAGAGAAAGATTTTAATATGGTCCAAACCAGTCTATTTTTTGTTTGACAACTATTAATCACAGAGAGAGAAAGACATTTTTCCTTCTCAGAATTGCTATTGAGACTACTGATGTGTGGTTGGGTTGGATTTCCCAGGTGACTAGGATACAAAATATTTATTGTAAACAGAATAATTTGTGCTGACACAAAAACAAGCCTAGTAGCTTTCATTCCTGTTTTGATAAATATTCTTTTACTATTTATCAGCCCACATCACATAATTGCTTCAGTGCTAAATAAATATAAATATTATTTACTTGTCATAATAAAATGCATAAATATGTCAGAAGAAAAATTGGCCCATATTGCAAGCAGATAAATGCAAGCTTAAAATCTAAGCAGCTTCAGAAGCAAGCATTCTTCTGAATTTTATTAACTAATCCCTGAAATGAGGTAAAGCTCTACTGTTCTTGTTTCCTCTGAGGAAACACACTTTTCTTTTTTACTAATTAAGGGTTCTAGTACTGCCTTGTCCTTTTCCATTCATTGTTTCTCATCCTCTCTTTCTTCTCTTGCCTTTTAGATGTTCCTGGCTTCAGCTTAGTCTTAATAAAGTTAAAATTCTAATGTTTCCTCAAAGCAAGCAAGTAAAGACAAAAGCCCACCTTACATAGCCAATTCTCATCCTCTCTCATTGCACTACTTACAGCATCACCTTCCTGTCACCCAGGATCCCATTGCACAGCTTGCCTTATTTCTTGACAAAAACATTCAGACTATGCCAAGTTCTTCCTGCCTCAAGCACTTATTTTTAAATTAGTATATCCAAGTTTCTGTTACAAAGTTCTCATGTGAAGCTGTCTACTAATACACACACGTGGCTTTTATTGTATATTTTATATTCAGGACTCCCCATGTAAATGCTACACAGACAACCTTCTACCAGGGAAGTCTTAACCAATAGATATTGGTTCAGCTGCTGGTATATATCTGTTCTTACACCCCTCATATACTGGTGAATAAATGACTACTGAGAACTAATTGAACCTCATCCTATCCTCTGACCTTGTAGATGCTTGTACCATTTTTGCAATTACTGAATTGTTCTCATAGTATCCATGTCAGAAATCTATGAGAGGAAAACATTTTCAATTAAAACCACTCTTGAGCCATACGTGTGAGAAACAGAGGAATGCATAGAAAGTTTTCTCAGTGGAGATCCTTAAAAATACTCTCACAACTGGCAGACAGTTAAAAGCAAGTGTATCTTCTGCTGACATTGGGGGGGCATGATCAGAAACTTAGGAAAAAGAAGTAGATCTTGGCAGACATGCATTTTTTTAAATGATTGGACCTTCTTTGCATAGGAGATTTCTCCTCTGTCTCTGTGTGTAAATACACATGTCTGTATTTATAATAATTATTTCTATCTATATTATCTGTATAATGTAGTCCTAGGGTGCACTGGAAGCCTTGCAGAACATGTTGTATCTGAGGTATTGGTGCTCTCAAACAGGTCACACCTGCTCTTTTAGGCCTTCTATTCGGGGTTTGAGAAGCCTGTATGTTATTGATATGATCTGTAGTTTCAAGGAAAGGTAAGCTTGTGTGGATAGAGTGCTGGAATGTAGCAATCCTTATCAGAAGCCCACTGTACATAAAGGGTTCAGTGATACACACAATAATAAACCTGAGCAGGCATATGCTGTGCTGAATTGTGCTTCACAGGCTCCTTGGTCATGGATTAATTCAGCCAGCTCACCCGACCAGAACAGCCTGCAGGAAGCTTCCATTTATGCATGCAGTCACAGCAAAACATTCTCCTGAGAACATCTGTCTGATTAGAGTTGTGGGGGACTTTTTAAAGAACTTCTATATAATAGCTTGCATGAACAAAAAGGAGGGACCTCTCTCCATGGACAGAATCTGCCTCACACCTCGGGAAAAATCCACCTGGGCTCCACATGATGCTGCGTAAGTATGAGCTCCCCAGCATCTGAAGACAATTTTACTACCTGTATTCCTCTTATTCTGTCTTATTAAGCCAGCTACTTTATTAGGATTTTTTCCAGACCCTTCTCACCAAGTCTGAGAAAGAGCCCTGTGCTTCCTCTCTCTCTCTTCTCCCTCCCTGCCCAGCCCCCAGTGCAGCAAATGTGGTCATGCTGTGCTATGTCTACAGGCAAATCCAAAAATCCTGGAACTGCAATTGCATCAGTCAAGAATTTAATTTAAAGTTCTTAGTCAAGTTCTTCACCACAAATGTCAGCAAAATTTTTAATACTTAAATGCTTAAGTATAGATATATTTACAAATTGAGCAAATTGTAACTAAGTGATTTTTCCAAATGACTTGTATAAAATGGGTTATTCAAGTTTATATGAAGACAAAAAAGGGAAAGCAAAAGCTTTTTTGTTCTGATGTCCTAGTGGCAGAAGCTAGATCAACTACATGTAAGACACTATGTGTCCCTTAGATTAATTTGAAACTTTAATTCTTTAAGTTTTCAAACACTTTTTTTTTTTTTCTTGAGGTGGGAAGAAGACAAATAGATCTGTAAATATTTATGGGGAAATCCTGATAACTTAATTTTGCAAATCTTTATTGAACACCTCTAGACCTAAGAGAGATTTTGGCCATTTCACCTGTTTAAGACATTAATATTTCTTGCTTTGTCCCAAAACATGCATTTTAGACATCTCCCTTAGTACAAGTTTAACTGCATCCCAGGCAGGATGTTGAGGGGAGTCCACTCATCCCTTACTTATTATAAACGTTTCTCTTATTTCAATTGCTTACATTTTTTTCTTTAATTTATTGACGTGTTGTCAATTACTTATGAGTAACATTGTTTCTTGTTGTTTAGGACAATTAAAACATCATTTAACTCCATTCCCTATAGTTTCAAAATATACTGTTATATTTTTACAACTAATACTCAACCAGACAAAAAAGTCAAGGAAAATTGTCTTCTGAGATAACTGATATTTCTGGCTAATTATAAAGTAGACACTGCTAATGATCAAGATAAACTTATCTCCTTGTTTATGTCATCAAAATTTATTGTGTCAGTGTACATTCAGGCTTCTAAGAATATGATCAATTCTAATTTTCTCTATTTTTGATAAAAGCACTATTTTTTCCACAATCATAGCCTGTGTTCTCTGGAGTTATATTACTCTTTCTCTAGTTCTCTTTTTTATCTTTATATCAATCTAGTTTAATTCTGCAAGTCCTTTCTGTATGAGCCCAATTGCTTATGTGAATTTAAACTCCACTTCTAACCATGTTAGCTCTAAATTTATCAATCTTTGATACTCCTCATGTCCAATCTCATATTTTGTTTTCAATATCTTTCTCTAAGTCCCAGAAAACCAACATAGGGAAAACAGATATAATTTTCTTCTGAAACCTTATTGACTTTCTTTGCTTTTTGCTGTGATGTTTAATCATTCTTGTCTTTGAAAGACAAAACATCAAGAGGTTGTCTTGTCTTTTCCTTTCCTCACTGCAATAAGCAAAGCCTACTGCATCCTAAAATTTGCTTCCTTTTCCCCCCTCCCAAAAAATTGTAGATCTATGCACTTTAGTTTTGATCCTTCTGATGCTTATCCCAGTAATATTAAGGGTCTAATTGAATTCAATATCCATGATGCTAAGGGCACTCTTGCCCACAGTTTTCAATGTAGGTTGTTTTTTGGGTTTTGTTTAACTTACAGCACTGTTTTTCCTAATTTTTTTATGACTCCCCTTTAATATTCTTGCATGCTCTTGAATGTAAACACAGAGTATGATAACTTTCTTGATCACATTTTGTTTTCCTCTTGTATTTCTTCCCTTCTCTTCAAATATTAGTAACATCAGTCATACTTGCTTCTGTGAGGAGCTGTCAAGGAAAGTAATTTCTCATGTATTATAAAGTATTTATATTGGTCTGTGAAGCTCAAAAGCCATTCCATATCCTCTTGGACCTGCTGTTTAGATGTCCATGTCTACAGTAGCTTTCCTTTAATATTTAAACCAACCTGAATAACATGGACTCACTTATGACTCAGTTACGAGATAAAAATGAGTATTAGTACAAGCAGACATCCATCACCAAGACCTGTCAGAAAAATCAGATGAGCTAATCTTTAAAACATGGTCTTTTTTAATGCATGACTGATTATATTGTTGCTACTTTCTTCTGTAGTTCTCACTTGTGACATTCCAATGTATCGAAATTTCATTACATTAGAATGTTCTCCATGAATAGGCTGTGTTTTTGCTTAATTTATGTGCATCTTGAAGAAATCTAAAATAAACCACTGTGATAGTTTAACACTCCTGGAAATTAAACTCCAAATAAGTCACTCCCCTTCCCCCCATTCCCTCTAGTCAGAGAGGGAAAAAGGCAGAGACTATAGTTTTAGATAACAATTTACTGAAAGTAAACAGTAATGGAATAAGAAATGCACAGTAACAACAGAAATGTGAATAACAGGAGTATACAAAAAGAGAAAGTGCTTTACACACAAAAAGGGTTCACCACCTTGACTTAATTCTATGTGTCTCCCAAGGCAAAGGCAAGATGGCAGACACTCCTCCAGCTATGGTTTCTTCTCCCCAAGCCTGAGGCAAAAAAAAAATTATGATAGATGAACCCAAATAAAGCTGGGTTGGCCACTTTGGGCCACTCTACTCTGCTGGTTCAATTTTGTCCCTTGCCACTGGGTCAGACTGCTCTGCTCCACTGGCTCAAATTCCATTTGGCGTTGCCTATAGACAGCTCCCCTCCACTCATTCTGCTTGTTAGAAATGAACTAACTTTTAAGTACAATTAAATGGGGACAAAGTCTTCAAAGCAAAAAAACCCTCTTTATTTGTAATGATTCAGCTGAGTCAGATGTGTGCCTTCCACCCCTGAGAACCGAACACCCACAGCCTCCATGGAAATGGCTTCTTTTTATACCCTTTCCTGGCTGGGGCGGTTCCTGTCCCCTTTCTCATTGCACAGGTACTCAGGAATTTACATTATCTCCCTACTGCCTACTTTTCTGTCCCCTCCCCTCTCCTCTTACTTCCTTTTTGGCCAGGACTTCAACCATGCCCCTCTCCCAGCTCACAACGCCACTCAGCAGATTAACTAGAACAAATCCAAACCATAGATAACAACACATAAAGAACAAAACCAACAACTTTCATTCTTTTACTTAATAACCTTTTGGCTGCAGCAAAATACCACCTCATCTCTCACATGCTAGATTGAATTCCATGTGGCTGCTTTCAGCACCAGCACCACTCTCCTCCACTCAGCAGAGGCCCGGCTTCCTCGCCGCTGCTTCATTCCGGGCGGGTACCCAGCTGTGTTTGCCATTTGCAGTTGTTTTCTTCCTGAGGGGACAGGAAGGGACTGCTGGCAGTGGGGGAAGGACAGAGCCCACACGCTGGTAATGGCAACTTCCCCTAAAGAAGACACAGAACAAAATGACACACTTTCAGGGCTATGTTCCTTGTGTCTTTCTCCAGAACCATGCCCCAGAGAGATGATTTAAGTGGTAAAGAATAGCAATTTAGCTCTACCCCCATGGCTCTAAGCTCTGCCCCTTGTGAGCAAATTCAGGACAGCAATTATTTTATTTGCCCTTTCATAATCTCTCTTACTACTGTAATTCAAATAAGTACTCCAGGGACGACCAGGTTTTTTGATGAATATTGTAGACATGCTTAATTGATATGTGGTGTGTTTAACAGGAATGTATTGGGTAACACTGGCTCTGAAAAAGAACATGGTGGCAAAGAGATTAATTCAGAGTAGCTGTGAGATGAAGCATACAGGAAACCTCATCCTCTTAATTTTTATGCAGGAAAGCACTGGATGGATGGATTTTCCTGGTTAAAGACAGTGAAATCTCCGACATCTTCGACCAGTAGTTGTAAATACACAAACATTGGCTATCAATTTACATTATAGCCATCTGCTCAGATGGTATTATTCTTGCTCATAAGGTGATATAACAGCTAACTAGGCAAAAAATGCCACCTCAGTTACTTGGCAGCTTCAACTCCACAGGAGCTTTTCTTTTGGAAAGAATATCCTTTTAACCTCCAAACTTCATCACATCAGTCCCACCTGTTCATACCAGCATGCCAAAAATTCAGCATGAAAGAATTGCTAGTTAACACTTTTGCAACCCAAAAGGGGTGCATGCAGGATGTCAAAATATGTAATAGGTTACATTAAGTAAATACTTACAGCACCTTAACATGCAAAAACCTTGGCAAAAAGGGATGCCAAAATGTCATGTTAAACAAAACATGGAGACAGACTCATAAACTATAAATTGGGATTTGATTTACGCTTATCTTCCCATGGAAGAGCAAGAGTGGAAAATGAAGAGTACTGACTGTTTACGCTTGTCATTGTGGAATAAAAAATCATGGTCATAAAATCACATTTATCCTGACTAGATTTTGTTCTGACATATTTTCTTATTTTCTGATATTATTGTAAAATTGTCTTCAAAATATTTTACCTTTTTTTTTTTTTTTAAGTATAATATGGAAAACCATTTCAAATCTTAACAATCTCTGTAGAGTAGAAAAAACTACCTAGATCAACATTTTACTGCAGCAGTACTGAAGCAAATAGATAAGATATGATGTTAGGTTGGAAAACTGAGTCTTTTTACCATGAATTTTATGCAAAGCAAAGGGTTCTCTTTGGAAACAGAATTTATTCATCACACCAGAGAGTGTAGTGAAAAACTAAATAGGGGTGGAACTAATTTAAGAAGTGTAGGAGAATTTTTTAAAAGAAGAGGAACACTATATAGGAGAGAAAGTAATTTAAAATTACTTAAAATAACTGATTATTTAATAAATGAGAATTAATACTTATGTAAAGCTTTTTTTTTTTTCATTTTTGTTTGCCAGAAGGATCAGGCTCTAAATTTGATCAAACTGGTTTTCTTGTAGGAAATTTTGTGTAATTTTTATATATTGCTGGAACTTGGGCACTGCAGATAGTATAAAATGGTCTCCTATTTTGAAAGAGAATTTCCAGAACAACAATTTAATGTTGTGGAGAAAACCACTAGGATAAGTTCCCTCAAAAGCTGCTTAGTATTTCTTCACCTGGCTAGCTTTATTCTTTACTATATATCTCTAAATTAATAGACTGGCATATTAGAAATTAAAAAAATGTGTATTAATACAAAATATGTATTGTTTTATAGTACATGTTTATTACCATGTTATGAGTACTCAGATACTCAGCATCTGCTGAGCTCCTCTCTTTGGATTTCAGCATTAATATTTTTGATTTAAAGATTTTGTTGATAATTGATGATTGACCATGCTTTGTAACACACTGCACCGCTTGCACAAGTTAATCTCTTTTTTTTTTTCTTCTTACAGGTGCTTTTGCACATTTGACATGAAAGTGGTTCTTCCCATGCAAGAGGAAGATCCTGCACTGTTGCAATAGGAGCTCTGAAAGTCTGAAAGCAGACAAAATTTGATTGCAACCTTGCAGGGGAGGATGGGTTGCTAAAGTCTATGAGTGACCACCTGTGTTGAAGCAATCATAGTGACCTCCTCCTATGTAGCAGTGCCAGCATCCAGGAGAGGCGGGGGCTTGTACCTCCAGCCTCTCAGGGGCTTGCCCTGGGTCAGCTGATGAATATGCATCAGACTGGAGGTCTCAAGTTCCCCAGAGTCCATGTTTGTCTCTGCTCCTCTCCTGCTGGCCAGGTGACTACTCCCCGATTAACCCATTGGCCCATCTCCCTGACCGAGGTCCCGAGGGACCTGGGAGAGGGAGAGCCGAGGTCATTTCCCATTTTCCCTTCTGGTTTGCACTTCGTTTGTTCCTCTGTGAGGAATAAAGGGGATTTATCCTAAACGGCAGTGGCCGTCCATCTGTTAACCTTAAAGCAGCTGCCACCGCGGCTCCTGGAACAGAGCTTAAGACACCCAGTGATTCGGCACAGCCTTCACCGAGCTGGGCTGGCTGGGACCCCGACCAGAGCTACTGAGGACCAGACAGGTGGCCCCCAGTGAAACCTACAACGACACTCCTACACGGTATTGGCACTCTTGTACTGAACTCCAATGACAATCAATTTTTCTGGCACAGAACATGGTGACTTTACCTTCACTAGTCCCACACTGATGCTTGGCCTTGGTCATTCTTGTCTTCTTAGTGGGATTATGGTGGTGCTCAGGGAGCACTAATCCATATTTTTCACTTAAAAGAATATTTGGAGGAAAAACTATTCTTAGGAGAGGTCAGAAACAATCAATGAAAATTTGGAAATAAAAAGGACTTAATTTTTTTACTGTTATTCCAATGTCACACGCTTTGAGCATGTAGTCTCCCAATCTTTCTTATTCATTATAAATAATAAACTAAATTTTCAATTTCTCACCCTATTTGAACTTGGTGTTCAGAGTTAGAAGTAAAATGCTGATGCTTTCCTGCCTATGAAAGCTCTCTGTCCCTTGCTTAGAAAATCAATATAGATTTAACCTTGGCCTTCAGATATTACCAAGCTCCACCTGGCAAACGTAAGGCAATACAGGTAACAGGGAAAATAAGCAAGTATTTATCTTTTTACTGCTTTTTGCCAGCTCCCTAAAATAACAGAAAGTTTGGAATTTGATGGGTCTAATACTCTCATATTCTTTAATTTTTGCAACTGAATTCAAGGAAGATGAAGTTAATGACTCTGATTTGGTGTATATGGGAATGTGAAAATACTTGCTCATGTTGTTTGTTGTCAGAATGTGCCATGCATGTTACAGGCCAACAGTTCACTTTCTAATGTTTAATGTGTTAATGTTATTATATAGCCTTGTCTTCCTGATTTGTTTTTTGGGGTGTATTTTTTTAAATAAAATAAGCCTGTTATCTAATCATGGAAGTGCAGCCTTTATCTTGGAAATAAAAGAACTACTAAGCACCACTGACATACATTTCACTGGGTCTATAAAAAGAAAAGGAAATGCACAGAACAGTTAATGCAACAGCCCTGCATCAAGCTTATTTGATCTCAATGTACATTCCTTTGAGCCAGAACCTGTGTCCTTTTTTTTTGTATTTTTAATCCCTTTTACAATATTGGAATATCCTTATGATAAATGTATGTAAGAAGTAAAACCTCTTGTACACTCTTGTAAGAAGTAAAACACTCTTGTAAAAAATTTGAGGGTTTTACAAAACAAACAGGAAATGCTTTGCTCCTACAAATTTTGTAGGAGATGGTGATGTAATTAAGTTTTAATGGCACTTAATAGCCCAAACAACTCCCAGAAATCTATGAATGTCTTTTCTTGCTCTTACTTCTTTTCCCTCACTCTTCCCCACATTTATGAGGATTCTGAAGCAGGAATTACAACCATTGGTGTCACAGGTGAGCACAAGCAAACAAACTGTGCTGCTGATTCTGGTTGCTGCCCATATATTGTCTAAAGTTGTTTTAAAATTATTGTGTAAAGTTGGGTTCACCAGAACCTGAGTGTAGGACATGCGTCAATTACATTCAGAAGCGATGAAAACAACTCAATGTCATTTGAACATAGAGCCAAAGGTTTTCCCTGGAGTTTTTGCAGATAATACAATTTTTTTTCTTTATTCTGTTTACATCTTTTATACATGTAAAGCATTTGTTCATGTGAAGGAGAAAGACTGCAAACTGAAAGACTCATCACAGAATTTTTTTTTTAAACTTCTAAAATCAAATAGAATTCTAGAAATTATTCTCTTTCATGAGAAAGAATGACCTACATCTATTGAAGACAGCTGACCTTAGGGACCCATCTTTGCCATAGGGTTATTTTTCAGTGTTGAACAGAACATTTATTATAGAACATACTGGGTTTTAAATAAAAAAATCCTCTGTCATAAGAGGACAAATGAATTATAAAACACCTATAAATGGAGAAGCTTTTCTTTAATAAATGCCTGAAATTATCCTAGGTAGCTCAGTGTCTCAGAATTTATGCAGATCTATTTTGTTATAGAGTGCCACAGAATATTTATAAACTGCCCCTTGTGGCGAGACAGTTGAGGTCAAAGCAAACTGAAGCATTATATATGACACAATGTATTCAAAAAAATCAGAATCCTTAGTCAGTGTCCAAAACCAAAACTTGGTAATGCTCTGTTAAAATTCTTAATAAAACATCTATTGCTGAGTTCAATAAATATATGCCAAAATATTCTCCACTGTGAGAGTGCTGCAGAAACCCCTTAGTGGATTTTTCCTTGGCTCAAGCTGCAATAACAAGATTCATGTAATAGAGGCTTCCTACTCATACACTACCTTTAAAATTCATTTCAGGAGTCTATGCATATATTCACTGCTGACCTCACTTTAATGCTGTGAGAAATCTGTTTTGCATAAATTAAGCTGAGACCCTTCATGCACCCAAGCTCCCAGATATATTCTGCTCACAATTGCAACTGAAGCAAATTGACATTGGAATATCAAGCTGTACAGACAGTCACTCATCAGCTTGTGATTACCACAAATTGATCTCTGGAAATTACCGAGGAAGCACCTATTGCAAGGTACCAAAATAACATCCAGTATGTCTAAACATCCAGACTTATTATTCTAATCTCTTGTATAAATTTACTTATCATACATTGAACAAGTCTATATACATATCTGTTTTTGTTCAACTATAAATGAAACAAAAAAATGATATATGTATGAAACTAATATTTTTAAACCGTAATCAATCAGCAATTACTTATTTCCCAAAATTTTGTATTCATATTTATAACTTCCAAAGAATATAAGTTAACTAATTACTATTGTACATATATATTTAAGTAATGAAATTATTTTTTGTTGCAATTTTTTAAATCAGGCCAATTCTTCTACACATAGTTATTTTTTCCCCTAATTGAGTTATAATTGAAATTTATCTTTTCATTGTTTTTCTTGTTGACAAGTGAAAAAAATCTCAGTAAAAGAAATTCATACAGAAAGAAACAACTTTATAATGCTAGTGATAATTTCCAGAAATTGTGGCAATATATGATATTATAGTGGAGTGGTGAAAGAAACTGAAGAAGCTAAACTAGAAAAATCCAGTCATCTGCTATAGTGAGATTTGGAAAATTATCATATAATGGATGACTGGATAGAACCCCTTGACTCAGGGTAAAGTTGTCAACTGACTGGGAGAGTTATTAGAATAGTGATGGCAAATCATGCAGTATGCTCCTAAGCTGATCCTGCCCCCGTGCAGCCCTTTTGTGGCATATTCAACCTCTTTTGTAGCCAGCCATTCCTGATAACTCATATATATCCTTCACAAATAACACAATATATCAAATGCAAATACATTAAGTATTTGTCTAGGAACTGTTTCAATATAGAAATCTCCTTGAGTACGGGTAACTTAAAATTAATCTCTGCACACAGATATTGCCATATGCTTTTTTTGCTTATTCTGCCAAGAACACCTCTATGAAAATGTATTTAAATACACAACTATTTTAAAAGGTTTTAGTTAAACAGGAACCCTAGAAAAAAATACAAGCAGTATTATTTATTATATTTATTAAGTATTATTTAAGTTTATACAATTACTGCAACTCAGTGCCAGAATTACATACAGTTATCCTCAGAAAAAGAATTAAGTAGAAATTATACATTTTATATGGAATTTCAATCAGGAAACTTAGAAAGAAGGTTAGAAGTAAATTACGTATAAATATGAGTTCTCAAATAGAAACAATTTTGTTGCCAAGCATTCTCATAGTTCCCTATGAGATCCAAATAGCTTTTTTCCATTTATAAGTATTAATCTTTTACTTTTCTTCTCTGATTTTTATTATTCACCAGACTTTTTAAAAACTGAGAGTAGGCTTTCACTTGAAGTATGGTGGAAATTGCATGAGAAATAACTTAAATGCCTAAAGTTTTGAAACAGCCTGGTGCCACCTCCAATTTTTGTCTGAAATAAACAACAAGCACAAATAACCATAAAAAACAAAAATACTGTCTGGTTTTACTGTCTATTTTTTTTTACCTTAAAATAAAGCAATCTGTTTCTGTTAATATTTTCCTTAAAAGAGGAAGAAATTCCTTTTTATATTTTAAATTGCAACATCTACTCAAATAAATTGTTTAGACTTCACTGTATTGTAAGCCCACAGAACACACTCCTATGTCCAGTAAGTCCCTGATGGACCTCCTCTACTAGCACTGAGAGTGGTACAGACAAGAAATAAACTGCCATGGAGGATGTGGAAACATGCATTTCATGTCTCCAGTGCTGGATCAATCCTTTGGATCGTCGTCAGGTTTAGTCATGTGATTTTGGATAATAATTTCAGTGTGATAAAAAATATGTATGTGTAAAATGTATTAATTGTGAAATTATTCTGTGTTACTGTTCTTCCTAGGTATGCTGATTGTTCCCAGAGAAAACTACTAATGGAATTAACAGAAGCACTCATCTAAGTGATTCAATTTTCAGTTTTCCTAAGTTTTACAGTCTCTTCACAGGTTGAGAAGCTCAGGAAGGCTGCAGCATCTGTAACAATTGAGCCAAAAATTAAATTAGAGACGGTCTTGACTGAAGCTGCGTGAGGTTTGTTTTTTGTAGTTTTATTTATTTACTAGAACTACAGTGGAGAGGACAGCTGTTATTGTTAGAAGAATAAACAAAACCTTTTATTGAGTTTTTTCCCCACCATGTAATTATTTTCCATATATGAGGAAACTGAAAAGGAAAAACTAAAGCAACACATCACCATAGCCAAAGCCCAAGTTCCCCTTATCTTTCTTTCTTTCCTAGAAGAAAGATACTTCTACAGAAATATGTTCAGCAGGAACAAAAAACCCTTTGAGCAAAATGAAAATAAAGAGGCAAAGAAAATGTTCCAGAATAATTAAAAAAAAAAGAAAACCAAACGAGAAAATACTCCTTGTAGCAAGCTTAGCTGGTCTTTGGAGCTACCTCTAGTATGAACCATCATTGACGTTTTATGTGTCAAGAATGATCTGGTAGAAATGAACTACCTTTATGGTAGATCTCATCTATCTTTATGGAAGATTCTTGCATAATATCAAATTTACATAGAAAAATACTAATACTGTAATTGTAAGCACATGTATCAATAATTTAAAAAAATGTTTTAATGAGAAATACACTCTAAAATTTATTATAAAATTATATACAAATAAGGGAAATACAGAAAATCATAGAGATTTATGAAGTTCTTTCCTATGTTTTTAAACAAAAGGTCCTGGTTTAACACCTGTGCCATAACAAGTCTTCCAAATGTCCTTTCTGCCCTTTGCAATAGCTGAATGAAAAGTTAAAGTGAAATGGAAAGTCATGGGTGGGCTTAAAAAGCAGAATTGCAGAATTTATTTTTTTATTATTCTTGTATTTAGGCATTTCCCATTTCCCAGAAGTGCCACATCCAGCTCTGAGATCCTCAACACAGGAAGGACATCAACCTGTTAGAAGAGTCCAGAGCTGGGTCATGCAGATGATGGGAGGCCTGGAGCAGCTCTCCTATAAGGAAAGGCTGAGAGTGTTGGGGTTCTTCAGCATGGAGAAGAGAAAGCTTCAGGGATATCTTCTCGTTGCCTTTCAGTGCCTTAAGTGGGCCTATAAGAAGGACAAGGACAAACATTTTAGGAGGGCCTGTTGTGATAGGACAAGAAGTGGTGGCTTTAAACTGAAGGAGTGTCAATTTGGATTAGCTGTAAGGAAGAAATTTTCTACAATGAGGGTAGTAAAACACTTGGAACCAGTTTCCCAGAGAGGTGGTAGGTGCCCCACTCCCGGAAACACTAAAGGTCAGGTTGGACAAGGACCCTGAGGAACCTGATTGGAGTTGAAGATGTCCCTGCTCATTGCAGAGGAGTTGGCTTAGGTGGCCTTTGAAAGGTTCCTTTCAATTCAAACTATTCTGTGCCTATATGATATGTGCTTAAAACCAATATTCAAGTAAATTGACCAGAGTTGACTAAATTTTAGTTATTTGTTTGCTTGTTTATTTTCATTTCCAGCCCTTCAGTACCTAATGGAAATGAGTCAAAAACTGTCTCATCAGTGCTTTGTTTGTAGGAAATGGATTTTAGTGTGGCCTACGGGTATACAGGCCATGTCTAATTCTAAAGGGAACCAATCCAAGAGCAGTGTAGAAATTTGACTTTCAATGGCCCTATAAATCAGGTACAGGTGTCTTTGTAACTTTTTAAAATATGCACAGAAAGAGTCATAATGTATAGGTCTTTCCAAGTTGTATCCCTTGCCTTCCAGAACCTCATGCCAAGATTGTATATAACATTGAGATGTCCAAGATCACAATAACAGCTCTTATGTCTAAAGCAATTAAAATCCTCTCTCATATCTCCCATCACACCCCACATGCATGTCTTGCTATGACCAGATGCACTATCTAAGATTAGAAAATCTACTTCATTTCACCTCTGGAATACCATATAATTAGGAACTGTCAATAAAAAAGGTTAATGCATGCCCAGTAAGAAGTGTTTTGTGTTGAGATTGATGAATGTGTGACCACTGAAGATGCTGTACCTCTAAAAGTCCTTTTTTGATTTTCTTTTTAAGGGGTAAGTGATGTGGTTGGTGAATATAGTGTTTGCCCCAGCATGTCTGGATTTGTTTGGATTCTTTTGTATATTCCAATAAATCTTTATTTTATAATTGCTTAATATTTTAAGTGATTCTTTTTCTTTTATTCTTAGATCTGACTTGTATTTCCTTGGCATTTCAATCCTTTCAAAGAAGAATTATTTCTTAAAATAAGGGCAAGTTAAAACCTTCCACAGTGCAGTGTAGCATCAGGTATCATATCAGGATTTCATAAACAAGTACATTTCTGTATATATAATGAAAAATCCAGACTTCTGGCTGAGTCTTAAGAGGGTAGTCAGTACAGGAATTCAAGGTCATCCTGCTTTACTTCCTTGACAGTGAAGGACAAATGGTTTTATTTTATATTAATGGATGCAAAAGTTTTAATGTTCACTGATAAGACTAAGAGGTTAATGCAATGGCATGCCAAAGAAAGGAACAATGTAAAGTGTGAAAAATATTTCTGCAATGTGAACTGACTCCTTTCATAAAGCCATATATCAAAAAGTAGATGTTTATTTAGCAGGAATCCATATACCACATAAATTAATTGATAAATTTCAGTTTAATTGGTATACAGACAGCTGAGATAAAGAGTGCCTTTCTGGAAATGGTTGGTAGTCTCATATCAAATGACCTTCAGTCTCAGACAGAGGTTCTGCAAATATGATGTGAATTTATTATAGTCTTCAGCATTTATTCAAAGACACAGTGAACAACAAAGTCAAAAGAAATAAGGCTATCCATCATCCCCACATAGGTAAAGGAAAAAAACCCAAGCTAGTTCTGTAATTTGTACTTCATTACTGCTTCAATTTGCAAATTCATTAACATGAAATGTATTTAAAATAATGACAACATTTTGAAATAACAAACAGAATCCATAGTAGTAATATTCCACTGTCAGTTTTAAAAGTCTTGTTAGAATTAGGAAACTACCACAAAAATCTCGGAAAAATGACCTTCCCTTCAAAAACAATCCCTTTTCAAAAACCCCAAATGTACTCCTTACTTATGAAACTAATTCCTATATGAACGCTTGCTCTTTTTTTACCCCCAGTAATTTTGCATATGATTTTTTGTCCCTGGATCCTGCAAATATTTGTACTCAACTTCACACAAGCTGGGCCATGAAGTTAAGTTGAAATTCCTGAGTGACTGTGTGCCATCCAAGAAACCAGCATGAAAGCTAGGGGAATAAATAAGGTTTGTTTCTTCCTAACCATGAAAATTGATTCATGTTTAACATGTGCTTTTCTCATTATAAGCCTTGTCATGGAAACAAGTCATGGAATTAGAATGTAGGTTTTACTGCTGTAGCTTTCAGTGTGGAACCATAAAGCATCACCTTCTTATATTTTCTTTAGAGCTCATTCTTTCAGTTTTTCTCAGCTAGGTCTGCTTATCTCTAAGCTGTTGAATTTGTCTGACTGTTATCCATATTTTTTTTATTAGCTAAGCATCTACTGGCCCACTTTCTGATTGCCACTTCATAAGCAGACCACAGAAAGAGTTAAAAAAAAAAAAAAGAACTAATAACTAATTGCCTCTGTATGTGTTCTCATTTTGGAGCCTAAGAAAAAGTTCACCGTAACATCATTTCTTATCTGAAATAGCTGGCAGCAACTTATCAATGCTTCCCAGTCAGGCACCTCCAGTGGAGCCTAATTCTCTAAACAATATGAGTTAGCTTGGGAGGCTCATTTAAAATTGGAAAGACTAATTTTTATATGCATCATCTGTCAGTATTTCTGCCATTTGCATCATTGTAAGAGTGGTTAGATCCTTTCACTCTTTAATGTCTATGTAACAACATATAGATGGTTGGGTAGTGACAGAGTACTTTATCATGCTTTGAAGTAGATCTCATGTGTAATCTCCTTAGCAGCCATGGGGCCCCACGTTTGTGTAATTGCTTCTAAGCATTAGGGATAGCAGAAGTTTTGCCTCCAATGGATTTAGATGAAATGAATGCTCAGCAAAGTTCTAAAGATGATAAAGTATTAAAAGATAAATGCAAATACAAAAATGCAAAAGATAAATGCAATGATAATTAAGGAGCTAAACATGGATCTTTTCAGCTAATGTAAAAGAACTGTAAGAAATGGATATTGAATTTTTTAATAAAATTTTAGCATTGAATCTTTCTATATAGAAGTCAAATATCTACAACAATATTATCTCTAACTTGAGGAGGACATTATGAATACATGTGAATTTAATTTACTTCAGGATTTTTTCTATATTTTCTTTCTCCTTCAGAACCCAATTTAAAAAATATGGTGAGTAGATCTTGAAGGCATCACTGGAAATAATCTCATATCACTTCAAAGAAATACTAGCAGTCCTCACACCTTCCATGTTTGTGCATTTATTTTAATGCTCTTCATTAGTATTTTCATTTAATACATTGGATGATTTGATGAGTTGTTTTTGAGAAGTAGACCTGGATCACTTTACAATGATGACTGACTGGCTTTTGCCTGGCAGGTGAATGGGGGTTCTCATTAGTCAAGCTGCATCTACAGGAACTGAGCTTGTTCTTGTGTTCTATGATGAACTATAGGAGTTATTACATTTATTTTCCACAGGTAATTTTCTAATAATTTTCTGATTTAATGCACTGTCCTTCCTTGAAACACGTTTTTTACTTTTTTATGCTTCTCTCCCCTTATTAAAGGTTGTGGGTTTTGTTATTTCATACCCATTCTCACTCATTGCATTCCACATTCTCTTTCTTACTAGAGAGACTTAAGTCTTGAAGCTCTTCTACTGTTCTTTAATCAAATTTTATATTAAAAATGCTATCATTAAAATACAAGAAATATCTGGGTTCTCCTGTATTGCCTTCTTGTTGAAATCTGTTCAGTTAAATCTTCCTTATCCCCCGAATTCTCTGCTTTAAATGATTCTGACTACTCACAATGACCAAAAATTCTTGACTTAATTTTATCATGGATCATAGCAATGTAGCAGCCAGCCAGTATTTAAATAGCCCCCCCAACAAATTTTGAACCACAAATGTTTATGCGACTTTGATTTTAATAAACTCTCTTCTTCACTTTCTCTCCTTCATCAAAAAGTGCTGCCCTTTAACAGTGATATTCTAATAATGCCTTTATCCTGATAATTCTGTTGGACAAACAGCAGTTTCAATGAAGTCCTTAACACAAGAAAAATACTTATGCTGTAATCCATGCTGTGCCTCACTCTTCCTGTCACCTCCTGTCTCTTTTACCAACTGTTGGAGAAATACACAAGAGATGACAGAAGGGGAGGGTCAGGCTCTCGAGCAGTTGCTGGGGCTTTGCTTGAAGAAGTCCTTCAGCTGGGCATTATTTATGCAGAGACTTGGGACTGGGCTTGGAACAGTCATCATTTCTGTCAGGGTAACTGGGGAAAATTACCATTGAATTTGTTCCTCAGTCTAAGCTCCATTGCCCAGATACCTTTGTGTCTCATGCCTTAAATGAGCTATTGCTGGTGTCCAATTCATTCTTTCAGAGAAAGGTAGTAGATGGTAAAGCTAAAAGCAACATATTCCTCGTAAAATGTGATGTAATATGGTTTGAGAAGATGCTCTTCCACAGGGTAGGTTTAGTTACCTTTCTTCAGAAAAAAATTCAACTTTCACATGTAAAATAGAGGGAAACCGTGATGTTGTAAAAGGAAGTGATAGCTACAAGGAGGATAAATGTACTCATTTCAGAGATCAAGATGCCCAACTAGATTAGAGATATATAGGAGACTGTATTTTGCATCAGGCAGCCTGAAAAAAAAAATGAAAAAGCAGGAGTGAAAGAAGAGACAAAAATCCAAGTCCTATTTAGTTAAACTAATGCAAAACTACATTAAGAAATCTTTTGTGTGTCTTTTGCTTTATTTTATCTTGATTATATAACTTTGACTGTATTTTATCCAATCTGTGATTTCAAATACACTTTAGCTGAAACTGGTGCAAATTTGAGCAGACAGCTTAGAATAATGTAAGGTTTTTCAGCTGTGCTACTTAATTAGCTACATGCCTGCAAGTTTAAGACAGCTCTTCCGGTGTATATACTGCATAACTCCATGAGAAGTCTGAAGAGGAGGTATTGATTTACTATAGCAAAGAACATAATAAATCAGCTTTGCTAGAGTGGCTGGAAAGAAAAATTCTTAAATATTTGCAACAGTATTTTTTTCAAAAGTAGGTGAGAGGGACCAGTCTGATTTTTATTTATGCTTATATATGTTATACATGAGGTGAAAAATTGCCACAGGGGCTGTATATGTGCTGGGAGCCCTGTTCCATGGGACACTTTGCCTGACAGCCGACCAGGGCAGAGAAAGCTTCCATGATTGGGATGCAAGTGACACCCACCCACCCCACCTTCCCCCCCATCTCCTTGCCGGTGGGGCAGATCCCCAGATGCCCAGGAAAAAATGCCTGGGAANCAGAAGGGAGGGACCCGCAGCCTGCTGCTGTTTGGAAATCGCGCCTAGCCCGCCACAGGAGCCACGCAGACTCATCGCAGCTTGCGGCACACACGCTCCATCTACCGAGCTGGTGCTAACAGGGTGCTGGGGATACAGCGGGAACGATCTGTTCTGGTTTTCTGGTTTTCTCTCCCTCTCTCTTTTCCCCCCTTTGCTCCCTTTTCTATCCCCCTTCGGTAGGAACACTGCTCGTTATCAAAAACCTGTTCTCAGATCTAATATTGCTGCGTATGCCTTATTTTTATCTGAGAAATCTATCAAAATGATTTCCCCCTAACTCCCCTTTTATGGCGGGACAGGACAATAGGAAATGTGAAATACAGCAGAATAAGAAAAATATGTTTGCTGTAATTATTATGTCCGGATTATTTGCTTTAAAAAAAACCATCCAGTTTAACAAAAGGAACATTCAAGAATTGAATGCAACTAAAAATGTGAAATATGGTCAGACTGGGTTGTAGGACTTCACATCATCAGCATAGAGCAAACTAATGTTTTATAGCATGCACCTTTGTATAGGACTGATATTGAATGTGCCAAGAAATTTTCTTACGCTATTTAGAGCCCTTACTTATCAATACAGTAGACTAAACTAGCACTAGTGGGTGGGAAAATGATGGCTATTATAAAGTTTCTGAGCAACTGCCCAACTTTATGTTCTCAAGACACTCACAAAGATACTGCATCAAATTACTTTCTCAAAGAAAAAAAGCATTTATACACATGAAAGCTTCAGGGATTTATGTAACCAATTTATTTTTTCTGAAAGCCATTTAATTTTAAGATAATGATAATATATTTTTTCTCTTTTGTACGGGTGTTTAAAGAAATGGTAGTTTATGTGAGATAAAAAATATTCAAGTTTTGGCATGTTGCATCATAGTGTTTTGGGTGATGTAATGCCTCATTGATGCAAAACATAGCCTGGTGTCTCCAATAATAAGTATCTTTAGGTATGAAGAGCTTGAATACAGGTCTACCTAGAACCACAGAGCTAGGGCACAGTTTGGGTCGGAAGAAACCATAAAACCATCACATTCCAAGCCCCCTGCCATGGACAGCGACACCTGCCACTAGACCAGGTTGCTCAGAGCTACATCCAACCTGGCCTTGAGCATCTCCAGGGATCAGACATCAACAATTTCTCTGGGCAACCTGTGCCGGGCCTCACCAGCCTCACAGGGAAGAATTTCTTCCTAATATCTCATCTAAATCTACTCTCTGTCAGTTTGAAGCCATTCCCTCTTGCCCTGTCATTCCAGACCCTTGTAAAAAGTTTTTTCATCTGAGAAAGAATATTAAAAAGTGGGGGATTTTATTATAGTTTTGTGGCAGGTTCTGTCTTTGTTCCAGTTCTTATAGAATACAAAAGTAGAGAGTTCATATTTAGAATTTTTATAGCTGCAAGTCATACTTTTAAAATGGTCTGTTGGTGACATTTTTATGAACATGGCATGCTGAAGTCTAATGTTTCAAAAGAAATCCCTCATAGGTTTAAGATAATGAAATTACGTCATAATTCTGTAAGAAATAAACTTTTTCAAAGGTAAAGGCAGTAGTCTGGAAACCTTTTGTATCTTCTCCCAAATCATTACTGAATTATATTTAAGCTGTCATGTTTGTTTTACATGTCTGTATCCCATTCCATGAGTTTTCTCATTTCTGCCCTTATGATCCTCTCCTCAGTCTCATTGGTAGGGGAGAGAGTGAGTGTTGGTGTGTGGTGGGGTGTCTGTCTTCTCTCTGCTTTCCTGCTCTGAAAAGGGGCTTTTCTTCACAAAGGTGCCCCTTCACAGCCCACTTCTGCTGCCTTTAACCTTCCTACCTGAAAGTCACCACTGCACCTTTTCGTTAGGTCACAAAGTGACTTCTGCTTTTAAAAATAGTTTGAACTAACTAAATTTATGACTAATTTTGCCTTGCTGATATTTTGTCTCTTATGACCAGGATTACATACTCAACTCATCATTGGAAAAGGTGGAGCCAGCACCATTTCTATCATTCATGTCTTTGACTGTGTAACATGTTTTGTCATTATTTTTTTTTTATGCTCTTTACACTATTAATTTCATTATGCAGTATCTGAGCAGAAAAGGTAATCAATCATATTGTCACGTTTTGTATTCAGTGGTATGCAGTGAGAGAAAATAAGCTTATGATAATGTCTCAGTCTAAGGCTCTTTGGAGATCAGTGCTTATAGTGAAAGGAGTTTTTTGGACGACTTCCTTGCAAGAAATTTTTTTGATTCTTTTGTAACCTAGTTTGTGCTTTTATATCCCTAAATTGACCCAAGACTTCTGTAAAATGGAATAGGTTTCCAAAATCCACATTAGAGACCTGTTGATAATTCACTCTTGAAAACAGAGGCTGATATAAAACCCTAGTTTGCAAAAGGTCCCAGAGTGCTTTATATAACGACACTAAGGGATGATTTCACAACTATGCTAGCAAAAGACAATTTGACAATCTTGACAAGGCAGCAAAAAAGGAGGGGAGAGAGAATACTTTGTTTTCTGACTTACTTAGTTATTCTTTTTACTGTCACAGTGCATGGAACAGAAACTGCTACACGCTGAAGAAAGTAACTGTAGTACATCACAAAATACCTGATATTTCATGGAAGTTGTACTCTTATTCATGGTGAGGCCTCTACCTCCCTTTTGCAATTAAAAGAGGTTTTATTCAATGAAAGCAATGTGAACATGATGTTAAGAAGAAAAGAAAAAGAAATATGTGGCATTGTTTGTGAGTTGAGATTTCATTTGGAAGTGTTACTTTTACTTGGGACAATAATGTTTGTGGGGTGCCTAAGCAAATGATATAATAAATACAGGTTTTAAAACATCACAATACCTTAGTAACATCTTTTTAATATCTTCAAAACGTGCATATTCTCTAAAAATCACCCACTTTGATGTTTATCCTTTAAAAACAAAGAAAAAGGTTTCATGGGCATAATTATTTTGTAAATACCATGATGGAAAAGGGCTGGTAGAAACTAACAGTATGTATTTTGGGACTATAAACTATGAGAACAGTGGGGGACTTACTGAGAAAACTTACAAAGTACAAAACTGCTGTAACTTTTCTACAATTTGAATTTTTACTTGAAACTTTTTTACAGCAACTGAAATGTTAATACTCTTTTTGCTAATCATATTTGTACTACATCCAATGGCTTGGTTTCCCATACTCTTTTTAGCAGGGATCTCTGGGAGGTGGTCAGAGATGGTGTACAAAGACAAAAGCAAAGTCAGAATGAGCATCACAGAAGCAATGCATATATTTAGGGAATGACACTATCAGAAGTCTCCACTAACTTTTCCACTTCTCTAATGGTAATGTGTAGTTCTTTCAGAGATACTCTCTTTATACTGACAAGTAATTTATACAAATACATGAAACCTTTGATCAACTAGATACTGGTATATATTGGGAAAATACAGATAATTTTAATGTTTTCTGGTAGTTGTCATCCAGTCTTAACACCTAAGTAAATTGAGGGAAAATGTTATACAGCATTGACATTTGTGTGAAGAACAGAAAATTTGGGGTTGGTAATTGTTAGGTAAATATAGAGCTAAAGTTCCTCTCCTCAGCTGATTCCTGTGGTACTGATAATTTATATACATATACACACATACACATATGTACATATATATATATAAGTTATTACAGCAGCTGCACTTTTCTGCTGGGCAATATTCATGTCTATTTGTATGTGATTGTTGAGAAAGAGTATTTGACATACCCTGTCAAACTGGGGAAGGATGTGTTTAGGCTGAGGGACAGTTTAGGAAACTGAGAGCAAAGAGCTTCAGTGCTTGAAAGACAAGCCCTAAAATAAATTGAGAGTGTTACGGGCACAGAGTGCACAGGTTCATGGGGTTATTTCTCTATCTTTTTTTTAGGTAAGACTGCCACCATAAGGTCCATCTTCTTAACTGTCAAGGGAAAATGTAAAGCACAAGGTCTATAGTAAGCATAAATGCTAAGTAGTAACTGATTTGTGCCCAATTGTATTTTTAAGTAGGCTGTGGGATGGCAGTTTGTATGTACTCTAACCAAGAGAACCAGGGTAAGCCAGTAGTGACTCATGACAGTCTCTTAGAAGAGGAGCTTCAGTAAAGTATTTGTAAGCAATGGAGATAATGCACTGAAAAGATAAAAATAGTGTTCCATTCACATACTGCACTCACATTTCATATATCTGATGCTACCTGCTTATAAACTAGGAGTCACACAGTCAACTTTCTTGGATGCATAATTTGACTTTTATCAATTAATTTGTCAAAAATGGACATTAAAGCGCTTATTCAAACAGTGGATTTTGAAATTACTGGGCCTCATCCATCAAGGTCCTTACTGTGAGTTATAACTGATACTTCAAGTCAAGCTTTTCTCTTCTGTGACTTAAATAGCTAGCTGTAATTTCAGATTGCCTTTTTCTAGGCTTTTGTAGTTGTATCTCTGTGCCCCTATAGACCACATTTCTATTTCCTTCCTTCCCTACTGATTGACCTTCACATAATGTAGTTCAATAGAGATTAGAGTTTGCCTGGGGACTCTATTTTGCTATTACTGGTTCCTTTCTAAGAGAACTCTGTTTTGCTGGGGATATTAAATCCCTTGCCACTGATTTCTATCTCAGTTAATGTCTTGTTCCTGATAATAAGATCCTACTCACCTTGCAGGCTGTTTTTGTGACATGTCAGATTCAAATGACCCCTTGGATTATTATTTACAGATATGCCCTTGTTCAGGTTCAGGGTGATGACTGTAATCTAGTACAAACCTTTACTATACAAATGAAGTGAGTTGATAATCGTGCATGTCTTCAATGTCACAGGAATTTTATTTATAAACATGAACATAAATCTTTCATGATTCTCATTAAAGGCAATAAGATTCATGTTTGCCCTTCTTATTTTTGATTTTTCAGACAGTTATCTAGATGGTAAATGCTTATCTTGGTCATTCTTCTGTCTTCTTGAGAGTCTCAGTGTTCTTCTGAAATACTGTACCTTTTCCTTGGAGATTTTCACTTGTGGTTTGTATGTCTGCCACTGTCTTTCTGCATTTCACTGTGCTGTGATAGTTCTGTCACAGTAAGAGTATTTTTGTTTCATCTTGCTCACTACAACCTGCAGCACTGCTGGTCTTCATTTTTATTTTGATTGTTGTGATTGGGAAATGACATCCTTAGGTAAGGGAATGATACAATGCCAATATTGATTATGGGTCATTTTGATTTTCTGTTTCCTTGCTTCCATATATTGAGTACTGAGAAAATTTGTCTGATAATTTTTTTTTGCAGTACACACTGATAATGTGCACAGAATTATGATGCTGTTTGCCAGCTGTACTCATGCAGCAAAATGCTCATTGTTCCATAGGAATTCATTCTTTCTGCTTCACTCTTTTGCTGCTGCTGTACATGGGAAACAGAGCACTAAAGATTTCTAACTCAGACTTTCTCACCTATATAAATTAAAAGTCAAGACTGTAAGAGTGATGTAGGAAACAATCCCTTAGAAAGAACCTTGAAAAATGTGTTTGTGTCTGTTTCAGAAATTCAAAACATATTCCCTAGTTTGTCTAGAAACACATGCTGGGTTTGAATTTTGTAGTTTTTATAAACAGCCAGACATGATTAAGAAAATATTTCACATTTTTAACGAAGTTATCCTCATAAAAAGGGCCATAATTGAAACCCATTTTCTCTGCAATGCTAGTTCATATATGTACAGCTGTGATGGAGTTAACTTGCTCCACAGCAGACTGTACAGTGTTAATTTTGGATTTGTGACCCAAAATGTCGATTACACACCAATTTTCCTCACTCTGCCTCACTCCCTGGGACAGGGCTGTGGAACAAGCAGTTGGGAAAGGACATAGTTTGGATACAGACCCAGGTGACCAAAGAGATATTCCATGCCAAACATTACACAATCACAGAATATTCTGAGTGGGAAGGGACCTACAAGGATGATTGAGTCCAATGGGGCTCAGTGAGGCTGGTCTGGGAGGCAGCTGTTGCTCAGAGACTGGCTGGATATCAGTCTGCTTGTGAGAAATAGTGAGAAATTGCCTTTGCATCACTTCCCTCCACTTCACCTTTTCTTCACTCATTAAACACTTTTTATCTCAGTCACCCAATTCTCCCATGTTTGCTCTTCCTGTTCTCTGCTGTCTCACTGGAGGGGTAAGTGAGTCAGCAGCTCTGTGGTGCTTAGTGGCTGGCTGGGTCAACCTGTCACACTACCCAAAGGTATTCTTTCCAGGTATCCAGCCAAACTAAGTGTAAGCAATGAAAGGGAAAAAAAAAATGTAACAGGGGTTTTAGAAAAAGTCAGTCCTCATGGAGTTCAGTCTACTGCCTTGAATTTCTAAGGTAAAATAGTCATTTGTCCATTGCTTATTTTTGAAGTTTGAAATGGTCCAACATCAGTTAGCATTTCCTTTTAAGAAAATACTGTCTTACTAGTACCACTTTCTTCTGAAATATCATTGATAGATAAGCAAAAAATATGGTGTCCTAAATAATAACAGTAAAGATAGGAACTGTAGAACTAGTGATTTTAAAGAATCTGATTCACATTTTGCTGACCAATAGCCATATATTTAAATAATTAATTTTCCTTATATTTCCAGAATAATGTTTATTCTCTTTTATTTTTGCGGTGCAATTTTAAACTACTCTTAATACACAGTAGCAATGTTAACATGATAGAGATATAAGAAATAAAATAATTTTATCTTCATTAAGATATATATATATATATGCAGCAATTAATAAAATGGGTAATATTTACCTCCTAAGCCTATGTTCAAGAACATATAACTGACTTTTTCAAAAGCACTTGCATGGATTGTCTTAGCTACAAGTACAAAGTCATTCCTATTCATTCACCATTTGCCTGAAAATTATTTATGTACAATTGTGGAAAAACACTTTCAGTTCTTCTCTATTGAGTGTTTTATTATTTATAAAAGTTTTATTATCTTCCTCATCACAAAGAACTTATGACTAATTGAGATGGACCTTAGTCAAATTTGTCTCTGAGTGAATTCTGAACATAGATTATCATAGATAAATTATCAAGTAAAACATGGCTAGAATGAAATAATAAAAAAAAGTTCTTAACAGCCAAAATAATTTCAAAATATGATAGAGTAGGAGAGAAGCTTAAAGGAAGCTTCCTACTATGTCTGTAAACAACTGATTGACTAATGCTGATGGCAGAAAGGAAGAGAATCATTATTTCCAGCAACAACTGATTTAAAAACATGTATTTTCAATAATTTCAATAAGAAGATACTACAGAATGCATTGTTTGATGTATGTAATTTTTTTACAGAAAATGGATTCTACAAAAACGAGATGTGAAAAAATTTCAGACCGAAAATTAAGAAAAGCTGAAAATTTAAAGAATTGTATGATTCAGAGGTCTCAGAATTATTGAAAACCTCCCCATTAAGAGACCAGATGGTGTCTGAAATAGAGAATCTACAGGTCTTCTAAAAAACCAAGAAAACCTATGTAAAGCTACTGAGCCGGGTCAAATAATTCAAACTTGCTCTCCACATTGCAAGTTGCAATGTGATCTGTTCTAGGAGGAATCCAGTAGCAGGGTTAAACCACATGAAAAAACAGATACTGCAAGTCAAAAGTGCAAAATTTAACTTGTGACAAACAAAAAGGCAGAAAATACAATCAAGGCTGACTGTGTAATGCCTTTGTGCTGACCCGGTCTTGTCACTTCAGACAAATCTCTTCTCTATGACAAAGTGCTGTCTGATGCCAGAAGCATTTTGTGTGGTGCAGATGCCTTTCTTTCCTAGACATTATGGATTATCATTAACAATTCATATTAGCTGAGTAAAACCATGCATAATGATCTTATTAATTGAATTAAATATCTGGTGCTGTTTGGTGATGCCTTTTGTAGTTGCACACAGTGATGCTCTGATTGGATTAATGAGTATCACTAATGCAAAGATGGCAGGTTCTGCCTATTTCTTCCTACTGCTGGAGACAATACAATAGAAATTAAACAGATTTATGAAATGGATCTTCCATATATGATCACTTTCTTTTTAATCTTCAAATGTTTCATTTTTTCTTCAGTCATTGCAAATTAAACTCTGTAATTTCAGCAGTTTAAAAAAGAAGGTGGCTAATTTTAAGAAAACTCTTTTGTCCTGTACCTCCAGTGAGAAAAACAATGTACTTCCCACTTTTGGGAAGCAATTTTCTTTCCCTTTATCAGTATTTCTTTTGACATATCCAACAAAATAGTACTTGAAGTGAGGCCAAATTAATTTTTGCCTTTTTTAATGTATTCTCTGTATTCTTTGCATATATATTTGTAGCCTATTAGTGTATTCGTAGGCAATTTTTCCAGGACTTTCCCTACCTTTTCCCTAGGCAGAAAGTCAAAACATATTCCAGAGCTCCAAGCCCCAGAGGATAGAAGGCCCTGAGAACCAACGTCAAAATCCGCTCTTCGAGACACAGTTTCATCAACAACATTTAGTACCTACAAAAGGGGTGAGAGGGACCAATCTGATTTTTATTTATGCCTCAACATATGTTCTATTCTTACGAAGGCTGTACACGTGCTGGCAGCGCTGTCCTGGCAGCCAGTCAGGGCAGAGAAAACTTCCACGAGCAGACGGCAGGAGACATCCCCGCGACTAGCCAGTGGGGCAGGTGCCCGGGAAATTGGGCAGTGGGTGGTGCCTTAGCAGACAAAAGCAGGTAACTGCGACAGAAGGAGAGCCATTGGCTTTTGGATTTTTAGGAGGGAGCTGGAGCTCGCCTGTAGGGCCAGCTCGCCCCTTCCCCCCCCCGCCCCCCGCCTTAGCTTTTTTTCTTCCCAGTGGTCCTGCTTTTCTGCCCGTGCTTGCTTCGCCCTGCTTGGCCATCTCTGTGAGCAGCTCGTCACTGCCACGACCTCGTGCTCTGCGACCTTCCTGATGGAGCCGCCTCCGCCGCCGTGCGCAGCCGGAGCGCGCCTGGAGCCGCCGCCGCTCATAAATCGCACCCAGCCCGCCCCGAGAGCTACGCAGCCGCGCCGCGGTTCTCAACCCACACGCTCCGTCTGCTAAGCCGACGCTGTCGGAGAGCCGGGATCCCTGTGGTGACGCTGTCCCTGTCTTCTGTTTCTTTCCTGCTCTCTCTCTCTTTGCTTTTCTGCTCCTCTTTCAATCCCCCTTTTCCTATCAATAAATAGTTCTCAGATATAATATTGCTACATTTTTGCTTTATTTTCGCCTGAGAAATCTATCAAAAGAATCCACCCCGATTCCATTTATATAGCTGAACGGGACATGGGGGAGTATTTAAGAGGGGCTTGAACTGGGAGGAAATTGCCTCACCACTTATGTCTCTAATTGGTGATTTTTGTCTATTATGCTGATTTACTAAACGTATAAAACTGTATTCACCCCATGTGGGAGTGGGCATTTTGTGGACATTTTCCATATCTGCCCCTGGAGGCCTTCCAATAAAGACCAACCTTTCTATTACCTCCTATACTAATACAATCTCAAAAGTGTGTTTTTCTGTTTCCAGGTTCTTTAAGGCATCAGAAGGAAACCTCCAAGAAAGAGGGAGAGAGATTTATTTTCAAGGGCATGTAGTGACAGGACAAGGGAGAATGGCTTCAAACTGCCAGTAGGTTTAGATTGGATATTAGGAAGAAATTTTCTGATGTGAGGATGGTGAAAACCTGGTACAGGTTGCCCAGAGAAGTTGTGGATGCCTCATACCTGGAAGTGTTTAAGGCCAGGCTGGATGTAGTTCTAAACAATCTGGTCTAGCAGAAGGTGTCCCTGCCCATGGCAGGGGGATTGGAATGAGATTATGTTTATTATCCCTTCCAGCCCTAACCATTTTATAATTGTAAGAAGTTGTAATGATTTCTTTATTGCTTCCATTAATCTGGTAATTTAAAAATGCTTGAGGGTTTTTTCTGCTGTTAGGGTTTTTTCTTTGTTTTATCCCAAATTCCTCTTTACCTTCTTTATCTTTTTAACATTTATACCTTTAGAATCAAACTTCCATTGTGGTAATTTTTTTGCCAAAATGTTGTAGAGGGAAGTGACAGAAAAAAAGTTTCAGACAGAAAACTGCAACAGACTGAGATAGCCAAAGTCCTCAAGCACCCTGAGATCTGTTGGAAGGAAAACACAGTATGGCACAAGAATACAGTAGATTCATGGAAAGCCTTGATTACAGCTTCCTCCTCCAAGTGACACAGGACCCAACTGGTTGTGGTGCTATGCTGGACCTTGTTCCCACCAACAAGAAAGGGCTGGTGGGGACTGTGAAGCTCAAGGGCAGCCTGAGCTGCAGTGACCATGGTGAAGTTTGAGATCCTTGGGGAAGAAGGAGGATGCACAGCAAGCTCCCTGCCCTAGACTTCAGGAGAGCACACTTTGGTCTCTTCAGGGATCTGCTCGGTAGAGTGCCATGGGCTAGAGCACTGGAGGGCAGAGAGGCCCAAAAGAGCTGGATGATGTTTAGGGATTGTCTCCACCAAGCTCAAGAGTGATACAGCCCTACAAAAAGGAAACTGGGGAAGAACACCAGGAGGCCTGCATGGATGAACAAGGAGCTCCTGGACAAACTAAAAGACAAACACATAGATTACAGAGGGTGGAAGCAGGGAAAGGTAGCCTGGAAGGAATACAGAGAAATTGTCTGAACAGCCGGGAATCTTGTTAGGAAAGTTGAAGCACTGGTAGAAGTAAAACTGGCCAAGGACATCGAGGGTGTCTTGGTTTGAAAGACAGGTGTCCGTCAAGGAAGGCAGGAACCTCCCCTGAAATGGAAAAAATGCAATCCCCTTTCCCTCCGAATTATTATAAATTTGAAATGAAGGAGCTTTCNGCACAGGCTCAGGGCAGCAGCAGGGGCAGGGTGGCCGCAGCCCGACTCCCAGCAGGGCAGGAAAAGAGCAGGCTTGGGAATCCCGGGGCTTCTCCCACAGAAGGAAAACAGCCAGAAAAGCAGAAGCTCAGCGTTGCCTTCTCCTCACCAGCACGACAGGCAGCAGTCTCTCTCTCTCCTCGTGCCACACGCTGAGTGCCCCCGGCCCTCCGAGCTGAGTTCCCACCCCCAGGTGCCAGAGTGCGGCCTCCTTGGCCTTCCCCTTTGCTCTCTTAAGCACCCAGCTATCAGTTCCCCAGCAACACACACAGGGAAAAATTCCTCAAGGGAAAAGAGAAGAACAGAAAAGGAAAACTTTCAAACCCCAACAGAGGGTAACAAAAAAAGCTTCAAAAAGTAAGTCATCAATAAAAGAAGCACCACGGAAAATGTGGGTCCTCTCAGGAAGGATACTGGGAACATAGAGAACATTGAACAACTTATTTTGCCTATGTCTTAACCAACAAGTATTCCAACAACACTGCCCAAGGTTCAGAAGCAGGGTTTGGGGGAATGTAGGAGAAGACTGAGTTTGAGACCATTTAAGGAACCTGAAGATTCCAAAGTCCTTGGGACCTGAAAAGATAATATCCACAGGTCCTGAGGGAACTGGCTGAAGAAGTGGCTAAGCCACTATCCATTATATCTGAGAAGCCATGTCAGGCCAGTCAAGTTCCCACTTACTGGAAGAAGAGAAACATAAAGTAATGGTATAGTTACTTTTTATTGAAAAAAATCTAGTAGTTGGTGCTTAGCAGAATGTGTATTACTTAGCCCTTACACATCCTGCTTAACACCCTTAGAACAGAAGTTTAGGAAAGTACTTATAAATGTTCAGATGCCTGTATGATCTTTTTCCCCAATTTGACACTAAATGACATATGTAGAGATTGATGTGGCATTACACCTACTGCAGAATAGCAATCACGTTCTCTGGTATGATTTTTTTTCAGAATTTTCGTATGTAGAAGTAGATATTTTTCTTCTAGCACAGCATGAGCAGAAATTGTGTGCCACCTGGTGTGTGCATCACCATTTCTCTTTAACACAGAATATTTTTGTAATTTTTTTTGAATGCCTATCATAACTTGAAACTAGTGGATGAAATTTTCTGGAGGCTTTTTTTTTTTTTACACTTACATGGGCGTATTGTCTTGGCTTATCTTTGAGTGTGTATAAATATACAGAAAATAATATGTGATACATGTGAGAGGTTTTGTGCATATATATCAATATGTATAGAGACAAACGGGTTTTATAGTATCTCTAGGCCAATGGAAAACCATGGAAAAGGGATAATCATGGAATCATAAAGGGGCTTGAGTTGTAAGGGACTTAAAGATCATCTAGTTTCAATGCCCCTGCCACGGGCAGGAATACATTTTACAGGTTGCTCAGAGTTCCATCCAGCCTGGCTGTCCTGGGGTGATGTTATGAGGCACTTTATTCCTCAACTGTCCCACTCATTACCCAAGGGACATTAAGCCTTGGCCTTAAGATGGACCCGGGGCATGGGGCCAGAGCCACAGACCGAGGGGGGCTGGGGGGCTTGGGGGTCTTGGCAGGGCTTGGCAGGGAGTGCGCCGGGAGCACTGTGCTGCTGCTCTTTGGGCTTCCTTTGTATTCCAGATAGCTGGGGAAAGGTTCCGTTGGTTTTTTTTCTTGTTCTCTTTTCCCTTTCCTTCCCCTTGCCTCACTGCCCCCTCCCCTACTCACCGGTCCAGGGAGCCTGTGGGGGTGGTCCCGGCTGGTCTGAGCCCGAGTGTCTTTTCCCTCTCTGGGAATTTTGTTGTATTTTGAGGTTTTGGGTTTTTTTTTCCCTGTTCTACCCTGTTTGGTTTTGGTGGTAATAAACAGTCTGTTTTCACTTTCACTTGCTGTGATCCATTTGCCTTATTGGTGGAGGAAGAAGGGAAGCCCTTCTCCCTTCAGAGGAGACACTCATTCTGGAATGTTTCCTCCTGAAGTTTTGTCTCCAAAACCAAGACACTGGCCTTGAACACTTCCAGGGATGGAGCATCCACAACTTCTATGGGCAACCTGTGCAAGTGTCTCACCACCCTCACAGGAAGAAGTTTTTCTTCATACCTAGTCTAAACCTGCTCTCTTTCAGTTTGTCCTGTAAATATGATCTTGTAAACAGTTTCTCTCTTGATCTTTCTTGCAGGCTCCTTAGAAATATGTGTGAATTTAGGTGAGTTTGCATATAGCTATGGGTGTGTATATATGCTTATTCATAACTGTATATATACTGCATATGCAAGGGAGCATGGACCACCCACAGGTTGACCTTAAGGTAAAGATCAGAGGAGAACCCTCAGTAATGGAGTTCTGCTTGTACAACTGATACAGTCCAAGAAAACAGGAAGATGGAGGCAGGAAATGGACAATATTATCTGCAATATTCAGACAACAAACGCAGCAATTCTGTGACCACAAAAGCATGTAAAAGTAAATGAAATAAGATAGATGAAATGTGAGCATGAGTGTAGCAGTTCCAATTTTGTTAATTAGTCTGTATTCATGCTTCACTGCTGCTGCAATTATGCTGCCTCATGCTTGTGTAGGCTTGTTGTGTAAATGCTGTCATTATGCTCCAAGCAGCTTATAAAACAATGCAAGATAGGAGCCACCTACAGAGATATCATTACAATTGTGTCAATTCAACAGGATGTTTCCCAAAATTTATAATTATTTGTCTTCACCAAGAAGCAATTTTTGAAACTATTACTAGTCTTTTCAAAGATAACTTGGTAATTTCTTTTATGTGGCATTAAACACCTGCCACTAAAGTTAAGATAATTGTGTGCACCTCGTTACAACATTTTAAAAGGAGAATCAACATCTATACCTACTTTATAATAGTTGTATAGATTTCAGGGTTTGGGGTTTTTCCTAATTTCCAGTAAATTACAGTAGATATTCAGAAATACTAGAAGGAAAAGGAATCAATGATAGAATCATAGAATGGTTTGGGTTGGAAAGGACCTTAAAGATGATCAGGTTCCAAACCCCCCAGCATCAAGCTTCCAGAATGAAAAGATTCTTCATTGCAATAAGTCATCTGTTTCAGTGGTGAAAGGTCACATCCTAAAAGGTTGGGGGAAAAGATGCCAAAGTCACCTTTTGCCAAGAAATATTGTATATTTTTAATCTTCATTTCAAGTACAGAGTTCAAATATTGAACTCTGAATGAAACCATCAGCTGAGATAACTCTCTTATGAGGACTGCATCCAGAGACTCTAGATGAAAATTCATTTCTTCAACTTGAATTACAGAAGTAGATGTGCCAGTTAGCAGGCAGTGGCAGTTTCATACCTGTTTTATTGACCTGTATGTATATGCCACTTTGCTTGCAAGTTGTTTCTACAAAATAGAAATTATCAGAATTATTGTCACAGCCATAGTCTACATCTATCAGTTTTTCAAGAGACGTACTTTATTTCAAATCACTTTCAAATATCAGTGCTCTTCTTGGTCAGAATAATCCATATTTCTTTCAGTTGAAAAAGAAGAATAACACCTTTTCTGTGGGAATGGATGGGATGGGAATTTGTGATGGACAATGTCAAGAAATTGACAAAGAGTTTATATTACAGAGTGGATCACATTTCATAAGCAGCTTCCTGCAGATACTCACTGTACAGTTTTGCATCTCTATCACTTGTGGGGGGAACCGGGGGTTACCTGGTGTGTTGCAGCCTTCCTGGAGGCAGCCTTCTGTCAGGGAAGGGCTTCTCCAGGGGCCTCAGCAACTCCCCTAAGCCACAGATGATTTCAGCAAATGTTGCAGTTTCTCTGCTACAAGCGATTTCAGCTCTTGGTGGTTCAGCTCTTTGTAAAATCACCCAAGGCGCACTCGGGGACAGAGAGACGAGGGGTCTGAGTATGGCAATTCCACAAGGCAGCCTTTATTGTCCAGCAGCCCTTGTGAAGAGAGCCAGTAACATCAACTCTCCCCTGACGCTCAAAAGCCGAGGCAGGGGTCTTTTATGAGAAAGGCAGGGGGTGGGGTAGAAACCAGTTAGCCAACAGAGTACAAGGTATTACCATGCAGCAGCAAGGCATGCTGGGGGTGGTTCACTTGGTCACCACAACCACAGAGAGGTTGCTTATCTCTGAGTCCTTTTGCCCTCAGACTTTTCTTTTCTCAGTGCAGAAGGCCTCTGAGTCAAGTGGTCACAGCCCTCCACACATCACCATGACTCGTGAGGTCTAGCATTCTTTGAATTTAAGTCTTTCTTTAGCCTTTTCCCAGTAAAAGTTAGATGAAATGTCCATTTTGTAACATCTGGTTAATTAGCTATTTAAACAAAGCATATCTGTATATTTATTGAGGTAACATTTCAGCAGTCTCTGGATACAGCAATTTTAGTCTACTTGTGACTGACTTAGGTCCAAATATTTTGAAGACTGATTCTGTTTATATTCCTTTTTTTAAATTATTACATTCAAAACATATTTTTTGAAATGGGTCATTTGCTCTGTTTGAAACAGATGCATAACTGCAAACAGGTGATTTGTTCAATAACGTTAATCTAGTTAATTAAAGAAAAAGCAGACCAGGATTAGCTATTACAGCCTTAGAAAGAGGGTCAACCCACTGCAAGATTCATAGTTAGTGTTTGCCAAATTGTAATCTATAAACCAAATCTGTAATCCCTCAGCAGCACCTAGATTTTATATACGGTATTACAACAGATTTTTGTCTGCTTCTGGAGTTCCAGCTGCACTCAAAGGCCAAAAGTTGCATAAACACATATACATATATACACACATAGATACAATTTATTTGTGTGAGGTCTCAACACCCTCACAGCTGGTATCAAGGAAGGAGCTACCTTGGTGCCCAGATTATTCTTTCTTCTGTCTCAAAGAAATCTAAGGCAAACTTTTGCCCACATCTGAAAAAAAAGTAGTAAATATTTTGGAGAGTCTATTTTGTTATTTTATTGCTTTGTAGCTATTGATTTTCAAAATACCAAGATTGCTAATTATTAAAAAGAAATTGTCATGGGAAAGTGAATTCACAGAAATCTTCCCAAGTTTCCCAAATGTGTCATTCCTGATCCAGTTTAAAACATTGATGAATTATACTACAAAGAAATCCTCTAATCGGTGCAAAAATACATAGTAATAATACAGAGCTAGGATGTGAGGATGCAAAAAAAACCCCAAAAAACAAAACAAAAAGCCAAAAAAACCCCCACAAAACTAGGAGCATCCAGAACTAAATTAACCCTGAGGGAAAATGGGGGAATCTAAGGTGATAGCTTCCATACAGAACAGTTCTTTTCAGTGGAATTTTAAAGTGTGTCTCAAAGTTCATAGAGAACTGCAGTTCAGCAGAAAATTGTTTCTTTGTTGAACCATCACCTGGGGCTTTTTTGTCTTCACATAATTTTTTTGTAATGGTTAGAAAAAGAAAAATATTTGATACCCTGACATTTAAATGAAAAGTACAACAGGAGAAAGAAAACCCTATGAAATGTGATATGAAAATATTCCAAGGATCCCTTTCCTTTTTTAAATTTGAGAAATGCCAAGTACCAATAAGGGTCACATGAGGTTTGAACATGTAACTGTCACACAAACATCTCTAGAACAAAAGTGACTACCCTTTGCCATTAAAGGCAACCATGGGTAGAATAGGTGTGCATGCAGCTTTGTTCAAGAGTATATGTATATTCTTAAATGTACCTTAAACTATGTTTTTAAGTATTAATGGATCTATCCAGTGACATTTCTTTGGTCTGGTTTAGTCGTGCAAGAGCTCTCCTCTGTTCCTCAGATTCTCTAGAGAAATCCTGTTGTCAGTCATTCTTTACATTTGGCATCTGGATTCTTCCAGTTTTGTGTGCATTCACAGAGCTAAAACACATGGCACGTGTATATGATTGCTTACTATTGATTTGAAAAAAAAGAGTTTATTTTCTCACTCCCTGCGTAATGAAGTATATTAATATGTTTTAACCAAGCTACTAATACATGCTAGTTTTTTGAGTGCTGCTCTTTCATGAATTCATAAAGGAAGAAGGCAATGAGTCATTTGGGAAAAAATAGCCAGTCCTAAATTGAAAAAAAGTACAGCACACAAAATTTTTGCATTCCAAAAGAGGATTTTAGCCAAAACAGTGGAAAAAACTCAGGGAAAACCCCACTCTTTTTCCACAAATTTATAGGTTATTCAACAGTGCTTAATTCACTATAGATAAATATTGACCAATCCTTAAATTCTCAACTCTATTGCAGCTTGCAGCAAGAGTATCCTCTGACATGGCCCATATAATTGTCTCTACCACTGCCAAGAAGTTGTCATCATTCAAGTTCTGTCATTCAAGAAGTTGTGACTAGAGAGCTGATAATGTCAGTCAGTAGATTCCACCCAGAGGCTGCACACTCAGTAGCTGAAATGCAGTTCCAAAGGTAAAGATTTCCAATGGATATGAAGGAACCACCCACAGAACAGAAACCAATTTCTAGTTGATTCTTTTTTGTGAAGGTAAAGATGTTAGAAATATCTGTCCAAAAATTTTAACTATTTTTTCAAATAATAACAATATTTTATGTTTTAAAAGCACAAGGATGTTTTTATGTCATTAAGGAATTGTACACTCAAATAACTGATAGTCACCATTAATTATTAAATAGTACAATATAGTCAAGAACAAAAATGGCAGTTCTAATAAAATATATTATAGAGAGTTGAAGGATATTGTGGTGATGCAATTATTGATCGGTGGTTAAAAGATGTTTTATTAATGTCAATATTAACCTAACTGTTATGCAAAGCCCTAGAAAGGTGGAATAAATGACAATCAATATTGATAACACAAAGACAAAATAATTTATTTTCTGTTATCACAGATTTTCTACCTTGAGGCAACCTTGGTTCAAGAGATACAAAAAATGTAGCTATTTTTTTGAAAATTGATTTTGAAGGTAAAAAGTTTACATTCCAGATGTCTTTGACAGAAATTGAAAAATATAAATAAACTATTTAAAATATTCAGCTTAAGCTTGGTATTTACTTGCAAGCCAACCTTTTTTTGATCAGGACATTTCCTTAAAATGAATCTTTGCCATATGACAACCATGAAAAAATAAACATTCTTTTTTTTTTTTCTTTTGCTGCAAGGAAAGAGGAACTCAGCATTTGAAGTTTTGTTTAAGGAAGATTTGATAAAGCTTTTACAATCCTTTTGAATAAAGGCCTTTGTAGAACATGTATGAGAGTCATCAGTACCAGAGAGAATATCTAAAATATGTGTTTATGTACAACAGTCTGTACACAACTGGATCTTGAGGCAAACGAGGATGTAATATAGTTGTAACAGAACTGATTTAAAGAGAGCTTCTAGTGTTGAGTACTCTCATTACACACATTTTTTATCTATATATTTGAAACCTGCTGTTCAGTTCTTTCAGTCAATCAAAATTGGAGGCTTCTGTAGTTTCTTTATTACTCTAGCTTCTTCTGGGCAAAGGGAATGCTGGTTTTGAATTAATTTCCCAGATATTTGCCACCTTATTCCAGTATGTCCCTTGATATGTTATTTCTATGAAGCTGATAAAGCCTTAGATTTATCTTCAGTAAAAAGATATTAAAAATAAACTCTAAACAGCAATTCTACATATCATTCAAATACCTGCCTTCCACACTGCTTAAAATTCTCCCATTTTAATGTTTATTATCACTTAGCAAACTCAGCCTGAATTCTCTTTTGACTGTAAAAATTTAATTGAACTTAATTAATTGAAAAATTATAGGGAGGACACTATTTCCTAGAGTTTGATTTGAATTCCTGTTATTTCATTAAAGGCATTGATTAAATGTCAGACTTGAGCAAAATTCATATCAATAGACTTGAATAAAATAATGTGAAACTGGATTCCTTGTGAGTAAGAGATGTGGGACTGGGCACTGTTGCTGTAAATTTCATATTGATCAACTTTGTAAGAGTTGATGACATCCCTATGACAATAAAAAAAGGTGGTAAAGTATTTTTGATAGATGGAATACTAAAGTCCTTCAGGATCAAAACAGCATATCATTTGGAAATTACTTTATAAGTATGCAGAATTCTGGAAAGGAAAGAGGAGAAGGAAGTATTTCATACTGCTGTAAGAGCTCCAGGTGGTTCACATGCGTTCAGTTCTTCTAAAGTCTAATGAAGGAAACTTTGCACTTAGTTCTTCACATAATGTTATATTGTCATGTACTAGTAACAGGTACTATCAATGCAATATTAGTAGTTTTTATTAAACTACATAGATTTTACCACAATGATTACTACTGTAATCAAAATTTTCCAGAGTTACATTTATTATTCTACATTCCTTAAATAAAACATATTTCTTCTTAAGTGAATGCATTTTAGAATATTTCTATTCCTGTTTTAAACTCTCTTGTCCTGTTTTAATCTCATATTCTTATAAGAAATAGCCTATGACATCTTTTTCTAATGCTAGGAGGTATTTCTCTATGTTCTACTCACCTATAATGTTTCAATTTACTTTTCTATAATTTTGCAGAAGTCTGAAATAATTTTTCATAGGTTGAGACATAGTTTGATAAACACTAACTTTATATGTGACAACTAATGCAACTTATAATCATTAGTCTGTATTGCAATTATTTCTTTTTAAAATTTCATCATGGACTACTTCATAGATCATCTTCACTGAAAGCAGTTTGTTTTCCCGGAAAACAATCTCCTATTGGCCTATATTTTCTCACATTAACAGTACATTCATCTAATGCATGACAGAGCTGCTCCCCATATGTTTTGAAAATTATCTGCAAGTTAAAATGTGAAACTGTAACCCTGGGTAACTACTCCTTGAATGGCAATAGAGGTGTCTCCAAAGGGAATTCTTCTTTTTTTAGTTTCCACTACTAGTGGTGGAAATACATGGTAATTCTTTAATAAAAAATACACCCATCCGAAGGAACCTTTAAACTACAGAACTTAACTTGTAAAACTGTATAGAGTTAACTGTAAAATGCATGGCTGTGGGAAGACCCTGCTCTCTGTCCTCAACCCTTGCTCAGGGCAAGTGATGGCAGAATGGCTCATGCCAATACTGCAGCCACACTTATCTGCTTGCTAATTGTAGTCCACCCTTGCCATGGTTCTTTAATTATTGTGTTGGTTGTTCTGGTGGTTTGACCATGGCTGTACACCAGGCATCCACCAAAGTCACTCTGTCACTGCCCTCTGCATCTGCACAGGGGAGAGAAAATAAAATGTTCAGAAGTTAAGGACAGGGAGAGCTCACTCACCAGTTACTGTCATGGGTCAAGCAGACACTAATTGAGATATTAGTTGAATTTTTTATCAACAAAATCAGAGCAGGATAATGAGAAGTAAACCAAATCTTAACAACATCTTTCCAACACTTCCTTCTCTTTCTAAGCTCTGCCCCCAGAAGCTCAGGGACACCGTGAATGGGGGTTACAGTCAGGTTCCTGCCGTTGCTCAGAGAGAGGAGTCCTTACCCTACTCCATGTCGGGGTCCCTCCCACAGGAGACAGTGTTCCATTAACTTCTCCAGCATGGGTCCCCCACAGGGTCACAAGTCCTACCCAGAAACCTGCTCCAGTGTGGGATCCTCTCTCTACAGGTCCACAACTCCTTCCAGGAGTCTGTTACAGCACAGGTTTCCCACAGGTTCACAGCCACTTTCAGGCATCCACCTTCTCTGGTGTGGGCTCCTCCTTGGGTTGCAGGAGCATAGCAGCCTCACTATGGCCTTCCCCATGGGCTGCAGAGGAATCTCTGCTCTGGTGCCTGGAGCAGCTCCTCCCCCCCTTCTGCACTGACCCAGGTGTCTGCAGAGCTGTCCCTCTCCACCTGTTTCTCTGTCAGAAACAGACAGCTTTTCTCTGGGCACAAGTACATCTGCAAAATAACTTTTCTTCCTTCTTAAAAATGTTACTACATTTTTGTTGAATGGCTGTCCTTTCTGATTGGCTCAGTGTGAGAAGCAGCACATACGGTAAGCAAGGCATCCACCAAACCAGAGTTTTATTTCACTACCTTGCTGAAAATGCCAGGTGGCCGAGACACATGGGGACACAGGCTCCATTAGGCTCAGCTCATCCCATTGGGCAGTAGGGTGGAGGGCCCTACCTGCCCCAGTGTATCAAAGGGCTTTGTCCCCAAGAAGTTTATCTCAAGGCCATGCTTTTCTGATCTCTCTCTCTCCCATCAGGGTCTCAAGAAGGTCTGTGAGAGAGTGTTATGTCTAAAAAAACAGATAGGAACCTGTTGAATCTCTGGTGTGGGTCCCCTCTTCATAGCAGATGAAGCTGGTGGATTTGGTATCCTTTCTCTTGTTCACTCAGCTGTTCTGAGGTGTGGGGACAGGATGGAGAGGCCTCTTGCTGTCCTGCTGGTCCCCAGCTGATTTGTCTCCTGTCAGTTTTTCTCTCTGGCCTTGGACAAAAACCAACCAAACACTTCACTTCAGAAAACCGCTGCTGAAGGATTGCTGCCACGGTCTCCAAGGCCAGGGAAAGGAAAAAACCTTCCTGCCTAAGCTAACAAAAAACCAAGCTAGTGAAGCAAAAAAAGGAAGGAGTTTGCACCACACCATGGATGCCTGGGAATAAGGCTTTGAAAAAGCCTGCACAGGAACCCCAAGGCTTCCCACCTCTCCCCTGGCCCCACCTCAAAGCTACAGCAACCATTTGTGGGTGCTGTGGTTTAAGCTGGGTAGGTGCCAAGCCCCATGAAATCTGTTGTTATTTATAAGGGGAAATAAAAGAATATTGAGAAAAACTGGAGGACTGCAAAGAAAAACAGGCACACACTTGAGCAATTACAATATATAGAAAGTTTATTGCTAACAGGATTAAAGGTAAAAAGGAATAGTAAGAAATTAAAGCCAAACTCCCCTCTCTTTCAGCACTCCCCTGTTTTTACCCAACTCACACAACGGATAACAATACATGGGATTTGGTCAGTGTTACAGTTCTTAACAGTCTTTCCAATATTTAAGGAAAAAGAGTTTTTTCTGCTTAACACCGTTTCTAAACTGTTACCTATAACAATCCCTCCTGTAAACAAGTCTGCTGAGGTGAAAGAATATCTGTCCCATGAAAATCTCATAGTCTATTTATGCTGCAGTCGTGGGCCCAATAGACATAGGGTTTCAGTCTTTTTAAAGATGAGTTATTCTGGCTTGAAAACAAAGGCTCTCTTCTTCACAAGATCTCTAAAGCTTTTCACTGCTCCTATATAGCCTGGCATAGGCACTTCTCACATCTTCATAAGTTGCACGTGAATTTCAGATCTCCCTATGTACTTCAAAAATGGATTCAAAAGAGACATACACTTTCCTTCTCTTTTCCAGGATGAACAATCCCAGTTCTCTCAGCCCCTCCTCACAGCAGAGCTGCTCCATCCCTCTGCTCCCCTTGGTGGCCTCCTCTGGGCTGGCTCCAGCAGCTCCCTGTCCTTGCTGTGCTGGGAGCCCAGAGCTGGATGCAGCACTGCAGGTGGGGTCTCAGCAGAGCGGGGCAGAGGGGCAGAATCCCCTCCCTGCCCTGCTGCCCATGGGGCTTTGGCTGCAGCCCAGGGGGGTTCCTGGGCTCCCAGGACAGATGTTATATAGCACATAATAGACACTCCACATAATACATTTCATGAGGAAACATCTTTCCAAAACAGGGTATTTCAGTGAGATTTTTCCGATTCAGTTATTGCTTGATGTATTTTAGGCAATTTATTTTATTTTAATAGGAAAACCTGGGAAAACATGGTTGAAAATGTTTTAGAGTAAATATTGAATTGTAGTTAGTAAAATCTGTGGGAGAGTAATGAAATAACAGAGTATTATTGACTAAAAATCTCATGGATCTCTTGTCACAGAGAATGTATTTCAACATTAATATTAAGTCCTTATTATTTTTATTTTAAGGACTGGTAATGAGCTGAATCAAAAAGTGTTTCAAAAAATGAGATCATTACACTAATAACCTTGTCCACAGAACTCCACACTGTGTTGCACAAGTTAGAACTAAAAAAGGCTACATTTTTGAACCATAATTTTTAGGAAGTCATTGCTATACTCAGGGAGATATTTTAGCCCCACGATAGAATGACGACTCACTGAAACATAAACACTGAAAATTCAATTAATTGATTTACTTATTTCCCATTTTGACACAGAAGTGAACAAATAACTGTAGAGCTTATTAATATTCTTTTTTCCTTATGTCAGAAAAAAATTGTTAAGTTTAGAAAGCAGTCTACCAAGAATATACTTTTTTTTTTGATTAAACTTTCAGCATATTTTTCTTTGAGTATATATTCTCCTTACCACTTTTCAAGTAATTACCATCTGTGTGTTAGAGTTAATAATGTGTTTGAGAGGCTATTAATGTTTACTTCTCTTGACAATGCTCTGATTTACATTATGATTGTTGGTTTGTATGAAAAACATGCTTATTATGATAATATTTACTTATCTGGTATTTTCCTGTTTTCCATCTGAAGATCTCAAGTGGTTTACAAAAGCGATGAATATCATTATCCATATTTTACATAAGGATATGTTTCTGTAAGATTAATTCAGCTCTAGCAAATTGCATAATGGAAATTTTAGATTGCTTATTAGAAGGATAACAGAGATGAAGAAGAGCAGAAGAATGAATTACAAATGTATTGTACCTCCAGACTGAAAAGTATTTTGTTTAAATAAGACTTGGAAAGTCTCATAGGACTAATAGAGATCAGAGGAGTTGGAAGTTAAAAGGTTTCTAATTTACATGCTGTGACAGCAACTTAGAACACTTCATAAGGAAAGAAACAAAACAACTGAAAAAAGCTACATATATGGATATGGGTAAATTCACTGGACTTGTTACGCACTAAAAAAAGCCATTAGGGAGGGCTTTGAAATTGATCTTCTTGAATTTAGACCATAATAAATTTACTGAAAATGCATATGAACATACCATGCAAATAAACCATGATGAGGATTCTTCTCTTCCAGACCAGTTTGCTAAGTGGAATGTAAGCTGCTGGGAGTATTTCTCTTAGTTTATAGAAGAGAGCAATGATTAAAAATAATGGATCTTGTCATTTAACTCTCATTAAATGCTAACAAGATTCTAATTGACATAGAGCACAGGTCTGTAAGAAAGTAAGAATAGTCTGACAAAGCATTGAATTTTGCTGTTCAGCACTCCTGCAGCCTCTCATGACCATAACTAATTTACTTGTAAGAACTGGAACAGGAAATTTTTTTCCTGCTACATGTCTTCTGAGGCTGCTGCAACAATAGAGGGAATTTCATATGAGGAAAATGCAGCCTAGTATAAGTCTTGGCAGACAGTTCCTCAGCTTTTGATGATTTTGAAAGCCCAAGATGACCTTTATTGCCATCCAAGTGGACTTGGATGCCATACCAGTAGAATAACCCTGCAGTGCATGAGTCCAAAGGGAATCCAAATGGCCATAATATTTACTTGAAGTATATGAGAGCTGAATTAAGAGGTTTTGTTTCTGGATATAGAATCTCTGCTCAGAATCAGGAGGGAGTAAGCCAAGAAATAGTCACAGTGTTCTCCTGAAAGAAATTTCTTCTTTTATTTTCTCTTTTCTTCTGTACTCCCCAGAAATATTTATTAAAACTATCATCTCACAGACTGTTGCAAAAATGCAGTGATTCACAACTGTAATACAGAGTTAAAATGTGCATGGTTAGCATTAGCATGATTAGTTTCCAAGTTGACAGGATATGCTACAACTTCTACAACTTAATTTGTTACTAATATTCTGCAGTTAAACTTTTGCCATTCTGTATTGGCTTCTAAGTACCTTAGAAACTCAGCTTTTCATGTGACGGATCCTGCATATTTAGAAGCTAAATTGAACTAAATTTTTGGTCCTGCTTCCTGTGAGGAATTAAATCATGGGATCACAGAATCATTTAGGTTGGAAAACAAAACTTTAAAAAGCTTGCTACTTGGGCAGTTGCAGAGATACTTACTTTTAAAAATAATTTCATGGAAATAATACATGTTCTCTTTCTGTTCTTGAAAGTTTGTGAATGTTCAGGAGAGTAGAAAATTAATTCTGAACAAAGTTAAACATGGAGTCGTCTGCTGTGCAACTAAACTTCTTTACTTATCAGTCTTCTGTGCTCTCTGTATTTCATGTTCAAGAGAAAACTTAATTCTGCTTCCAGATATGCCAAATACCAGGCTAATTGTTTTTATTTCATTAAATTTCTCATCAGAATGAAAGTCATAATAAATTTATAATGTGAAGGACAGTCTTTCCTTACAGCAGAAATTTTTGCCCTAGTTAGGTCTTTACAGTTTTGTCTTGGAGTTGGCATCTCAGTCCAGGTGTTTATTCACAAATTGCATTTGAAAGAAAAACATAAAATCACACTTTGATAAAAGCCATAACTTTTTTGTGTTGAATAAATGGCAAATATCAGAGAAATACTTATGAAACAAGTGAAGTAAACAACAGCAAGTTATGTCCTCTGAAATTATGCATAGGAGCTTTTATGACAAGGACTTTAAGAACTAATCTCTAAAGCCACATAACATTTAGATGTGAAAAAAGTAGACAAATTTACCAGTTTAAATTAGTCAAATATAAGATACAATTTTATGGCATTATATGGTTTTTCTCAATGCCTCTTTTTTAGTTTCTGTTTAAATTTCAAGAGGTGTTATTTAAGAACAAATACAAACTGAGTTCCAAAAGCTCACAAATATTTATTTAAATTCCGAGACAAGAGTTTCATAGCCAAAAGATGTTATTGTGAAACTTTTTGTTTACTCCTTTTAGGTAGAAATGAATTCATAGCAAGTTGATTGCTGGTTTTTATTTCCAACTGAAGTGTTTAAAAGTCTTGTAAGCCGAAAAGCAAAATTCTGAAACGGAGAATGAAGTGTAAGCACATAATCGTAAGTGGACATGAAGCAAAAACTGTTTCAGAAAATTATGTTCCACCACAGTGGGAATATGTGTTTATATTCTTCCCTGACATTTAGAAAATATTAGCATAAAATATATTCTTCCTGGGGGGCTACTTAGAGCCTTACTTTGCCCTTCTGATTCCTGCAACATAATGCTATATTCCAGTACTCCCAATTATTTTGTGGGGATTTTGTAAAGCAAGTTCACTGCAGATTGTCTTCTGGTTGCACTGATGTTCTGGTTTTGTTATCTATTAAAATATCAATTTAAGATAAAGGAACAGCGAGAAACAGCAACTGACTGCAAATTCTTTAGGAGTGAAGATATCTTAAACCACATTTCATTGGAGTCAGGACGCAATAAAATGTGAATTCATTTATCAAATTAATAGCAGCCAACACAGTCAGAAACTTAAGTTCTATGGTCAAAGAAATGGAAGAAATCATGTCACCTTATAGAAGATTAGCTATGGGCAGTCTCTACTTCATACAACCCTGCTGCTATTTCCCTCCAGATTATCATATAGGTTTCAGAGATTACTCATACTTTCTCTACTTTTCCAAGATTGTATTAACCAAGTCCTCTTGCAGGATGGGGAGCAGAGAATACACCTTATTCTTACACTCAGAACTCCCTCTGTTCTCCCCCTTTACTGGGGATAGTTGGTGGGCTCTTCATTAATGTTAAAGTTCTGTACATATGTAAGTTTTGTTTTGTAGTACTAAGAAGCCATCTCTTGCTTTTAACTGTTTTTTAAATAATTCCTTGTCTAATGCAATACTCTCTTCCCTTCCTTTGCTGGGTATCTAGCATTCTGAGGAATGCACCTTTCACAGCCCTTGCACTGTGTCAGTTGATATGAGAAACATAAGACAAAATATCTAAACAGGTTTATTGTGTGTGTCCAATTATGGGCTCTTAGACATGAAAATAATTAATCACTTCGAGGTGAAAGTGACTTATCTCACTGAGGTTTCTTTCCGAATGCCCTCAAACTAATTAGTGTTTAGTAGACATTTTTCTCCAATTAAATTTCTAGTTCAAAAAGACCTTGGGAAGTTTGGAAGCTGTGCTGAACACAAACAATGGTTAATCAGAAACAGAGAGTAATTGGTTTGCAAAAGTGGGCAAAAAGAGCAGGAAGAGCACAGCATGACTTAAATGGCTGGCCAGCACTTTATCTTGGTAAGTATATGAAAAAATCATGACTATGATCATAGTGTGTGCCCAGTATATTGCCATGACCCATAACAGCTGCACATGCAGGTTGTCTCTACCATGGTAGGTAAGAGATTGCCTTGATTGATTTAGGAACTGTCTCACAGGTAAAGGATATGACCTCTTTGGAGATGAGTCTCTCTACACATTTCAATGAAGCTCAACTTTCTCTGCCTTACTGTTTGTATCTTTTACCTCTTTGTATCTTCTACCCCTCTGCCTTACTGTTTGTATCTTTTACCTCTTTGTATCTTCTACCCCTCTGCCTTACTGTTTGTATCTTTTACCTGATCTACTTCCCTTGTTTGAATTTCCTAAGTTCAGCTTGATCTGCCCACGTTGAAGACCCTATCAGATCCTTGACAACTTTGCCTTCAAGAGAGAATTTTTTACCTCCTTTTTCAGGAAATGAGCTATTTCCTGACTGTCTTCCTCTGGTTCCTGAATGTGAACTTATTCAGCCTTCTTCAAAGCCCTCAAGTATCCTAGAAAATTACACAGGACCACAACCTAGGCTTGCATGCTGGCACCCAGCTGAGTACACTGTTTAATATTAACACATTGCCAGATTTTGGCTTAATGCCATTCAGTGTACTTGCAAATGATAAAAAGGTGGATGAGCCCTCTTTCTGACCACTTTTTGCATTTGTCTTACTCCTGAGTTCACAACAATGACAGGGGTAGCACTGCCCATGCTGGGCAGGGCTATTCTTTTTATGTCCTGTTGTAGTGGGATTATCCATCAGGTCAAGATGTTTAAAATAGATCATCTATTGCTACCTTCCTCAATGAAGAATTTGTAAGATTGAGCTGTGAAATGGAACCCTAATAAACATTTAGAAGGTAAAATCTTTGCAGATTTCCTCCTTTACACATTTCTGTCTTTCAAAGAGTCTTTTCTGTGTCTCTTAAACCCTGTGTTGCTAGGGGCAATGGAAAGTAAAATCAAGATATTGGAGCATTTAGAGTAGACCTGCTAAAATGTCTGCATTATAAAGAAAACTGCATTTTAAACGTATTTCAACTTATCATATTCTGGCTTCTGAATTGCTGTAATTGTCTGAGTTAGCTTTTTATTTATAGAATAAAACACTGACAGAAATTATCTGTCCATGTATACGCACACTCATATAGACAATATTATAAGTATGCATTTCATAAAATAAATTTAGATAATTCAGGTTGACAACCTTTTTTACCTAGTGATACTGAAAGTAATTATTGAAGTTTTGTAATAAACTTATCCTACTTTTGTGTGTTCATGTCCTATATGGAATATATAGTATATTTTCAGGCTATTTTAAAGTCATGTTTGGGGGTAGAGGGGAAGAAAATAGCTGCAGAAGTAAGTGGGCTACATGAGTGTTAACATAAGGACAAAAACTGTCCGCAAAAGACTTGAAACAAGCCTAAAACTTTACCCAGGTGAAAGCATGCTAAGGAAAACCTATATTTTTTCTTCTTGGCTTTAATATTTATCTTAGGTAATGTTGAAATTGTAAAAATGTAAAATTTTATTTCAGCTGAAACACTGAATCCTTTAATCCAGGGCTAACTCTAAGGCATGCTGCCTGGCACAATACATCTACTAGCATTTGTGTGGAGAAACACTGCAGTTTTTCTTTGTACATCCTATTTTTCTACTCATGACCCACGTCTTCCCATTAAGAAGGCTGAGAAACCAACATACTGCATTGTGCTGATTGTGAATCATTCAGAAGTGTTTCTATGACAGAAGAAAGCAAGGTAGCTAGTCAAGCCATGCTTTAGTGTATGTGATATTTCTGAGCCAGAGGATGATCAATCCATTTTCAAACACATCTCTCAATCAGTTTATTATGGGGAAGAACCCTGGTTAATTCATGAGCAAAATAACCTTAGCTTCAAAAAGCCAGAAATCAAAATTACAAAGTGTGATGGGTTGACCCTAGCTGAGTGCCAGGTGCCCACCAAAGCTGCTCTATCCCTCCCCTCATCAACTGGACAAGTGAGAGAAAATATAACAAAGGGTCCTCATAAGGGCAGGGAGAGATCCCCCACCAGTTACCAAGTGCAGCTGTAATTTTTCTGTGAATAAAATTGTAAATTGTGGATGAAAACAACTTTTGTTGAAATATGATACACTGAATAGTCTCTGTAGTTCTCAGGGTTTGGATAGTCATTAGGACCCTGTGTATGGCATGTCTTTGGTAAAAATGTAAACCTCCAAACAATTTCTACTGTTTGGACTTCAGTATTTTGTATGCATGTCTGAAACATGCCAATCTGAAAACTGGATGATAGGAATAAAGAATTTCTATTAAATCCCTTTATTTGTGAATACAATCTAGAGTAAGTCCTGGTGTTAAGATCAGACTAATTGCTTTGGAACTTCTGTATTCTTAGCATCCAGAGCTTGTTATAAGGGTATAGTATTGAATTTTTATCTAGGTCCATAGCAAGGAAAAACAAAGAACTTTAATTTTTTAATAGAAATCTCCTTAATATATTCATCAGAACAAAATGATCTGTAACTGCAGATTTAATTTACATGTGCTGTCTTCTAATTAATTAATTTTTTGGCTTACCTAGCTAATATTGATTTAGTTTATGGTTGTATTTTGTGCACTCCTAACAGGGTAATCAAAAAATGTCTCTTGTTATGGTCACTATTTAATATAATATAGTATTTTGTGAATGTATAACCCAAATTGCTTAGATTTATATTCCTCATTTAAGACACTATACTTAGCTGTACTCTGCTGTTTGCACAATTAAAAGCAAATACTAATTGTATTGCCAGTGTAAATATGGTTTATATTCTTTGTTATTGATATTTTAATATTGCTGTAATTGAACAGATTTATGCATGAGCATATTTCCATAACTTAGAAGCTCTGTCTTGATCTTTTTTCTCCCAGTTCTTTACCTTCCTTTTGAACCCTTTCAGTACTTAAGCAAGGCTTATAAGAAGAATGGGGCCAGACTTTCTAATAGGGCCTCAAGGGATGAAACAAGGGGTGATGGTGTTAAACTAAAGGATGTTGATTTAGATTAGATATGAAGAAGAATTATATAAAGTGAGGCCAAAACACTGGAATGGGTTACCAGGAAAGGTGTGAGCTGCCCCATCCTTGGAAACATTGAAGGTCAGGTTGGACCACGTTCTGAGCAACCTGATCTGATTGTCTCATTGCAGCAGGTTGGACTAGCTGGCTTTTGAAGATCTCTTCCATCCCAAACTATTTATGGTTCTCTGATCAGCATTTGTTCTCAAGGTCAACAAGGGTAGATTTAGCAGGAGAACATAACACAAAGGAGACATCAGAATATTGCCAACATTTTCAATCACATGAAATGCAGAAAGAAGTAGAAGAATCACCTGAATCTGAAGACCCTGGTGAATATGTTTTCATCGTTATCATCATCATCATTGTAATAGTAGTAGTAGTATTTATTTAAACACATTTCTGTTAAGCAGTTGGACTTAAAAGTATAAATTTAGCATTGAAATTTTTGTTAGTTTCTTATAATTTCCTCTGGTTCATTGTCATGCAACTAATAGAGTTATTACAGAACTATTCCTAGAGTGAATGCTGTGTTATCCACTGAAAAATATTGTGATATTGTGGTATGAAATGTGAATAAAAAATTACTTTTTGTGCAAAAGTAAGCTTACATTTTAAAATTTCAGCAGGGAGCAACTGTTTTGTAAATAGGATATAGCTGGTTTTAGTGTTTAGTTCTCATAGCAATAACAACATGAACCTAAGTGACATGATTCCCTGCTGCCACTATATATACTTACTTCAGCTTTCTTGGCAGAAGTAGCAAGGGGATAGACATTTCATTAGGGGCAAAAAGAGTTGAATGTTTCTGAACTGTTACTGATCTGAACAGTTTCTAAATCCTAAGACTCTTAGAAACATGCAAGGAAAATATACCTCAAGAAAGACTGCTGCAGTTTAATTTGTAATTATAATATTCTCCCATCATTAACGTGTGCACAGTGGAGTATTTAAACCTCTGTATAAATAGAGTGAACTCAACAATTAGCTAATTCAATATGTGTGCTGCTTTTAGCTGGCATAGAGTTAATTTTTTTCCCTGTGGCTGGTGTGGGGCTGTGTTTTGGATTTGTGCTGAACACAGGGTTGATAATACAGAGATGTTCTTGTTGTTGCTGAGTGAGGCTTACAGAAAGCTGAGGCCTTTTCTGCTTTTCACACTGTCACACCAGGGAGGGTACATGGGAGTTTGGGAGGAGGCAGAGACGGGACAAGAGATATCCCCAAAGAGATATCCCAGACCATATGACATCATGGTCAGCATAGAAAGTGGGGAAGGGAGAGGAGGAAGGAGAGAACATTGGGAGTGATGTCATTTGTCTTCCCAAGTCACAGTTATACGTGATGGGGCCCTGCTCTCCTGGAGATTTGTCAACACCTGCCTGCCCATGGAAAACAGTGAGTTAATTCCTTCATTTGCTTTGCTTGTATGCATGGCTTTTGCTTGCCCTATTAAACTGTCTTTGTTTCAACCCATGAGTTTTCTCACTTTTATCTTTCTGATTCTCTCCTGGATCCCACTGGTGGGGGAGTGAGCGAATGGCTGTGTGGGGCTTGGTGGCTGGCTGGGGTTAGACCTTGAAATATGAAAGAAAATAATGGATAAGACTAGAACTGGGTTTTCTCCTACTTAATGAAAAATTTGAGTAATGCTGTGTTGCTACAAAGGAGTTTCAGATAAAGTCCCTAAAGTTAATAAGGACTAGTTAAAGTTAGAGTCTAGTGGGAAGTGTCCCTGATTGCAGCAAGGGGTTGTAACTAGATCATCTTTAAGGTCCCTTCTAACCCAAACTATTGCATGATTCTGTGATGCAATACAAAATATATCTTAGTCCTCCAGACTCTCATAATTCAGACTTGGCCTTTCAAGGACTGCAGGGTGAACGTAACATTGTAAACTTGCGATACTTTCTATGTGAAGAGGAGGATGGAGACACAGAGTGCAGCATTTCATGAAGGAATAACCCTGCTTGTGTTTTCACTGACTGTGGTGGCTCATATTCCTGCGGTCTGTTTACCCTAAAAGCTGAATAAGTGGTCAACACTGTCCAAGTGTTCTTCCCTGGACAGTGGATGTGAAGAACTCCTCTGAAGGCAGATTCCTGCAGCCATATCAGGGATCCATTCTGGTCACAATTCCTTCTCTGTTGCACAACTGTCTCTCCAGGGACACTGGCACACACTGGCCCCAATAAGCAAAATCATGACAGGAAATCAACTGTTTCCATGTTTGCCAAAAGATGTACTCCATGCAGCATGAAGAACTTTTAATTTTGTCTTCAATTTCTTTTTTTATAATTTAAAAATCACTGATGAAAACGTTACCTCAGCTGAACTTTAGTTAAAAGGCTTTATTAATTCAAGAGGAGCAAACTTTCTCTTCTTGTATTGTAGTTGCTCATTGTTACTCTGGCATCAATGGATGAGTGACACTTATTATAGTTCTATTTTTTTTAAACTCTGCAGAATGATTCTGGCGCTAGGCACTTGGGTTTCTGCCCTTAAATAATTGCACAGAAATATTTTAAATTTCAAATGAAATCCTGGAAGATGATGATGATACATTAGGGATATGGCCTAGCTGAGGGTTTGCCAGCTCAGAACTGAGTGTGGTTTCACCTGTTGTGTCTCAAGACCATCTACTCCATGGTTATTTGACCAATTCTGCAAAACAAGAATTAAAACAGCTGCCTGAGCAAAATCTCTTTTGAGAGTCAAGACTAACTGCAATAACAGTGAGTGAAAATTACTTCTATAAAAGTGAAATTTTGAAATCATGGATGGGTTATCTCTTTTATTGCAAACAAGGTCGGTTTCTCTAACAAACTTCTGACTATTTTCTATTTGTGCAGTCTGCACCATTGACCTTTTATTTCAATGGAAATAGCACTTGAAATGCAATACAATTAAAAATCAGTTTATGAGGCAGAAAATCTCTTTAAATGGTAACTAGAAAACAGGTGATGGTTCAACAGGGTTTATAGTACTTCTTAGAAGCTGGATATAGAGAGAAATTAGGTAGATAAAACATATCATTGCAGCCTATATCATCACTGCATAGCAGCAGGGGAAAAGTGTACAAAGGAACCTCTCTGCAAAAGTGAAGACAAAAAAGCACTGGTATAATTTCTTACTTTAAGCTTTAAACGAACACTGAGACTGGCTTTAGCCCTTATTCAGAAGTTTGAGAGTACAATTTGTAAATCCTATCCTTGGTGGTTTTAGCATGCTGAATTTTCTCCCTAGATGCAACATTTTTAATTGATGACCAAAGAATCTTTTTTACATAAAACAGAATAAAGCAACTAGAAAAAAATCCTCTGCAGTAAAATTGCAGATGGCTTTGAAAATATGGAGATTTCAACAGCCTCTAACTGTTCCAGAAAATGAAAAAAAAAAACCAAGTTTGCCTTTTTTCTCAAGTCACAGTGCAACCAAAGCACTACACTGGTTTATCCGCATGAAGGTATACAAGAACTGGTATCTTCAATATATATTTGAAAGAATTTTTCTGAGTCTTCCTAATTAAGTTGACAAATACTTTCAGTGAGTTGTTAACAAAAGTGGAAGTAGAAAACTTCCTCTGTCCAGTAAATGAGAAATATAGGTAAATCAATGTCAATTACTTTTGCCGCCCTCAGAAAATGGAAAACTCAGATGGTGGTGACTTGTAAAAAAAAAAAATGTGTTTTGTGGAATCATATTCTTTCTCAATCCCTGTTTTTTGTATATAAAGCATAACTTAATTCTGGTTTCTGAACTGATCTTTTGAAGGTATATTTTAAGTCTCCTTTGTAGATCAGGATACAAAAAGAGAGGGATGAAAATAATTTGTGACAATGAATTCTCCTCCTCAAACTGTGTGCCCTACATTAATTGAAAGAGTCATTTGGGGGTTGCAGCAGTCTTCAATTTCAAATGTTAAGGAGATGGCTTTAGGAGCCAGTCTGCTGCATGATATTCAGGGCAGATGGACCCATCAGTTCTCATTGTTCCAGTGATCATAGTTCTCCTGGCAGGGAAATTAAAGGTGCAGTACCTGTGGCTCCTACTGCTAAATTCTCAGGTTCCTCTGAGAGGAAGAAAAGATTGGTGAAAGATAATGACTTTGTCAATCTCTTTCTGTTATTTATTTAGCTGATCTCAGTAACTGGAAGACCTTGTGATCTGCTGGTAAATGGCAAAATTAAATGCTAGTGACCAGAGTGAGAAATTAATATAACTATACTATAGCTTATTTTTGCATTCAAAATACTATATGGCTTTACTTATTACAAGAAAGTCAGGTATTATTTCTCTCAGGTTTTTTCCCTATATAGTTTTCCTCTCAAGTCTTTATTCTTTCTTGTTTCAAATAGATGATAGTCTTCTGAAAAACATTTTTCAGTCATTTATAGTAACATGTACATACTGTAAAATAAATGTGTCTGCCAAAATGTTTTATCTATATGTCTCATCATTAAACTATTTAATGAGGCTTCAGGAACACAGTGTAGTTATCATATGGCAGTGGGAAATATTATACTGGAGCAACAGCCAGAGAAGATTTTTAATGTGCCATTTAAGTAGGAAACTCACAGCTACATGATAGTGTCTAAGTAGCTGGTGAGTATAACCATTTAAAAATATGCCCAGAATTAAAGAAAAAATATATAAAAATAAAGGCTTGCATTTTCTAATTCCATTTTATTCACATTCAAATGTTCTTTGGATAAAGGGATAAATGTACTGTTTAGTCAAAGGGAAAAATTGTTAGAAAGTGTTTGAAGGAGAGGAGAAGGATTTTGTGGGTTCATCCATTTCTAATGCTGACTGAAGTATTACCATCAAAATCACATTATACGTTAAAGAGAACAAAGTAAAAAGCAGAGCATTCTGCACACAATGTAATAATACTAATGTTCAATTTCTGTTTGTAACTATCTTAGAATCTTCTCAGAGAATAAACAAAAATGAATGACCAAGTGATGTTTTCCATTCCTAGAAGAAAAAGGGGACAGGGGTACCTATGGAAACATAATTGAAAAGTCTGAAATTGCTTAACTGGAAATTGGGTTTTTCCTGTCTTGGAAAATGTGTGTGTTTGGATAACCAATCACAGATTGTTGTAACATCATATGCTAATAAAATATTGTTATCACAAATATAAGGAAAAGTCAGTGAAGAGATGGCTTTTGCCAGTCCTTGAGACCCAGTTTCCAAACATCTGGAGAAAGACTTTATCCTTATGACATAGAAATGTATGAGAGACATAACATTACAAACTTTTCACACTTGGTTAGTGTGAAAACTTTTCCTCCTTACTAAGTGGAGGCAGCACTTAATAGATAGACCCTTTTTTTCCCCTGGGAACACAGTGTTACAGGCTGTGCACAGCTTTAGGTGAGAAATTAGAATTGGAGAAGGAACAGGGAAAATGCTTTGACCTGTTTTATAACATATATGTATATTTTATTATTTAGAGTTCATATTTGCTGTAAAAAGAGCAGATGATGTCACCAGTCAGCAAAATATTCTTTAAATATATGAATAATTGGAACCAGGGGGGAACCACCAGCTGAATCTTGGACTGTTCCCATGTAATTAAAGATTAGCACATACACAAGTATTTGGGCCATATGACAGAGAAGTCAAACCTATACAAATTAGTCAGAAAACTGTTGAACAAAGTACTGGGGAGTTTGAGATTCAAGAATGTATTTTTGAGGAGAATATATTCACTTTTCAATTAGACTGTAGACTGAGATATTCACTTGAATGATCTGTTTATTTCTCAAGAGTCTTTTTTTGCCTGTTTTTTTAATTTCATATATTTTTGCTGTAATAAGGACTATAGTAGTTCCCACTGCTGCAAGAAGGATTTCTGTTACTATAAAAGATATTTTCACATATTTTATTAAACTTTAAATCCCCATTTTTCTATTCTTCTGAATTTGTATGCATCTATTTATAGTTATTGTCTTCATTTGAAGAAATTGAAGTATAGATGATGTATTACTCCTTTAATTCAAGGACAATTTTTTTTAATATTATATTCAAAAGTGATTGTCACTGATTTTTTTTTTTTTTTTGCCACTCTGTGTAATGGTTCTGCACAGTTTAAATTCTGATAGATCAGATTTTTCTTTCTAACCCCAAGATTTCTTTTGTTTTCATAGTGATTTTTGTGTCCATAGGAACCAATTTTTTTTAAATTTGGCTTTGCTTTCTTCGAGTATATGCTTTGAAAATGAATACTAAGTACATAAGATAAAAAATTAAGCACAGAAAAAAATTTTTATTTAAAACAATTCAAGCCAAAATTTAAATGCTTGCTTTCTTCTCCTTTCTGGGTTCCTTTATGAGAAAAAATAATGCCTTGCTGCAGATAATAATGCATTCTTTTTCCTTTATTTGTGTATAAAAGGGTAACACATTGTCTTTGATTCTTGAGAATTTTTGGAATATGAATGATGATATCATTTTTTTTAATGAAAAATGGACCATGGCTCTTCTCCCAGGAAACAAGAGATAGGACAAGAGGAAATGGCCTCAAATTGAACCACGGGATGTTTAGATTGGATATACAGAAAAATATCTTCACTGAAAAGGTTGCCAGGCATTGGAACAAGCTTCCCTGGAAAAGGGTGGAATCACCATACATGGAAGTGTTCAAAAATGTGTGAATGTGGCTCCTGGGGACACGTTTTAGTGGTGAACACGGTGCTGCTGTGTGAATGTTTGGGCTTGATGATCTTAGAGGTCTTTTCCAGCCTCAATCATGCTATAATTCTGTGATTCTACATGGTGCATCTCACCACTAGAAAGTGTAGAAATGGCAATATCTGGACAGCAGGAATGCCAAAAAGCCTGGAGGGGCCCCTTATAGGGCAAAAATTACTAAAGCCTTGAGAGCTATAGGGCAGCCTGCGAACAGCTGGGCCGGATGACTGATGGCACAGACTGGTTTCAGAGAAGGAATAGGAAAAAATCCAAAATTAGTGGAGTTTTATCTTCAGATTGAAACAAGGGCATAGATTACCTCACATTATCATATAAGAAAGGAGTAATTACTCTTTAGAAGGGAGAAGAGTTGGGAAAACATCTGTTTATAGTGGTGTGTCTGGTGTGGTTGTGTTTTTTGTTTAAAGGCCACTGAGATAGCCACAGACAGTGAGACAAAAAAAATGAGTGGTGAAATGAAGACTTTTTTCATCTGAGTCAATATTTTTGCTTGCAGAATTTCAATCAAGTGCAATTATACAGGAAAAAGTAAATAGAAGAGATAGGGTTGAAATTATCATTTGTGTTCTGTGTAATGCAGTAGAGATTACAGCCCCATTGTGCCAGATCTCAAGCATGAACAAACATGTCATCTGTCACAAAGAAATTGTAACATAAGCAGAAAAGACAGGCCTAATGTGAAAGAAGTGAAAAGATAGAGAGATATGCAAGTGACAAAGTGATCTGAATAAAGCTGTGGAAGTCCTGTGCAATTTAATGCTACATTTTGAATCCTAAACCATCTCATTACTCTGAAGTCTTAAGCACTTCTCTAAGTTACATCTAAGAACAAGAGTTAAACTATATAGCAGGGATGCACACTTACTTACTTCCTTATTTAATTACTATTGTTGTTTATTTTTTACTTGGACAATGAGGTATCGAATAACCAAATTAGTCAGCCTTGTCAGCTAGATTTTTTGTGGTGTGACTGCATGGGATATTTGCATGCTCCTAGCATATCCAAAGGTGCTTCTGTAACTTTCTTCCTTCCATAATGCATAAAATACATCTCTCTTACAAATCAGGGCATCATAGAAGCACTGACATTGCTAAATACTTTCCAATGAGACGGAGATTTATCTTTTTGACTGAGAGTGTGGCTGGCTTAGCTATTTTTAAAAAAACCCTCTGTTTTGCAGCTGCCTGTTAGCAATGGCCACTTTCCCATCTATTTGACAGGTACTTGCTCTGAACAGCTGAAGTTACAGACCATGTTGGCAGTGTCTTTCCTGAAATACACATCAGATTCCCTTTCCATTTTTTTCAAATTATTTTTCAAAAAAGTTTTCCAGTCACTGCTCCTTCCCCTTTTCCACCACAGCTGCCCTTTGTCTACAAGCAGATGCATGTCCATTCACCCTGCTGCTGTCATGAGCTGTCCATAAATATCACTGTCAATGTTGAAAAATGTTTAAGCATCTGTTTCCTCTGTGTCATTTATTTGCCTGGCTGCAGAACTGACCTGTTTAGTTTACAGATCAGAAATAGCTGTATTTGGCCAACTTAACTTATAGCTATAGGGAAAAACATGTCTATTCCTAATTGCCTTTGAAGACACTTTTGTTGTTTGATGCTCTTCAGGTGTAATTGAAGTTCTTTAGGGTAAAAGAAGAAATTGTTACTTGCTCAATTTTCTGTTCCAAAAAGGTTCACCAAATTGCTCATTTGTATATGTGCTTTTCAAGCATTAACTTTAGAAATAGTTTATTGTCTTCAAGACATCTGCACTAATAACCAGATCACATTCATCATATCCTGATCATGCACATTTTTGGTAGAGAGAATCTTGGAGGGACCGAAAGAACTCAGGCAGCAGGTTTTGAAAGTTTAATATTAAGAAAAATTGTGGTTTGCTGCCATTTTCAAGTTTCCAGAGGTGAGGCATAGTTGACAAATTCACTTGTTCTTAAATGGGATTTAGAGATTGAAGGACCCACTCCATAGAATGAAGGCTTATTTTTATTATTTTCTACTGTTTAAAACATATGAAGGCAGAAAAAAACTGTCTGAATGAGTGATTCAGAAAGGAGCAGAGTCATTGGAGAAGGTCTACCATTCCAATTACAGGAACAGACTAGAGAGTGACTTGAGGTTAGATTAAATGCCGTGGCTCTAGGACAAGATATATGGATTTTTCTTGCATTTTAGCAGGAGGACTTTGGGGCAATCAGTGAGATCTGAAACTTGCATCAGAGTGATCAGGAGCCAGGAGCCTGCCCTTCTGCGGAGCATAGATGTATGGATGGATGTATGGATGGATGAGCAGACTGCATGCTCAGGACTTGGGCTGAGCATTCTGCATATCCAGTTTATTATGTGCAGAGGACAGAGGTCTCTCCTAGTTATAAATATCTACAAGGTGTTTCTGAGGAAGATGTGTGAGCATTTTCATTGGGGAGGAGAAGGAGAACCAAAATCCTTAATATATGTCAGGGAGAAGGCAAAATTTTCTGGGTTTTTTATGCAATAGTAAGGAAGAAAGAGACACTTTCAAAATTGCTTCACATTGAGACATCCTTAAGCAACAATGGAGTAATAGGCTAAAGACATTTGTCTATATAAGCCTTTCAAAATGAGAGACAAAGTGTACAGCTTCCACTGAGCTAGGAGGATTCATCCAGATTCAGCATGATTTTTGGATCCTGAAGATTTTGTCACCTGGGATTTCATTCACAGCCTCAATCTGTCAGAAAACACTTGGCATTTGGCAGTGTTTCACCAAATGAGAGATGTCTAAATGAAACATTTTCAACTTGATAATTAAGATTTTCCCCTCAGGAGGAGCCTTTGCCTTGAATTTGTTTCTGTGGTCTAGTCATGTCCTCGAATACCACAGGACTGAATCCTTTGGAGGCCTGCCCCCCGTGTTACAGTCAGGGATTCCAACAGGCATGTACTGAAATGCTGAAGAATTTTAAACCTTTGGTATGAAGTTGTTTTAGAAGGATGTGTCTGATGAGTAATGCTTTGTTTTCCCAGTTTTGTCCAAGTGGTATAATAATTTTGGTCCTTTTGTAGAGTTTTCCATAGAGTTGAGGGGTAAATATTGAATGTGGTCTCAGCCACAGCTACTTCAAATGCTCAATAAAAATTTTTCTATACTATTAAAGTGAACAAAATTTCAATTAGCAAACAGAAACACATTTCTTTACTGAATATCTTGTACAAATTATTCTTTATTTTCACTAATTCTGTGAACTTCAGTATTTATTCCTTTAAATCAGCCAAGCTTGTATCCTTTCTGAATAAACAAACAATTAAAATACTTATTAAGAACATGAACTCTTAGTTTAAATTCTTTCAAATTTTCGCTGAAATTATGGTAACCTATATCATGTATGTAATAATATCTGTCAGCTAAATGGAACAGCAATTTAGATATACAGTTATATCTAACATATGAGGAAATTGAAATACTCCAAGTAATTTATGCAGTAGGACAAAAAAAAAATAGTATATTCTCATATTAAAAATGCCTCATACCACACTCAGCAGATAAAACTTTTTATCAGTGCCCTGAAAACAAGGATGCCACTGTGAAACCAGCTGGCAGAGCAGGCTTGATTTCACCCAAGACCGAAGACTTAATAAATGCTGTCACCCATTCCATTGGCGTTAGTCCAATCCATTCCAAAAGACTGCAGTACATGAAAATATAACTTTTTCAGAACTATGCCATTGACTGATGTGGCTGAAGGTTTTTTTTTTTTTTATGATTCTGTGTTCAAATAGTAGATGAATTTTCTGCTGGGAGAATAAAGAAAGAAAAAAGTTTGCCAAACAGTTTTTAAAATATTAATCAGATTTCACACATCAACATGTCAGTCACACAGGCAGACACAGCTACATAAAATTTCCACATCTTGACCAGATGTATCCACCAGAATTAATACTGCAGAATCTTTAAGATATGGACTATCTGGTTTCACATATATGTCCAGTTAATATTTAAAACTCATATATCGGGCTATTTGGGGTGCCTCTAAGCATCAATGGTAGTTTAACAAATGCAACATTTTTAGTATGTTCCTAAATATGTAAAGTTTCCTGTGTTCATATTTGTGTAGCTTTTTAAATTTTAACATTATTAAAAACCTACAGCAAAACATTTTATTAATACTCATTTATTTTATATATATATTTTTTTTAGAAACTACTCAGTCTCACTGTGCACTTAAGATCCTGAATCAAATGCTATAGGAAGACCTTTTTGATGAAAGATTGGGGCCTGAATTTTTCCCTAAGTAGGGAACATGTGAGTTAAGAGCTTTGATTCCACTTCTTAAACATACATTTTTTTACATCTACCCTAACTTGTGTTTTTCCTGCCTGTCTATGAAAGGGTATCAATGGATTTTTATGAAGATTAAAACTGACTTTGCAACTTTGGCTGTTGTATCTCAGCCAAAGCTGTGTTATGTATAGCAAGCAGCACCCTGTCACAACCTTCCATTTCCCTGTGTCTTTTCTTACTTTTCCAGAATTTAAACTCAATCTAGCATTTCCTTAAATGCAGATGCTCTTTTCTTTCAGTCTTCTTTCCAAAATAAAAAAGTTAAGTGGTGTTAGTCCTAAATTAAGTAAATACTTGGATCCCTATCTTTTGTTTTCTGTGTATAGGTGTCTGTTGGTGTTGTTCCAAGTTGCTTACAAAAAAATAAGTTTAGAACTAAAAAATAAATGTATGCATTTAAACACTATGTGTTGTTTAATATTCAGGGTTTAGTCCTTAATTTTAACTATTCCTGCCTATATTATGTTTGAAATTCATAGTAAGAAAGTATGTTCAGAGAAATGGAACGTGGTGCTTCAAGGGTTTCTGGGGCTCAGGTTTGGAGGTTTTACTCTGTAAAAATATGCAGTAAATTCACCATTATCCTGTTTCTTTGAAATTTAAAAAAATAAATCTACATCTGTTCTGACTATATTTTTACTGGAAAATGTTTCTTGGGGTTTAAACAGCAGTTGGAAATATAGTCAGTTCTGATTTTTCCAGACTATGTAAAGATGGACATTAATTTTGCTGCATTCTTTCTTAACTTGCAAATAAATATGAATATATTCTGCATACTGTCTGTCTGGGTGTATTTATTCTCCTGTGTTAGTGATGCTACATATTCAGATCAACACATCTCTGAAGTCCTGGTACTCAGGATTTTGCAGTCAGAATCTAGTTGCCTTCACTGGTCAATCACTGAGAAATACAATCCTTATTTGAGGGTTGAATTGCAAATAATTTTTGAACTTGTACAGAAAACTAGAAAAAAGAATTGCAGTAGAATTTTTTTCATTTCCATTTTTGTGATTCTGTTTTAAAATTTTTCATAAAATTTGTATCCACAACTGAGAAATTTTAATAAGTCTCTATGCCCTTTCAGTAGACGTCTACTTCCAAATGTTCCAGCAAACACTCTGGACACACAGAAAAAGAAGGGACAAATTATCAAACATAGCCAGATAGGGGAAGAGCAAAAAACGGTTTATATCTGGCATCTGATGTAAAAGATATGCAGCAAAGACAAGCCAGGGACCTTGTCTTGTGGCAGGGACAAAGGGCAGAGAACCACTCACTGCTGTTGAGAAACTACAAACAATCACAGGTGTGTCCAAGCAGCATCCATGCATTGCTGCAGTGGTACCTGAAGGGTACAGGAGCAGCAGAAACTGCCAAGACTAACTGGCAATTTTCTTTCATTACAATGTGCTTTCTTTACTTGGTTTGGATAAGCAGCAATAGTGCTATAGGTCATTTTTGGTGGAAAAAATCTACAGGATTAAACAACAGAAGATACATGAATCCTATTCTCTCCACTGGGAGAGAGAAGGTAGTGAGAGAGTCAGAAAGAGGAATTTGATAATCTATATTACTTGGCACAGACTTTTAAAAGAATTTGGCAACCAGCTTTTCTGATTTCCTAACTACTCTGAGTTATGCAGATTACAGTGAAAATCTCCTAAAAATCAAGTGGCAGAAAGATGAATAACTCACACTGGGAAGAAAAAACATAAGGTAAGGTCCTATCAATATTTGTTCTTTTAAAACTGTTTTCCTCTTGATTGCTTTCCTATTTCAAAGGTCTACTTGCCAGGGAGACACTGCAATTTGGTCTCTCTGACCTCTGGCAGATGCGAAGCTGGAATCCTGCCTGTGTTACTTGTTTGTCTTAGGCATGTCCATTGGCTCCTGAAAAATTCTGTCAAGTTAAGAAACTGAAAGAAAAATTTGATAACAGCCAGGCAAGGCATTTTATAGTACACCAATTTCACTAGGAGGAAAAAGGAGGCTCTGTTTCAAGCAATCTATATTCTGTTGTGGCTTCATTGTCAAATGAAAGTTCTCTTAGGTCCTATAGCTCTACTTGTGTAACATTTTTCTTAACTTCTGAATTCCTGCTGAGATGTTTCTTGAAATACTGTTTCTGTTAAAGATTACTACAAAATTACTGTTAATTCACACAAATTTGGTTGTTGTCTTTTATGAGGGTGCATCAGATATTTTCCAGTGCATAACATTTGCTAAAATCAGAGAAAGGCAAGATAATCTAATGGTGGTAGGGTCTGAGAGGTTGTTGGCATGTCTCAAAATAGCTGTCTTTGAAGTTGCACAGGGCTGATGACACTGACTCAGGTGTGGAATTTTTTTCCTGCATCCAAATGATTCAGTTAGGAAAAGGAAGAGAGGGATTTGCTCTTACATGTATTTTTTTTCTTTCAGTTTATACACGACTAGTGGAAAAAGCATTAAGTTTATTTGCAATCACACACATCTGCTTGACAGCTGCAGTAGGACCTGTGGAGGGGATATGTTATAGACAAAAAAAAAGAAAGAGTTATAAGAAGGATAAGGCTGATGCAGGGGATCTGGGCAGAGTTTTGGCTGATCAAATCCAGCTGTTGATGCTGCCCACAGCTTTTTGTGCCATGGGGAGCCTGAAGAGGGTGCCTGGGTTGCTCAAGTCAAACCAAGCCCTTGGAACCTAACCACGCTGTGCTTGGGTAATCCAAGAGAGGTGGATACCACCCTCTGAAGGTGAGGGACAGGGAACAAGAGTCATGAGTGCAGCCCAGGGCTCTGGCTGCGCTGCTGGCATCACAGAGCTTGAGCCAACACAGAGCAACAGCTGCAAGAGCTCAGGCACAGGAGGAAAGAGTGTCCTGAACCCCTTCAGAACCACTGAGAAACCTCTCTTTGGAAGCACAGCAGGAACAAAAATCCTGCCCAGGTGAGGCCTCATCCTGCCCCCAGGATACATCACCATCCCAGCACTGTCATGGAGGTACTAAGAGCTGGAAACACTTTTAAAAGCACACTCACTGACTAATCCACTCTAGTCTTGCCTATTGATTTAATTTATATTTTGTCTGTCTTGTTTGGGTGATAAAACACGTGGATTATATTATTACTATATTTGTTTTGTGATTACCACGTTGTAAACATGGCCAGAATTTAGGATGAAGGTTTTTCTTGTATTTTCAATTTTTCTTTAATGTGGCTGTATTAAAGGTGAGGGGAATATAGTTTCAATATTATAAGCACTCAGTAATGCCTCTGTGTTCATACTGCAGTTACCTGTGAATATTCCAGCAAACAGAATGAAAGTTATATTTAAAGTTTCATTGAGTTGCTACCATAATTCAGGTGTTTTAAACTTCATAAACTTGACCTCATTTAACTAATATTTTTTGCTTTATTTTCTTAAGCCCTTTAAGACAGTGGAGCATAATTTGAACAAATATGCTGATAATATTTCCACTGTGGGTTGAACTGATAAAAGGAATGATTTATATTTAATTTCAGTAAGAGTGAAATACTAATTATTTTTTTAAATGAAGCTTTGCTGGGTCTGTCAAATAAAACACTCTACAATTCAGTCTCTAAACTAAAATAATTCTACTTAGTCTTTGGAATGGTTAAATTGAAAAATTATTTTGGTAGGCAGAAATAACACTTATATATTTCTTAGCAAATATTAATTAATCCCACTGACATGCAATTAGTGCCTTGTTTTTTTTTCCCGAAGGGATTACTGAGCAGTGTTTCAGAAACATTTGTGGGTTGGCACTGGTCTTAAACTGAATTACTTACCAAAGCTAAAAGCTGACATCTTCAGAAGCTTGGGCTGTGGTGCTGATAGTTGTAATAATGAAATACTTTTGTTGCTGCAGTTTCAAATGTGATTTTTTGCTGCAGTTTCTTTGTGATTTTTGATTTAAAAACCCAATAAAATATGTGACCATCTTGTAACTTTAAATGTTTCAAAATCTGACTCTTAGACAGTGCTCTACATATATAGGTGTTTGCCTCATAGAGAAAATTGTAACACTGTAAGTTCCTCAGTCGATTTCTCAAGGATATACGTGTGAAGTCAGTGATAGACTAGGAATTATGATTTAATTTAAAGTGAGGAGACTGAAGAAGTCATGTATATTTGCTCTTCTGGTGAAATTGGCTTGGCCTCCTTTCTGGACTTCAGCTGAGATCCAGAACTGAGAGATCAGCAAGAAGAAAAAGGTCTGGAGCTTCTAAATTGCATGGAGAAATGTCGTTGATGTGAGAAATAAGGAGAGGAAGAATCATGAGTAAAAAGCAGTGAAGGAGTCAAATGTGATAAGGTTTGCACAAATAAATCACTTCTTATTATCTTGACAAATTATTCAATTTGTAAAAGAAGGTGATTTCTCATCTATTCATCTTGAGAAGGTCTCCAATGTACTTGTATAGATACACTATTTTTCATACAAATTATAAGAGGTATTTGGTTTTCTATTTATTGATTTTTGATTTTGTTTTTATAGCAGGTATTTGTTTTTCCAAGGCAGAGCTACCACCAGACTTGGCCTGTTACTGTATCCTCCGCTGAGGCAGACTGACATTGAAAAAAAATGATTTAAAGTAGCAAAATCATTAATATCATGGCTATTTTGGCTGTTTCCTCTGTTTTTGTGTGTGTATCTAAGTAAGTGTGTATATAAAATTCATGTATCTAATTTCCAGTATACAAATCTCTATCCTGATAGTTTAAGGTAGATGATTAACTAGGTAATATTACTGGGAAAACTCAGTGTTTAAAACAGGTTGAGGTGTTTCCCTAATGCCTTCCCCCTTGGCCCAGTTTGTATCTACCTCTCCACAGATAAAAAACGAGAAAATTTTGAGGACAATTTAACACTTTTACAATTTACAACTCTCCTGATATGTCACAATTATTGAAATACCTGTGTTAAATAACACAATGGAAATCCACTAGGAATAATCATAGTATTAATTAGATTCACAGTTTCCCATTTCTCTCTTGATCAGTTTAAAACACATGAAAAGTAACATATAAGAAATAAAAATAAAACCCTTAAGCTCATAAAAATTTACATCTGTAACCAGGAAGTTCGAGATATTTCAATTTTCTGACTAAATACTATATGTTGATTAAAACAAAGGTTATTGGGTTTTTAAGGAGCATATTAAAACAGCTGTTTTACTGAAGTTTGTTGAACATTTTGTCTTTCTACAATTATATCTGTTTCCATGGCAAGTTTCAAGCAATGAGAAGATAATGATCATATGCAAAAATATAAGAAATTTAAAATTATCAGTCACTGAAAAGATGCACTCAAAAAAATAATTTGATTTTCTGAACATTTTGTTTTGGAACTGAACATTCTTTCAATGTGGCTTATGAAGAAATAATTTTATTAACGTCACCAGTTATGTAATTTTTCACTGGAATGGCTTTCTAGAGTATCCTTCCAAGACCTGCTAAACTGCCTTTGAGAACTCTTGAAAGGAAGTGATACAGGTAACTTTGGCCTCAAACTCTGTCTCCAGGACACCCCTGAATTACACAGTAGATGTAGATGATGTGATCAAGTGTCTTCAGGAAGGAAGAAGAAAGGAATTAATAGATCTCTGGGCTGGATTAGCTATTAGTGAAGTGGAACAGATTCCTATTCCAGCAATTTATTTAATATCTATTGGTTTTGGGAAGGTCATATAAGAGGAGACTTAACAATAACATCACCGAGAGTTCTGTCTGGAAATGCAATGGCAAGACTGCCAGCATCATCTGGAAGTGAGGAATATTGAATTTTTTGTCTTCTCTGCGTCATCGTGGGATCCTTTTTTATGAGTAAAATAAGATTGTCCATTTTCAAATCTGCTGAAGATAAACTTGACTCGTGCTTTCAAAGTTAATGCCTGTAAATCCATATCCATGAAGATTTTTTCAAAGCTAAAAATGCAATTTAGGTCTTTTAAAAGACAACATACTAAGTTCTTATGCATATGACACAGTTACTTGACATAAACTAGTGTGCAATGTATATGTCATTAAAGATCCAAAACAATGGATAATTGGATAATTTGTTCTAGGTGTTTATTTTCTAGGAAAAAAAGAGCCCATATCTTAGTTCACTGAAAATGATTTTACATGGTTTACTTTTGAGGTAGGCTTTTTACAAAAGATAAAAGTCTGAAATATTGTCCAGATTTTTTTCATCTATGAAACATTATTCAAAATTCTAGGATTTTCTGAGGATAGAAAGTCTTATTTTCAGTATCTCTGCTTGCAGTGGGATGTTAGGGGAGAGAGACAGTCAGATTTTGATTTTTATTTTTATGCTAACTGAAAGGACTGCAGGGGACTCAAAGAGGACCTTGATTAGAGAACAGTTTTATAGGTTATTTTATGTCATATTAACATAAAACAATCCTTTTGAGGAACCTTGCTCTTTCTGATGTAAGTTGTGGTTTTTGAATATACAGAGAACAGACCTTCAGAACGCAAGGAGATCTCACATTCCTATCACCAAATCAGTCTTTCAGAAAGTCAAGGTTTGGGTGTGATAAAAAGAAGAAAGATATGTTAAGTATAAAGATGGGTTATAAAAAGTCATTGCTGCAGAAAATATCAATAAATGTGTACCCAGTATTTCTGTGTATGTATATGTACAGATATATGTATATGTTTAATGTATATGTTTCTATGTATTAGCAGGATGGATGAAGTTTTACAGGATAGAGCTCACAGTTAATTTTTTGACAGGAGCAGCATTAACACAGTCTGGTACTGGGGACTTGGATTTTATTCCTGGATCTGCACCACTATGAGCATTTGCTTACTTTTTCCCCACTATTATCTCTTTGTTCCATTTTTCTTTCTCTCCTTAAAGTCTGTAAGTCCCTTGGTACAGAAACTGTATTTCTTTGTGTGTGCTCAGTACCTATACTTGATCAGATCTTTGTCTGGACCCTTAAATGCACTTGAAAATGGAAGCCTAATTACTTGATAACCTCAGTGAACCATAGTGTGGTCTGTGTAACATGTGAAAGTAAAAGGTATCATGCAAATTACTATTACTGCAGTTAATGGAAGAGATGTTCTCTTCACACCAGCACATTTGGTTTCATTGACAATAATTTTAACGAAAACACTGCACACAATTTAGAAAAACTACTTCTGACTTGTCTTTGGGTAGTACCAGAACATATTCCCTAGTGATGGTGTCATTGTCATAGAATTGTACAGATTGTAGTTCAAGTGCCTGAAAAAAGAAACTACTGCTTTTTATAAGCAATTGCACTAAAACAAATGGCATATTCCAAACTCTAGACTTTCTATTATGGTCATCATAATGCAATGAATATATTTAATGAAGAAGGTATGTAAGGCATAAAACCCCACAAACATATGTGCCTGAAGCAACTCAGCTGGGCAATTACAAGTTTTTTCATTTAAGATTGCCTATATGGCTTTGAATTCTATAGCTATAACTCATCTTTTCACCAAGCTATTTTACCTTTTCCTTTCAGTGATGATTTCTCCAACTGGAGTCAGAATTTTTCTCACCTCTGCAGAGAAACAGGGGTAAAACCCCATACCTCATACTGAAGAAAAACCTCTCTGAGACTCATTGTCAATATTGGTAAGGAACGCTTTATTACTGTGAAAATAATTTCTGTGTATTACTCCTAATGGTGTCAAGGTAAGTGCTATGTTGGGTCACAGCTGTCTAATCTCCAATCAGCCATTCCAGTTTCAATTAAAAACGGGCAGGTGTACCAAGGAAGAAATAAAATAGAGAGAGAACAATTCAAGACTTGCTTTTTTTTTTTTTTTTACCTGGCGTCCCATCCCACTGTAAAAGGGGAGTCGGGTAGGATTCTTTTTGATAGATTTCTCGGACGAAGAATAAAGCACAAATGAAGCAATAGTGTGTCTGAGAACTGTTTACTGATAAAGAAAGAGCAGTGTTCCTACCGAAGTGGGGGTAGAAAAGAGACCAGAGAGGGGAGAGGTGGAGAAAGAAACAGAAGGCAGGGACAGATCGTTACCGCTCTACTCTGGGAGGCAGGTTAGCGCCAACTCGGCAGCTGCAATGTGCGCGCTGCGAGCTGCTGCCGGCTGCGGCGAGCCTGTGCGGCTCTTGTGGGCGGCTGGGCGCGATGCCTGCGTGCGGCTGCGGGCGGCTGCGGGCTGGCTACGGCGGGCACTGCGGGAAACACGGCGGCGGTGATGGCCGCGGCTGGCTGCAGGCAGCGTCTGCTTCGTCAGGGAAACAGTGGAGCACCAGGTCGTCGTGTGATGAGCTGCCTCGGGGAAGCGGTGAAGCAGGGCAGGACAGGTGCGGACAGGGAGGCAGGACCGCCGGGCCGCCAGCACATGGGCTGTCCCTACTGGAATTCTTCACCTCGTGTGTAACATATGGTGAGGCACAAATCAAAAACAGATTGGTCTGTAGCAGCCAGAGATCGTGCTTAGTCTTGAGGTGACCGCAGAGATCCCTCCCCAAGGCTCTATGTTCTGTGATGTTTATCTACTCAGTTGGCATCCTCGGTTGGCTGTTAGCTCTGCCCCTTCACCACTCCGCCAGTGCTCCCCTATCGGTCCCCGTTCCCTTAATCCCGCCTCCTCCCAAGCCCGGGAAAAACGCAACGTTCTCTTTGTTCTTCGTACTTGTTGCAGATTTCTGAGAGGATGGACAATTAAACCCATGCCTGCCGGGATGAAGAGCAGTACCCTTCCCGGCTCTTTGCTACTGACATGTTACTTACCCAGCCCGTGCTCTGTGCGGGCGCACAGGACCCCACGGAGCAAGGCAAAAGGGACTAAACTAATATTGGTCCCTCTCACCTGGTAAGAGTATTAAATGCTTTGTATGAAATCAAAATATGAAAATGGAGATTCTGAACACCTCTAGGTCAATCAAGGGTTGAGAAATGCTGCCTGTGTGTACTGTGGCTGGAGGGTATTTTGTTTGGATGTCTGATAGCATTTTTCAGTGGAAGTTTACAGGGCACATCCTGTAAATAGGGTAGAAAGCAAATAACTAATAGTTGTTTGAGAGATAAATTTTACGTTTGTCTTTATTGACTAAAATATTTGCTTTTAAAATTCTGTGTGGAAACTGAAATAAATAAATGTTTCAGAAGTAGAGTCAAAATAGTACTCACTTCCAAAATAGAGCTAAATAGAAGTGTTATGCATTATGACTTATGTTTATAAAGCAGATAGAATAGACAACCAGTCAGCTGAATGATGAAATTCGGGCATCTGCTATATTGCTATTACCTTTGAAAATACCAAGCTATAATTTTCACAGTTTCTCACACTAACAACACAGATGTTCAATTCTTGACAAAGATTTAGTAACAGAGTAATTTTGAACGTTTTCTTTTGCTAAGACTTCAGGGAATATCAGTATATGAACAGCTAATTTACAAAATTAACACAGAACTTTGAATGAAAATTCTAAATTAATAAAGTGCTTTCCATCATGTGTTAATGTAGGAAAATCAAGATCTTGCTTATATGTAATATTCGTTTATCTTCAATTAAAATTCACTTAATATGTTTTAATTAAAAGGTTTTAATGCATAAGAACACCAGTGAATTACCTTTTCCTCAGATCTTAACAGATATTTTAAAAGAAGTTTCTTCCCAGATTAATGATGAAAATTACTAAATTGTCAGGAGCAGTGTGTCCTGTTCTGGCTCCTACAATTTGGAAAAGAAACAGACAGGTGGAAGAGAGTCCAAAGGAGAGACATGGAGATGATCAAAGGGCTGGAGAAGCTTCCCCATGAGGAAAGACTTAAGATACTAGGTCTCCTCAGCTTGGAGAGAAGGCTTGGAGGAACCTTATCACAGTTTTCCAGTATTTAAAGAGAGGCTTTCTCCTCACAAGGAGCCGCATGTAGAGGACAAGCAGCATTGGGTGCAAGTTGCATCAGGACAGATTTTCTCTCAATTATAAGAAAGTTTTTACAGCAACAATCATTTACAGAAGTAAGCTCCCCAGTCATGTGGTAGACTCCCCATTATTAGAGGTTTACAAAATGCAGCTGGACATAGTGCCACATGATCTCATCTAGACTCCCTTTACCACAAAGGGACCACAGGATATTTTGATGTCTATTCCAAGCTGAGCTGTTCCATGATTTTAGGACTTGGGAACAAAAACTGTCTTCATTTATAATTGTTTGATTTTTGTGATCTAATTCAGAAAGAATGAGGAAATTCAGGATGGGGGGTGGAGCTGCTGAAGTGGAAACAAGTCAGTTGAATGGAGCACAGTTGAGGAAAAAAAAAGTATAAAAACAACCTGAATGTAATACTGAGCTTGAGTCCACTCCCCTCTTTTCCCTCTCCCCCGCTCCCCTCCCCTTCATTCCACTCCCCTCTCCTCCCTACATGGAATCCCCCATGGATTCTCAGTTAAAACCTCTTTAAAAACAGAAAATCTGTCTTCTGGCTGCCTCACCTTACTAGGACAATAGGAATATGAGCCTTCATCCATAATCACTGCATTTTGGGCAGTACAAAGAGGGGTAGACTTTATTCTTCTGCAAGTCTTCCTACTGAATTTAACATTTGCCATGTTGTCTGTCTTTCAGCCAGAAAAACCCAGATGTTGAGATTTCATGGGAGAAAATATATGTCTCATCTATTCATGAATGACAGAAGTCCTTGCTGCCCCCCTTGCATTTTTAAAAAATCCATATTCTGGTGCTTGTGGATAGCTTGAACCTAGAGATACAGGTCTAGGTATGCCATCTTCATGCCAGCTGGAGTTTTTTTGTACTTCATATCCTGCCCCAGTTCATATATATCACTTATTTTCAGAGTATAATTGGTCTGAATTGAATTTATTTAAAGTCAGGTTAAACCACAAGAGAGATATTTATTGGAGATTTAATTTTACCAAACCAAATGCTCAGCTCAGTGATTTAACTTTGGAGTTAATCTCTCCTTTCTAGGGGGGATTAAAATTAATGACTTCATAATAGCTAGATTTTATAATTCACAGATGTAGCTCCCATTGCTATTCAGGAAGACTTACAAAATCAAGATGATATTAATGATAAAGTAAAAGGAACTTTAGACTAATCTTCCAAGTCTTTCATGAAAATAGTTTTCACTGTCAAATCCTTCCAACTTTAAATTCAATAGCAAAACGCTCACAACATCATTTGTCATAAGTAACTAACAAAAAAGGCATGTTTGCTAAGATAGACTTACATGTGTGTAAAGGTAAGTTGTTGTATTTAAGGTCTCAGTGTAACCTGTAATATACATTCCATTTCACCAATGGAATTCATATGTGCATTTAATGGTGAATATTAAATAAGACATGAACATAGACTGAACATAGTCACATTTGGGGAAATCTGATGGCTTAGCTTTAGTTCTAAATATAAATACGCATTATTTTTGTAAATATTTAGCTTTGTTGTGAGATGCAAGGGCATGTAAATGTACTTGTTTCTAGAAATGAAGGATTGATTACAATTAAATGCACATGAAATATTTTCTTTACTACAGCTTAATATTAAGGGCTGCCAGGAATATCTTGTCATAAGCTCCATTGGTGATCACTTCCTTAGCAGGAAACAGTGATTATCCAGTCATAATTCACTGCAAAATAACTCATTATGTTGATGCAAATCCATTATATAAACAAACAAGTTGCTGTAACCCTTATCCATATCTTTTTCTTCTGAATATTGTAGGAATTGTGTAAAAATAAGAATTTATTATCAAATTTAATGTTTGATTTCTCTGATAACATGCTGTTGAAGCGATTTTGCATTAAAAATTCTAATTAAGGGCATGTGTAAATATGAGTCAGAGATGAGAGTTGTTTGCATTTTTGCTGTTATGTATGCAACATATTAAGTGGAGGAAAACTAGTTAATGTTCACACTAAAAGAATTCCAAATTATTTTCAGGGAAGTTATTCTAGATTCATTCCTTTTGAAATCTAATTGAGGCACATAGAGATGAATAAAGTAGGTAGCATGGGAGGGAAAAGAAACCCCAAACATTATGTGTGTTCTTTAAAGGAAATTAATTTAAAAATTTAAAAGTGATTAGAAAGAAAGATATATGTAACAGGGCACAAATCTTAAAGCTAAGATAAATAAATCACTCCAGTACAGTGTCCTTTAATGTCTTGACCACTGCAGGGAAATCAATCTAACTTAAAGTGTTAAGCTCTATTAAAAAATGTGTACTTTTTCAAATGTAATCCGGTAGCTTGTAAGGAATTCAGGTAAAATTTGGGGCCAACTACTTTTGATAAAGGAAAAAAAAAATCCAAGATCAAGAATTAAGAGGTTCTTTAAATTAATGCTACCAGCAATTAAATTAGAATGTACTTCCAAATTTAAAAGAAGGGCAAAGACAAGTCAATTCAGATGGACTTAGATGAGCTGGCTTTTCCCACAATTAGGTCACCCCAAAGCCTTCTCTTTCCCAGGCAGAACAATCCCAGTTCTCTCAGCCAGTCTTTGTAGGAGAGGGGCTCCAACCCTCTAATAATTTTGGCTTTTTCTGGACTCACTCCAACAGGTCAATGTCCTTCCTGTGTTGAGACCCCAGAGTTGGATGCAATAAAACTTCATTATCTTAACCTCAGCCACTGTATCTTGTTTATTTGGGTTTTTTGCTTAAATTTTCTTCAATAGTGTCTACATAGCAAGAAGGTATGCCTTCCATCAGAGAAAAATCAACACAGAAATAAGCATTAATATTCCAGTGCAAAGAAAAACTGCTCTGATCTGAATTTAAAAGGTGATGGGAACTTCCGTGATTGGAGAGTCAAGCTGTTGTCCACAAATGAGGATAACTCCTACTACTTACACATCACTTTACAGGAATAGACAAATTTAAACTTCCTTTTAAGGGTGGCATGTTTTCTCTGTTAAAAATTACAAAGAGAATTCTCTATCAGTTACATTCAGTGGGAAGATGCCAGCTTTGTTCTTTGCCCTCGAGAGTTGAAGGAACAAGGAAATGAAATTGTCCCAGGCTTTGAAGATGAACTATTTATTTTACCAAAAAAAA
>VXAC01000415.1:168723-184563 GCA_013399225.1 Rhipidura dahli
AAAAAAAAATTGAAACCCAATCTACAGGAGGTTATCATTCTGTGCATGAACCCAAAATTCAGTGGCAGCACTGCTTTGAGAACTCCAAAACTGATTATAATAGTTTTTAATTGGATCCAAATAAAACACACAGTGAAAACTCTTGACCTCTTATTCCTTCCTTGATAAAGGTCAAAGACAAAACAAGAGAGGTAAAGGAGAAACTGAAGATGTGAAAAATAAGTGAAGCAATTAAATATAAAACTTAATAACCTTCTTGAACTGGGAATACTGGTCACAGTGGAAATACAGCCTTGTGCTCCTCCTTCTGCTCCACCTCCCTGTGCAGGTGAATGGAATTAATTTCTCTGTCCTTACAGCCACAGCTTTCAGGTCAAAGCTGACAGTAAAAGACTGACAGTAGTGAAGAAGAGTGGGAGGGAAAATAAAGAAGCAAGTGCTGTGAGATTGCACAGTGCTCAGAAGGGGAAAGCAAGAAGTTTGAAAATTATTTGTTTGCAAAGCAGCTATTTGTAGCAGCAAGGTATTTAGCCTAAGGACATGTACATTAGAATTACAGGAGTGAGTAAGATTAAAAAAAGAACTTGAAGAAAATGAAGTTTATGACAGTGTCCATATCTCCAATGACAAACTAAGCAAGAAACATATAAAGTGGTTAGAAAACTTTAAATGGAAAAGTTGGAACATGGCTGGAGCTCCGTTTTGACTTTTTCTGAAATCAGTTTAGATTGACTCAGTTTGGAGAAGATGGAAACCACTCTGAAAAGAATCAAGATATTAAAGTGACTGGATTTTAGAGATTAAGATACAGAATCAGATACCTCAAAAGGCATTTACAGATTAAGGCAAAGCATTTTCTAAAAGAGATGTTCAAGAATAATTTGTAGGCCAAAAGAGATACAAGATCAGATGTTAGTGAGAGGATTAATAAAAGGCATAAGTAAAGCAAGAGTAGAAACGTATACACTTCCTTTATGTTTGCCATTTTCGTTATCTATGCAGTGATTCCTGCCTTTTGCATATCATCCCAGAACTTCATGGAATGAAAACATTATAAGCCAAAAAGTAGTTTATTTTGCAAAGCAGGAAAAGTGAGAAAAAAAAAAAAAAAAAAGAAAACAACTGATGATAACTGCCTCTACTCTGCACTGAATATTGTGTACAAATGTGTCACTGAGATAAGGGAAAATGTATTAAGAAAAATTCCATGTTTCTGTTTTGTGCACTTAACATGCATCAACAGACAGCATGACAGACTGACCAAAGGAGATGGGAGAACATTCAGAGCAAAATTCATGTGAGATGATGTACCTGACAAGTGCACGTGAAGCAAATATGTCCTGAAGCTCCCTGGGGAGTCAAGGAAAATCAATGATCAGAGTTATTTGATGTTTGAGAGTCCTACCGTGCTCCACCTGCCAGCAGCCTCTGGTAGGTACATAGACACTGAACATCTGTGCAGGCTGATTAGGCTGGAGGGGGTGGTGGTTGCAGGGCTGCCTGTGTGGATGCCAATCCAGCGTGACTTCTCCTACTGCCATCAGCCAGAGCCAGAACTACAGAGCTGAGTGCTCAGCACAATTTATTGAGCTGCAGATGGGAGGATCCCAGGGTCATATGTACTCTCTGCTGTCTTACAAAGAAGCAAACAGCAAGAGGGTGGTCCGCCACATACAGGGGACTGTTGGGACAGTCAGAGTTTGGGAATGTGACACAAATGGATGATTTTACACACCTGTTTTCCACATTTTTCATTGGTTTATGGGACAGGGTGTAAAAGGAGACAATACAAAATCTGGATGAAAATTGATAACAAATTATCATTTCCTAATCCATCATAACAATCATTTATGCATCATAAATTCTTTGTTTATTCCAGCTAAGGAGAGAAAAAAGCTAACAGCCTGTTAGATCTCTGCTGCAGAAATCTGAGCAACACAATGCTTCAGAAAGGAAAAGACTGAAGAACAGCTCCACAGGGGAGGGGTTGGATGTTTATCAAGATGGTGTCAGCTCCACAGGGGAGGGGTTGGATGTTTATCAAGACGGTGTCAAATTGCGTTTTTAAAGAACAGTGGGATTATTGGAATGGGACTCTCCAGGCAAAGTCCAATTTAACATGAGGTTTCCTTTTCATCAGCTTTATAGCTGAATGTCAGTACATAGTCTGTACTTCCAAGGATACAAACTATGATTAGGGCAAACTATGGGGCTACTAATTTCAGAGAGATAATTGTGCCATTGTGAGGCCAGTAATAGAAATCTATGTGTTGGTGAAGACTCCTGAAAAACAAGAAATGGTTTCAATGAATAGGCAAAGCTGATAATCACACACAGTCTCCAGGTGTGTTAGTTTTTTTGGTTTTTTGGTTTTTTTTAGATTGGTGGTGTGCTTGGTTTTGTTTTCAATAAAACAGGGAAGATTAAATTAGAACTCCAGTATAGGTAAAGATATGAGAAACAAGGTGGGCTGCATTGTCTCAGCTATTAAAGCATCCTTGTATATGACTGAAGGATACTGTGATATCATCTCCTTGTAAGCTTTACATCAAAAATCTATTTACGAAGCACTCTTTCATTTTGGCTTTCCTTGATAGTAAGAATGTGAGTTATCTCTCTTGAATGACAGGTTATATAGTTGAGGAGCTTTTCTCTGTATTAGGTATGGATTTCTCTATTTTCATAAATGTGGCTCAGATGTATGTAGCTGTGCAATATGCTGCTGCTGGCAGTGGAAATCAAGCTATGGTATTCCTCTTTTCCTTATTTAATAATGTAATTTCCTTTCTATACTTCAGAGAAAGACATCAAGGCATCCAGGAGCAAGAACCAGGCAGAAGTGGGAAATCAATCAAACAATTTAGTGAAATGCTAAGTGGAGCTGGAAAAGTAAAATCCATAGATGTTTACGAAATTGACCTTAATAACAGCCAGCAGGGAGACCTATCCCATCTTTGCATGAACATAACCAAGGCACTTGAAGCCCACTGGGGCACAGAACACACACAGCTCCAGCAGTCTGGTAAAGTATGTTCTTTGAACTCTGCGTTGTGGATGGTTTTGTACTGCTAGAGCTGATCAATACATGCCAACAAATATGACATAATAAATGGGCCAGAGCATCACTTTAGAAAACAGAAGTGAGCTGGGCTGTTTTCCTGGTTCCAGCCAGGACATGGCTAATTTTTGTAGCTGGGAGGGGGCCTGACCATGGCACAGAGGTTATTCTGTACCACCTCACATCATTGCTGGGTGTGGGGGGTGAAGGGAAGGCTCCCTTCCAGGACCCTTCCAGGCAGAGGGAATGGTCAGGTATTGTGGGGGGGTTTCTGTGGTGGGGTGAGCAATCACATTGAAACAAATCACCTTTTTCTTGTACATTCTCTCAGTATTGTTTCATTGTCTTACTTCATTGCTGTTTCCAGTAAACTGTTCTTATCTCAACCCAAGGTCCTTTACCTTTTGTCCCTCCAGTTCTTCTCTCCATCCAGATGCAGGAGAGAGGTAGGAGGAGGAGGGAGTTAGGGAGAGGTGCGTGATTTGGAGTGGTCTCAGTGGGAACACTAAACTGAGGAATTATCCTCTCCATGAAGAAAATCCTCCTGATGTCTAACTTGAACCTCCCTTTTGCAGCTTGAGGGTTTGACCTGTGGTCCTGTCCATATATTGCCATGTGTTTAGTGTATGTATGTGCAAGCACACATACATTCCCACCTCCAACTCTCATCCCAGTTTATCTCCATGAAAAATACATTTGCAGTCTAATTTTCATAGGAATATTATTTATTTGTTTTACATAGTGACAAGCCTTTTGGTAAACTGTTCTTACTGTATCTTCCCTTTTTGTCTTCTCTGCCTCTGTATTTAATTTCCATGAATTAAATGGATCCTTGTCCAGAAGATTTTATGTAGGAAGGTCACACATCAGCATAATTGCATGCAGGACTCTCAATGTTAATTCAACCCTCCATAACTGATTTTAAAACAAACCATCAGCAGGATTCTTCATCCAGAATGGCTATGAACAGTGCTAAATCAAAGCTATATCATATATGATATGAAACACCTATGGATTGGGAAAAATGTGGCATAAATTGAAAATAATTTAAAAACTGTTTTCTGTTGCAATTGGATCAGACTGTTTTTATAGACTGGAAGTTTTTAGGTGTGTGAATTGCAGCCCATCGGTATGCTGTGACTAACCATGCAGAATAAAGTATGTAAGCCATAAAATTTAATTTACTTAAAACCAACAATTTTTACATCTTTCAGTCTCAGTTCCAATTAGGGTGGGAAAATTATTTTTTTTTTTTCTCTGAGTCTTGAAAAAAGTTTTGTAAAGTGCTGTTCTACAGCACAGGAAACATTGAAGCTCAGCAATTTGGAATGGTCAGGTAAAGCCAATTCTTTGTTTATATATTCCACTTAAGGCAAAACTCTCCCAGAAAACTTCATTGAAAATATTCGAAGCTAGATTTTCTTCAGCAGCAGCTTTGGGGTAATTTCAGTTACTGACTATAGAGGCTTTTGGATCAAATACTTCACTTTCATTACTCAGACTCAGATGCAAACTGTATGACTTGAAATTTTATCAGAACACTTTCATGTGATGTCTTGAAGTATTTAATTAAGTTTTCAATTAATCATTTTTTGAATGTTGGCCCTCCTGCTGCTGAAATACATTTGATTAAGAATTAGGCCATGTTTAAACCTACATTAGTGAATGTACATTAAGCTTTTAATAAAAGAAAAACTCCGCAAGCATTGCATTCAGACCCTGCACATGTGATGAAAAGGACTCCTCAGATTAGATGACTCTATTTAGGAGAATGCCATTTCAATTTACTTAAATTCCATTATAGTTGTGTTGAAACTGGGTGCATAACACTCTGTGCAAAATGAGCTGAATTCAAGGAAGATTCTTTCTTCACACACATTTTGTATTCCTTCATATACATTCCAAGTTATATACAAGGAATTCTAGAAAGACATGTTTTTCCAGCAGAGTGTAATCCACATGATTTACTCTGAAGTTGTAATCTTTACAGCTACAATATCTCTTCTCTTATAATTGATGTGCTTTTCAATCAAATACAAGATGGAAATGTTTTGAAATTAGAGGACCTGAATATTTTAGTGCATGGCAATTTCCCACTTTCAGAATATTCTTAAAGAAGAGATTCAGGAAAGAACAGAAATCATGCTCATTTTCAGATAGCCCTTACAATAATATAAGAATAATTGCCTAAACCTATTGTATCAAAAGCCATCACAGTTATGCTGGTCAAATATGAAAGAAAAAGGATGAAATTGAAAAAAGCCCTTATATTGGTAGGGAAATCTCCAGTACTGATCTAGAAGGTTAGTAAGTCACCTGAAGACAAAATCTGAAGATTTCTCTGGGTTTCATATAACATCTGTGTTTTGGGGTTTTTTTTTTACTTACACTTCACTTTTTGCAAAATTCCATATAATTAAATTTAAATAAGAAAAACTGATTGAAATGTTGCCAAATATCTAGTTGAGTGGAACTTTGAAAAAGCTATTGTAGCCCTAGAAGAGCATGAAGACATATATACCTCATGGGTCCTCATCCCTTTTATGTAGAAGGATGTGCTCAAACATTTGCAACATTTTGCAAATTTTGCAACATTTTTGTTTTTGCAACATTAAACAACAGTTTTTGCAACAGTTTTCCCTATCAACACCCATTAGGTATTTGAAGACAAAGTTGTATCTAATTCATCTCACACTAAGGTACTTGGCAATTCATTGCATTCACCAAAGTTCTGAGCATTGCAGAGGGTTCAAATTGCTTCTACAATTTCCAGTCTTATTGCTTACCTTTAAAGATACTTTTAGAAAAAGGAAAAAAAAAAAAAAGAAGAAAAAATGCAATCCATTATATGTTAACTGTGCAAAAATAAACTCTCTGTTTATGTTTGCTTTACCTCAGTTTTTCATTCCCTGAGGCTTTTTTCTCACTGATATAACGTAGTTAATCAATTCAGGATACTAGCTAGAAAAATTGTGGGTATGAGTGTGACAGAATTGGAAAGACAATGAGCAGTATGGTAATTATGTGACTATAAAAAAAAATCCTTTTTTTTTTTTATAATCTTCCAAAATATATTTTTCAGCACAGCAAGATGTGATTCTAAAGTTTATGAAAAAGAAGTAATATGTCCAGGATGTTATATGAACTGTAAAGTGACTTAGGTACTTTTCAGCTGCTTGTTCCTATGTTTATATTCATTTATACTAATCTTCTCTAGAGTATCAACATTCAACCTGGGCAAAGGAGCAGCAAGACTCCCAGCACCCTCATGTAAGCACTGGAAAATTGTACTGTTTGAATTTTTAAAGATTTTAAATGTACTTCGTGTTGCTGCAGCCTAATGCCTGTAGGCAATTCATGATCACTTTGTTTGTTTGTTTGTTCCTTTCATAATATTTCTGTTAGTATGCAAGTGATTATTTGAAGAGAAGTCAGAATCCATTAGGTGAATGTATTTGAATGATGTCATGTTTAGATACTCACATAAACAAATGTAATGTGGGGTTTCAGGACCTGATTATTTTCTGGCTAGATAATGCAGGGGTTTTGTTTCTCATTTAATCCTGATCATCCTTTTAGTTCAAAGTATTACCTGAACTGATTATTGATTTTAAAAAAGTAGTGTTTTAAGCAGGAAACCAACTTATGAAATATTTACAGTGTTAAAAAATCTCCTGGACTCTGAAACACTTAAACACAGATCCACAGAGTAAGGATAGGATGCTACAGCTTGTTTAATTCACTTTTTGGGAGTGAAATTGCCTAAGATTTTCTGCATAATTCTTTAAACCCAAGTTCATTCCTTGTGCAGCTTATGAGAAAGGAGAAGGTACTATTTTTGTGACCAGAAGTCCTGGGTGAGAACAAATTTGAATTTTTTTAGCATCTGGTTTTGTTTTAATAGTCAGACACAAAATGCTCTGAAAGACTGTGAATGCTGGTCATCCTTGTCTCTGTCTTCTAAGATGGCAACAGAAGTCAAGCAAGTAAAGATACTTGTTCAGTGATGAAGAGACCACAGCAGACATCATAATGGATACTTTGGTCAGAAAAAAAAAGAAAAAGAATAATATTAAAAAATCTAGTTTTATAATTCTATTGTTGTACTGAAGTATCATGTGTGTCATGTGAAATTAAGGCCATGAAAATAGATCTAGGCTGTCTATTAAGTTTTGTTGAAATGAAGACTATTAGATGAAGAGTTTTGGTTTAGAAAGGCTAAAATGGGCTCTGATCCATCTCAACTGGTCAGAACAAACAGTTTGTTTCACACTTATGTCTTCTTCCTACACTCAGAGATGAGAAACAAAGGGATTTTCTGTCTGGTGCCGTTTGAAACTGAATCTATGCTGGGTGCACTGCTGACATTACTTTACCTTGTGTAAATCATTAATCATTCTCTGAAGTGATATCAGAACTCTTACCTTCCTCAATCACAGTAATTTTTGTTCTAAATAATTTTCTCTAAAATCAACAATGTCACATTCAGAAAATTTAAAGGCCTTGTTATATATGTATATTTTAAATATAAGATTAAAAGAAAAACAGGACAGTGAAGTGTGGACCAGTACAAGCTACACTATAACCTCCAGATGAACATTTTGCTTCCCTTTTTTGTTTTATACTGACCAGCAGAATGAAGGTCTCTTTCTTTGGCTGACTTGTGCAAAGTGTCTATGTTGCTTTTATAGGATTTATAGAAGTGTCACTTGGCTTGCTCCAGCTCAAGGGGGCTTTCTGCCTGATGTGTTACCACAGTTAGTTACATATATTCTCCTAACAAAATGCAAAACCAATGCACATTCAGATAGTGAGATAAAAATATTCCTTTAAATTTTATCCCAGTTTCCTGTGTTTCAGTTTGTGTTTTAGGCTCTGTATTGGGAAGACAAGAACTGCACATAGTGAGACCACAAGGCAGATCTCAAAGACCCAGTTTTGGTTTTCCTCCCAAGGGACTAAATAGATAACTCGTGATTGAACCAGTGACACCAAAAAGCTGGGAAAGGAAGAGAAGAGGATTCTACTTATAGTGGCTAAGCAGTGGGAATTTTTTTTTTTTATGACTGAACACTTTGAATGAAGGATATTTATCTATTTCCATAAACACACAGAAACATTCACATCCAGTCACTCCTATATTTGAATAAATCTTGGATTACTACTTTAATACACTGAAATGAATTAACAGAAAAGGTGACCGTGTATAATATGACATTAAATATTTCTAAATAGTAGGTTTCCCCCTTCCTACTAGTAGGAAAGAGCTGAAGGATTATTTAAAAGAGATAGAAACACTCTGAGAGTCAAGAAAGAGAATATGAAGAAAGAAGTTCCTTAAAGTAACGGTGGAAGTAATAGAGCAATTGCAAACACAGATGTCTGCTTTCTTCACCCAAATCAGTTAATATTCCACTCTTTTACTCTTCCAGAGTACTGATCAAGCTGTGAAGTATTGAATTTGACCTGGCTGTGTGATATATTCTGAATCTGCTGTGTTAGTTGTGCTGTATGACAGGATGCACATAGAGAATGCAGATGCTGTAGGTCACATAGAAAGTGATCTGAACTTTAAATGAGTTTTGGTAGCCAAGAGATTTCCTCCTTATCAGGGAAGCTTGCTGGATTAGCAGTGTCTTCAGCAGTGGAGAACATGATTTCCTGCTGAGCATATGATATCTGATCTTCTGTGCCAGTGGCAGGTCCACCAGTGGCTTGCTATGAGAGATTGCATTTCCTTCTGTGGTATCTGGATGTAATGGGCTTCAGAGACAGAGCTCCCACACCTTGAGCTCATGATCTGTCTGTGCTGTCTGTCAGCAGCATGCCAGGGGCTTAAGTCTGAATAAAAGCTGTGGTAAGCAATAGTTAGATGTTGCTAGCTATGCTTTCCTTCTGCTAAAAGAGGCCTCAGCATTTTTTTCAGTCTGTTGTTTGAGTAACAAATGCATGGAAATTGGGCACAATGTATGCAGACACATCTGTTCCATGTGCTGCAGATCTCCTGTAATATCAGTTAAAATTAAGTGAACAGCTTGAGACATCTGATTAATTGCCTGATACTTACTTTTAGGTTCACAGGCCAGATAGCTGAATCTTTGGGTGGAAATTCTAAAGCTACTAACATTAGTTGCTGGGATACTATTGACCTCTAATGGGAGGTAGATACACATTTGCTTATTGTTGTCATAGCATTAACCATTTAGTTTGAAAGATACTAAGAAAATTATTAACTGATCAATTAACTGATGGCAGTAGAAAATATTTCTTTGGAAGTGTGGATGAGATGACAAAATTATGAAATAAAGAGCTCTGCAAGAAAACGCAGAAGTGAACAAGATTTACTTATCATAGGTAAATGTTTCTATTTCAGAAGTGGAACAGTGTATTGTGAAGGCCCTCACTGGGCCACAATATTTCAGACAACAGGATCAAGATGTGATCAAGGGGTTTTTTCCCCTCAGTTGGAAGCACTGCTATAAACAGTAACAGTTTGGCAAACCAAGATGTATGTTCAGTTTTGCAGCTATATTGTGAAGTCAGGAGATGGCAGTCTTTGCTCACTGTTGAAATTGATGCAACACTAATCCCAATCACACCTGAGTAGTGAAGAATAAAATGAATATGCATCTATGTGTGTATTTTTAGTTGTTAAAATTTAATTTCAAGTGCATCTTGATAATGAAAAAAATGTGAGCTCTTCATTTTCTTCTCTGAAATTATTCGTGTTGATGGCAATCAAAATATTTGTTTATATTCACTACTCCAAACAAGAAAAGAAAAGCATTTTTTAGTGTAAAAATGCTCTAAACACTAAGACAGCTAAAAAAGTAATAGGTGAGCATAGACAAACGTGTCCAAAAGGAGGTTTGATAGAGGCTGCTCAGTACCTGTGTGTGCCTGGAGGCACCTAAACCTCAGGATCTGATTGCATTCTGCTTCTGTCCATGTCAAAAGTCTCCTCATATAAGCAGCAAAGAATTTAATACATTTTCAAGCCACACAGGGATCCAGGAATTAGAAAGAAATAGGTCACTATTCCCCAAAGGCTTGATCCAATAGGTAAATGTTGAATACTCCTGGCATGCACAGTGGGGTCTGTAATGTCAGTTGTCCATTATATCCTACTGGTCAGGTGTGCAAAATTATACTGAAGTCTTCGTGACACCGAGGGAAATTGAGTTTTTACCTTACCTGTTCCCAGTTGCAAAGCAAGCAGTGCAAGTAGTTCTACCCCTGCTGGTAGAGGCACTCCAACATCAGGACAAATGTTTGTTCTGGGCTCTTCTCAAATGAAGGCAAAAAACCTCATCTTCTTAATTTAGAAAATTCTTATTGTGATGAAACAAAATGCAGAAATTTCTTGCAACAATCTTTGGAAAGAAGGAAAGCACCCCACCACCCAAGGACCTTATCCAGTAGGACATAGAGACACAGTAATTTTCTAACTCTCCTGGCACAGAAATTTTGAATGCTTTCTTTGCAAGTATCATGGTTTAACCAAAACAAAACACAGCCCTATACTAGCCACTGTGAAGAAAATTGTCTCTACCCCAGCCAAAACCAGCATAGCAGACAGCAAGGTATATCCTGTTCTTGAGTAGTTGATAGTCTCTCCTGTAATTAAAAAGATGTAATGGGGAAGGGACTAGAATTTGGATGCCTTGTATTTTGGTGAGTGTCCTGACTATCAGTCTGCTGCAGACCAATGTTTCCTCTTACCATTCTACCAAGCTGTTGTCAGCTATATGTAAAAAAACTCCTTCACTTTTTATGAAAGGATTAGGAATTTGAACACTGGGGGGCTATGTAAGTCCACTGCAAGAGATACTGTTTGCTAGCACTAGTGATTTAGTGTGGGAGGGTTCCTTTTGGGCACAAATTAATTTTGTGTGTGTACTAGGAATCTCACAGTACCCCTTCAAGAACATCATGGATGGGCTTCAAACATCTTCCTGGGGAAACCAAGGTTAGAGGGATGCTTGACTTCATCAAAGAAGGGACATGTCAGAAACCCCTGCTTACAGCAGGAAAGCAAAGATCTTCACAGGCAGCTGTCTGCGCTGGTTTGGCCTCACCTTGAATATCATATGAATTTTCAGTCAGCACAATATAAGAAAGATACTAAATTATTAGAGGGCATCCAACGTACAGCAGTACAGATGGTGAAGGGCCTGGAGGGAAGGCTGTATGAGGAGCAGCTGAGGTCACTTGGGCTGTTCAGCCTGGAGAAGAGGAGACTGATAGGAGACCCCATTGCAGTTTGTAGCTGCCTCTTGAGGGGGAGTGGAGGGGCAGACACAGGTCTCTGCTCTCTGGTGACCAGTGACAAGACCCAAAGGAACGGCTAGACCTGTGTCAGGGGAGGTTTAGGTTGGATATTAGGAAAAAGTTCTTCACCCAGAGGGTGGTTGATCATTGGAGTGGGCTCCCCAGGGAAGTGGTGACATCCCCAATCCTTAAAGAGTTCAGGGAGTGTTTGGATAATGCTCTCAGGCACATGGTGTGACTCTTGGGGATGGTGTTGTGCAGGGTTGTGCAGGAGTTGGACTAGTGATCCATGTGGACCTCTTCCAACTCAGCATATTCAGTGATTCTGTGTGCCTGGGCCATCAGTACATCAGTCAAGATGTGACATGGATGCGTATCGCTAGCCGGGCGCTGTGGCTGCGACCTTCCAAAAGCGTCCCCTTAGCAAAGCCGCTCAGCAGGATCAGCCACACACTCACACACGCGTGCACACACAAACACACGGACAGCTTCAGTAATGTGGATTGACAGCAAAGAGGCAGGAAGGGTCTCTGTATAGCATTCCACAGATGGAGATTTATTGCAGCCACACCGTGAAGGGATCAGGGACAAAGACAAAAGACTATGGAGGGTCCAGGTTTAAGTACGGGAGCGGGGTGAGCACCAGAGACCAATGGTCTGAGGGCACAGGGGTGGTACAAAGGAGGGACTGGGAATGGGAGCCAATGGGGAAGCTCTGGGGGAGTGGCAGTGGGCAAAGGCCATTGCAGGGAGCCTGGAGTGGAGAACTTTCCAAGACATGGAACATAAAAGGTAACAAAGAGGCGGGGAAGCCAGCAGCCAACCAGCAGCGCAGAACTGGGGTACACTGCCATAACAGGGCAAAGCATCCTGGGAGAAGCTTCTTTTCTCACCCTAATATAGAGAGGAATCTCTGATACCAGGGACTAGCTTACTAGGGCACTACTTTTGTTTCTTGTACCACAGGCTAACCAGCCACCCCAGATTTGGACTCTGGGGATGATGATAAGCCACACCATGTGCAACCTTGGTTCTTCACTCTCATGCTTCATTTGACAGAAACTTATAAGGCTCTGTCATCCTGAAAGCCATTGTTTTTTAGCTCTTTTATTAAAGCATTTTAGTCTTGTCTAGCATTCTTTCCATCCATCATACAGAATGGTTTTGTTTTCTCATTTTTGATTAAAAAAGGCAAACAGAGAGTGTATAGAAAAACTCTTGGTTCTGTATTCATGTCTGGCATCCAGTCATTTAAACTTGGGTTTAAAAAGCTCTAAATTTGAAAATGGTCTTGATTCTGTTCCTTGTTAATAGGAATGAAATAGCAATATCTCTAATTTGTAACTTAATTTCTATCAAGACTTGATTAGGAGGTAAGCTTTAAATACACAAAGACTTCTTACATGCTAATTTAAATAGGCTAGAAGAACATCCTCAGCTAATTTTTTGGCCCTCTTTAAGCTTAAAGTCTCCAATTTGCAATTTAGAAAGAATGCATCAGATGAATAGCTATTGAAATTCAGCTCTGTTGACTTTAACAGAGATACATTCATTTAAATCAACCCAAAATCCCAGATGTCAGATGATACAAGCTGGTAGATTTTTAAAATCTGTTTAATCTAAAATATTAAGAGTTTTTTATGTCAAATGTTGAGAAAAGAACAAGTATACCTCACTTACTGTAATATTTTGATTATTAAAAGTAGCTGTGAAAACTAATAATAGCACTTTGGTTCTTAAACAGTTTTATCTTTGCTTGCAAAGGAAACCAGAAAGGTAATAACTTTAGGTTTGAGCAAATTTGAAGTTAGGAAAGTGATGCTTGCTTGAAAATTCTGTTAAGGCTTAATATTAACATTGTACCTAACTCTATGTTCAAAGAGAGTTACAGTGTCTCACTTGTATAAAACTTGGTAGCAATTTTATTTACTAGTTTAACTTTTTTCCATCTCTCTTGTACAAAATTAAAAAAAAAATGTGTAAACCAAACCAAATCAAAACCCAAAGGAACTCTCTTCCTTGTCATGCAAATATTATTTGATCATTTTATAGAAATCTATTTCAAGTCACTTAGCAGTGAAACACACGATGTTGTAGGTAACATTTTTAACCAGAAAATTAGTATCATAAAAAAATAAATACATTGGAAAATGTATGTTTGGGTATAATTTTTACTTTAATTTGTCTGTTTTATTGGAAACACCTTCTATTAAAAGACAAAAAATCAAATCCAAACTCTAGATTTGCCTGAATAAGTAGTCTGGTGCCATATTGATAAACAGTGCATAAACAATGTAATTCGTCTGAGATTAGAGAGCCTGATTTAACAGTTCATTGCTCAGGCTTTATGCTGGTGACACTCTATTGATGTAATTGTTTTTGTTTAGAGGTGTTGTGTGTGTTGTAGGTGGTTGGGAGATGTAAATTCTAAGGTGGTTACTTACTTTGAATTATTACTTTATCCTTTGAAACTTCTTAGTACTCTCTCTAAAATATTTTTGTCTAATTTCAATGAATGCCAAAGTACAGAAATCTAATTTTAGAGAATGCCATTTCTTTTTCTGAGTGAAACTGACCTGAAAGACTAGTCTGCCAAGGACTCTGACACCTTCCATGTCACTTAAGTCCACTGAGTAAGTTGAGATGGAAGCTGTGCAGAGGAACTGGTCTCAATTTCACATAGTGAGAAGTGAAATTTTACTTGTCCATGTATTTCACAGAAGAAGAAATCATAGTTGTAATTTATGAAAGAGTATAACCAAGCTAATACCATCCAACAAGACCCATGTTTTTCATCAATTAAAATAATGTTTCATGAAAGTGCTCTAGCAATTATTTCTGAGTTTCTTTTAATAAGTATTTTTCATACATTTACATATGGTTTTAGATACATGGATTTTTACAGTCTCACTCAAACCAATTCCTTTTGAGAAGGAAATTTTTTCTAAATGCATGCCTCCAGTGATAAATATCAGATGACACAGCAAACAGATGGAGACCCAGCACAGCTTTTCTTAATCATCTGTGGAAGAGATGTCTTTACAATTCTTTCAAGATGATTTGCAGGTGAGTCCTTTTTTGAGATGGTCTTAGAAGGCAGGTACAAATCCTCATTATGATGTTTACCTACAGACATTGAGAGCACAGGTGAGGGACTTCCAGAAACTGTTCACAGGTTAATGATTTTCTGTAGTACCAGTGCCTGCACGGTTCAGAGTTGTGTCAAACTATTGAGTGACAACAGTAGTGGAACTACAAGCAGGAGATGAGTAGAGATTTTGTCCATATTCAGCAGAAAAAAAATGTCAAGGTCTAAGTAATAGTTGACAAAAATTCTACCAATAAGATCAGATATCACATACAGGAAAAGGAAGGTCAATGGACTAGCATAGAAATTGTCATGTATTTGTGACAAAAGAATTAAGTACTCATTGCAATAGCTTGAAAAAACTTTACAGATCTTAGCTTATTCTAATGAAAGTAGCATTGAAATTACCTGCCACTATATGATATCATATTTGATTGCTTTTATTTTCAGAATTTATATAACTTTTTTTTCCCCTTGAGTTGTTTAGAGTTTGATTTTGAGGATTAAGCACAATTGTGTTACAGCTACAGAAAGTCCACAATTCTCCCCTTCAACTCTTTATATTGTCTTGTACTTTGTGTATTTCAAATATGCTGTTGTTAAGACCATAGCAATGAAAATGCCTTTTTCTTTCAAAACAGACGTGATCCGCGAAGCGCTGAGATTTCTCTTCAGGTAGGTGGTCCAGCTCTTGTCCATGCACTAAATTTAGCCATCATTTGGTGGGATGCAAAAGGAAACTTGCCTTGCCTACTCCAGAAGGAGAGGGTCTAGATCTTAGTATAAAAGGTAAGAAAAAAATTTTCCAATTCATCTGTCTTCTCAATATTTTAAACTTTTTACTGTGGTGCACTGTGGTAAAACTTAAAGTTGGTCTTCAGTGTTGTTGTTTATAGAAGATTTTTGTATCTTGACAAGGTCAGTGAAGGCAAAGAGGGGCTGTGATCAGTTGGCCGGGCCTCTTCCTTACAGAGGGGTACACAGCTTAATGGACAGGTATTTATGCAGCTAAATCTGCATGCTGCCAATTCCTCACATCCTTAGTGCCTGCCTGAGGCACCTCACCATTGTCTTTTAGTTGAGGGAAAGAGTTTTCTACTCTAGAAATAATTGAGCCCCATTTGAAGGCATGACATAGAGCTACCTTTTTGAGCGACTTTGAAGATCGCTAATTTCTTTGCCCATGGTGTCTCTCTCTGTCCTAGTAAGCATTTCAGCAGCTAAGGAATAGTGTCAAGAAACAGGCAATTCAAATAATGGAATATGTCTACTGTGTCAAATTGACCTTCTAATGAGTAGTTCCAGCAACTCAGTTTCCCAATGAATTGTATTTTTAAGGTAGTAATTCTGTGAAAATTATCCATATGAAAAATTGTTCTTTTCCACTCAAAAAAAAAAAAAAAAAAAAAAAAAAAAAAAAAAA
>VXAC01000415.1:189891-291664 GCA_013399225.1 Rhipidura dahli
CAAAAAAAAAAAATATATATATATATATAAATAAAACAAGTTGTACAGAAGAATTTCCATTGCACAAAATTTGATCATAATAGTTACTGTAGTTCTATCGACTTTCATAAAACTTGAGACATAACAAAGAGTACTGCCAACTAGAAAAGCAAAGTTCAAGCAATGACAAAATTAAAATGTATGGCTTGCAAGTCAGCTCCAAACCCAAGTCCTATCTCAGTTCTCTATATTCAAGTAAAAATAAGAGCTATTCCCAAAATCTTCATTTGTTTAGTTTCATATTATTTATTTGAAGGTATGCTGATTTCTTTCCTCTCATTAAGTACTTTTCTGGTCTTAAATTTGTTTTTTGGTTTTGTTTTTTTTTCACTAGAGCCTATATTCTAATGTGTTTCAGTCCATATTTAATAGCTCATTTTTGGTAGCATTTTTGAGTTTCTGATCACTGATGCTACTTGTTTCCCACCCTTTTCCTCCCACACTCTTTATTTCACAATTCCACTCCCATGCTCACTTCCCATTTTTTCAGAGTGTATCCTAGAATAAATTCATAGACTGTTTCTAAGGGATTTTTAACAGCTGATTTGAAGTAAGAATTTATATCATAGCAAGAAGTCCAGAAAAAAAAATCAAGTCAATCCAAACAATATTTATATCTAGGTCTCCTAGTTTAGCTAATCTTAATAATTCTCAATTAACCAAAGATGTTCATCAAGCACAGATTAATAAAATCAAGACTGTCTAATGCTGATTGCAATGGAGGTACAGTGTAGAGATATGTAATAATTTATGGTTTATTTTCACAATAACACTTGTGCATATTTCTACCACGTACCTTAAAATTTAAATTTCTAAGGAAAAATATGCTTTAATAGAATAAAAAGTGGGGAAATCCATTTCTAAATTATCTTAACCAGTAACAACCAACAGATTAAAATCATGGCAATATGATTAACTGCTAAATGATTGTTGCAGCAAATGTACATATCTAGGTAATGTAATAAACAGTATAATTTATATTTTCATGCCAATTCATATTTGACCTTTATAGGTTATATAACAGTCCATTCCAAGATATATTCATCACATATAAAATTATTTGGTTTAGCATGAATGGAGAGCTAAAGTGTTTATATTCTTTATTCTTTTAAAAACCCCAAGATTTTAGGTATCATACACGAATCTCATCAAGACCACTTTGAGAAACCCTCATTCTCATTCTTCTACTGACTCTATTGCTGTAGCAACTTCCAGAAAATCCTATATTTCCAAATACTTCAAAATCATTACAATAGTCACAAGGTCAGTTTCTCCTCTGGTAACCCATTGGCTTCCTCACCTTAAGCAATAATTAACTAGATGCTGTAACTCATTAGCAGTTGTATTACTTAGACAGAAAGAATACTCAGACCCACCTGGGGCCGTGCAGCACTGAAGGATAGTTTGGAATTTCATGGCAATATTGCTCCTGCTCTGCCACTGGAAGCAGGAGGAGATTCTCAATATCGTGTCTTTGCTGCATCAGGTTTTTTACCATCCATATAATTCAGGGTTGTGTGTCTGATCGCAGTTGAGAATCTTCCTATGCCTGCAAACTGTTGTTGAGAAGGGACACCTATTTCTGTGTTGTAAGAAATAGACACTTGCAATGCAGAAAAGTGGGTCTTGGTCTCCAGAAGTGCCTCAGCTCTACAATAACTGCCTTATTTTACCATCTCCTTTTCTCACTAACTTTTCTCACCACTTTTCTCACTTTAACTCTTGAAATTTTATGCTTACACATGCTTATTTTCACCTTTTATTTTTATTCAGGGTCTTACAGGTTAAATAAATCTATTTTTAGTATAGGGAGACACTATAGTAAAATCTGCAGTATTTGCATTCAGGCAAGACTCCAATTGTCTTCGAAATTCTTTATGGCTTCTATTTTAACATTGCTTAATTTCAGTGTCCTTCAGTTTGGCATATATAACAATCCTTAGAGTCAAATTGCAGCTACCTACTCATATAGCAAATATATTTGTATTAATTTTGTTTTTAAAAAACAAGAACTTTGAAGGAGAAAAGACAATTGGAAGCTGAAAATTTGGAAAAAACCCAGAAAAGTCTATTTAATCAATAAAAATTCAGGTATTGTTTTCAAATAAATGAAGAAAAGTGTGCTCTAGAATTAAGCATTATTAAGAGAATTTATTGGAAATTCCATTTATTTTTTCATCTTTTCAAACAAGATTATTATTTTACAATAGAGAAGTCCTGTAGAGTATTTCAGAAAGAAAAATACACTATGTAACTGTAGCCACAATTTGCAGTTTTAATTTACTGAATATCAAAAGAAGCTTATCATCTGAAAATCGATTGAACTGAAGTTAAGCTTTTGTAACTTGGGACTACTAAACCATATTGAAGAAATGTCACAAAAATGTGAATGCTTGCATAAATAATTTATCAGATAAATATTTCTTTATGTTGTATGTTTAAATCTGACCAATAACTGCATTTCTTATGCATTTTTAATAGTTATAATGTATGTTTTGTACACAACCTCAGGTAGGATAAGCAATACATATAATTAATTTTACTGACTAGTTCAAACTTTATTGTTTGCATGTGTCTTTTTAGAAGCAGTTCTGAAGTTTGGACTACAAAACTGAGCTGAATTTAAGACATATTTCCAGCATGTTTCTTGCCTTGCCTCTCTTGAACTTTAGGCTGAATGCTGCTAGTGCTGTGTCTGAGGGGAATACTTCTGTACAGTACCCCAAAGACGTGAAGGGACTGTACATTGTGGCAGTGCTGCCTGCAGGGCACACAGAGCACGTGTGTCAGCACACCTAGTCCTGTATGTCCAAACGAGCATCTAGCAGGGTAATGTGTCACACACAGGGGAGAGCAGATATATGGAGGGCAGACTACCTGAACAGGTAACATGGAAAGCTCAGAGGTTCTGCTTCTCACACTCAGAAAAGGGCTGGGTTAGTCAGAAAACTGATTGTCGGCACAAGCTGTTACAGTGAGTTTTCACAGCAACATTTACTCTCACAGGTGGAAATCTGAGCGTATGAGCACAGATTTAGTGCTCCTCTCATGGCACCTCTCAGCAATAGCAGAACATGTCTGTTAGCCAGAGGTGTGCAACACGAGCCATTTCAGACAACATTTTCTGATAGAAAACACATTAGAAACTGTTGTAGCCAGAGTAGTAACAAATACTATTAAAGACTCTTCTATATTCATAGGTGTACGTTTAAATCGCAACAAGAATATTTCTTTAAATTCATGCTATTGATAATGATAGTGTTAGCTCTATTTGTTGATTTTGACACATTTTGTGAATAACAGAGAACTGTTATCCTACAACATCACTAGAGTTGGTATGGACAGCTCTAGAAGTAGAACAAATTATTTGCTCCTCTGTGTTTAGTGCAAGAATTTTATCTTTTTCAAGTACAAGAAATCCTTGAGGTTGCATGACCTTGTGTTTTTCTGACCACCTAAACACCATATTTTAGTTCAGAAAAGTTTTGTTGCATATTAACTAAAAAAGATCTCTCGTGGTAAAAACCTAGCAGAACTAATAAGAGAAATTTTTACAACAGGACATTTTTTTCCCTTTCTCCCTGCAACATTAACACTGAAGACAGGTATACTCCTCTCCCCAAACTTCATTTAAAATTTAATTATGCTTTATGTCTGAGTTAATGACTACTGGATATTTCTCATTAGGAAGGTTTTATAGATGAGTATTCTTTGTTTTGTACCTACTGATCAATATTAAGAAATCTCTTTTCTGTCTTTGTCTCTGAAGTCTTAATATTTGCGTAAGTTAAAATGAAAAGTCAGAATTATTTCCTTCAGTTTGCATACATCTTCAACATCTGTTCTGTTTCTCTTTTACTTTCTATCTTCCCACAGCTTATTTCAATGATACCGTCAAGTGTTTAATTGTTTTGAAAGAGATGCTTTTAATCAAAAAATTATTTTAAATCTGTTCAGTAATGCACTAATCTAAATAGGTACACTCTGGCAATATTGAGAACATTAAATTTTCTGAAGTTCCATTAAATCATACTCCATTCAAATGAGACTTGAATTTTCATAGCAGTTAAAGCTGGAAATACTGAAAGTAGCTAGCTGAGTGTTGGATGGTTAAAGTGCATTTCAGAAGTGCTTTCAACTATTCTTCTCTGGAGATATCTACTTCCTTTAGAATGCTGTGTACTGCCTCACAGAAACTGTTATATTTTCATTAGAACAATTAAATCTTTTCTGGGGATTTGCCAACTTCAGTTCATTGGGTCTTTCATTTTGAGAGTGTTAAGAAGCTTTAACAGATATTATTTACCTGCTACATTGTGATGGAAGATAGGCAGGACAATGACATTAAAAAAGAAAAAAAAAATCAGTGTTAACAGTATAAACATGTCCCTTATTTTGGTTTTACAGTACTGTATTGCTGTTGGCCTTGGGAAAATTGTTCACATTTTACAGTTTTGTGAACAAAACCAGAATGTTTCAATGGTTTAATCATAAATACACCAATTTCCATTTCTTGGTGTAAGTATTGTCAGAGGCATGTCAAGTGGCAGAAAACTGTGCTGTGTTTTCACTTTACTGCTGAGAAGAGTCCAAGAGGCCAGGGAGGGATGAGACAGAGGGAGCAGATTTATTTGTTAATTGAAATTGCCTGGAAAAACAGTGTTTCACTACAAAGTGATTTCATGAAGACAAGAACTTTCCTATTAATTTGGAGATCTGTTAATAACCACTTTTACAATAACCACTTTTTTCAGTCATCCAGTAACAAACATTGTGGATAAGGGTTTTTGTTTGAATGGGTTTGTTTGTTTTGTCTTGGGGTTTTTTGGGGTGGGAGGAAGTAGAGGGGGAATTGTTTATGGGTGTTGGGTTTGTTTTTCTTTTCCTTTCAGTAAAACCTACCAGCAATAACCTACAGAGTTTCAAGGTATTTCCAGCTTGTAGATTTTCAACAAAAGTTGGAAGGAAGGAAGGAAGGAAGGAAGGAAGGAAGGAAGGAAGGAAGGAAGGAAGGAAGGACATTCTTTAGAAAATTAGACTTCACATTTATATAAGTTGCTGTATCCTGTCTCTTTTGCTCGTGATTGAGTACCAGGACAGGGACCAGAAACCTACTAAGTGCAGTTCCAATTAAATTTTCAGCCAAGTCCCAAAATGTATAGAGGACATGTTTCAGAGGAAACTTTCAAAGAAATTACAGAGAAAATCAGCAATTGAGAAGAACGTTAGTCTACTGAGTTTAGAAATAGCCATGGCATTTCAGCTGATGAGCAAAAAATTGTTTTTCAAACAAAATTCTTGTTAATTGCATTAGAATAAGTTTTGTACATATGGTTTACATGCTTGAAACATGATGAAAAATACCCAGCTCCTTGTAATTATTGTAACAAAAGCATACACATTTTTTTATATTGCTTAACATATTTTTTTTTCTTAAGGTATTAGGGTTTGTTTGTTTATTCTTTTTGTGTGTTTTGTTGGGGGTTTTTTGTTTGTTTGGGTTTTTTGGTTTGTTTTTTGTTTTTTAAATGTTAAATTCAGGAGTACATAGTAATGTTGGGGTTAGAATCAGCAACCAGACTAATTGCTGTTGACATTATTATTTTGATGTATTGATCATGAACGTAAGTGACAGATGAGGTAAGAGTTGTACTAATGACCTCATCCACTTATAGATAACTATTGTCTTTTATTTGGTTTTTAATTTTAATTTTGAAATAAGAATCAAAACCAGAAAATGCTTTGATAAATTTTTATCAATTGATTGTTCTGTTGACTTTACTGTATCTGTAAACTCTGAAGCCTGTTTCCCTATTCTGAGGAGAATCCTTAGCCTTGAGATTTTTAAACAGATTATACAAAACTACTGTTCTATAATTAATTTGAAAACCACAGAACTAGAAGCCTTGGAAATGCCAGTGGCCTCTGTAGCAACATCTCTGTGCTTTTCAGCCCAAACGAAATTCCCAGTACACTAATCTGACTTTAGGATTGTAAGGAACTTCAGGAAATTTGCAGAGGGTTGCATAGGGAAATGCCAGCAATGCATGGCTGAAAACCATTGGAAGTTTCTTTCCTACTTGATATTTGGAAATTAAAGCAATATTAACAAGTAAGCTGTATAAGGGTTTACATTAAATAAAAACATGTCAACTGCAGTTTATAAGTAAAATGATAGAATTTTGAGTCAGGACATTTAATTATTTATGGATTAAAAATCAGACTAGTTTTATTTTTCAATAATATATTACCTTACCTGCATACCAAGAATAGAAAGTGGACCATTCTTCTGTGAAGAAAGCCTGTATTCAGTGTCTTAAATATAACATTTTATGTTACAGAATGCAATCTAATTACTAACTGCCAAACATATTGTGTATATGTATTCCATATAACAAAAATAGAAATTAGAGGTACTTTGCTATGTCAAAGCTTTTCTTTCTCTTTTCTCCAGTAACGAACAGCTCTAAAAGTCATGAGACTGCATATTCTGCCTTATAGAATGTAATGTCATATTTATGAAGCTGAAAAGTGCAAATCTGTATATTCATAATGCCAAATTTTAATTTTAGATCATCATATGGTAATACAGATAAAGAAAATAATGTCTTCAATTATGTGTAGTTTTACTTATAGGTTGAGTGTTTTTAAGAAATGTGTTGTAGAAAATAACTCGAGATCCCAGCATCCCAAGTATCCTAAACCAGTGCAGTGGAATTTACAGAAACATGGCATAGATTTTAATTTTCATTCTTTGCTCCTGAGTATTGTTTGAGTTTGCAGTGTCTGCTACAGAAATCTAATATGGTGTCAGCCTCTTTCTCTTTATGTGCCCAAGGAGACCACATGTGTTTTAAGATTGTGTTTGTCATAGATAAACCTGTTTGTTATAATTTCAGAGGACTTAATTTCAGGGAATTTAAGATTAAATTAGGCAACTAGTTAAGATTAGGTCTAGATCAAGAACCTGATTTTGGCTGTGGCTGGTTGATCAGGTTACTTCTTCAGTTATTGTACAAGAACACAAGCTCATCCCATTTTTTTAAAAGTGCTCATATTAGCTGGTGTAATTTTTAATCTGAATTTGCCTTTTGCAATATTAACTGTAGCCAGCAAACTTTCACATTATTAAAATGGAGCAAGAGATCTATCTTCTTTCTAGTCAGAGATTAATGAGATAAGGGGAAACAGGGTTCTTCAGGGTTTCATTATGATCCTTGCTTTATTTTTCACTAAAATTTTGTTATATATATAGCTTAGCTTGAAGAATCTATACTAATTATTGACCTAAGTTTCCCCACTCCCATTATTTTCATTTTAATTATTTTTATTTACCATACTGCCATGGAACTTGTGAAAATGAAGTGCCTGTGCTGTTAACCTGGTATTAAGACTTGCAGGTCTTAGTCCCAAGAGTAAATCCCATGGATCTTTAGATATTCAGGAGAATTTAGGATTTATAATCAAAGATAAGTTATTCCACTTTTTGTCTCTGTTCAGAAAGCTCATTCTGATGCAGCAGAGCCTTCCAAAGTGCTACAACTTCAAGCCATTTCTTTAGGATAAGAAGTGGGGCATATTAAGATTCCTTAGAAGAGATTTCTGACAGGAGCACCTTGGTCCTGTGGCAGAATTTCATCTTCTCTTAATGATGTGCCAGAAGGGACCTATCTTTACTTATTCTCTATGTGACAAATGCCTGATCTTATCAGAGAAATCCAAAGTACACAGTATTAGGACATCATATATGAATATGGTATTCATCCTACACATTTGCACATTTGGAAATAGGCAACGAATAACTGGAGCTCTTTATTTGTTTTGTAATACATGGTGGTTCTAATCCCTGTAATTGTGAAATAAAAACTATTATTTTCTGTGGGTTTTTTAAAATGAAATGTTAGGTGTAATTCTTGAGGAACAAACATACATGCCATTAAAAATTCGGATGACCTCTGCATAGAGAATACTGATAAATTGCTGACTGCACATCAACAAAAAAAGTAAATACAAAAATTGGTATTTAACTTATCTGTTTCTAAAAATGGTGACAGTAATGTCTTTGCACCTATAATCTAGCTGGCTATATAGCTTAGCTGATACTTTATCTAATGTTTAAGTCCCTTGTTCATTTTATTTGTTCAGAAACCATTTTAAATTCTTACAAGATGTAAAATGTCTTTTCATAAATAAATGAATATCTGAATTGTTGCTAGACAGTTTATAATGTTTAATGTCTTAGATGAATTGTTGGTGACCTTCAGACATGGTCTATTTTTCTGCACTTCAGCTTAAAATCCAAATGTCAAATTCTAGAGTAGCTTCTGAGCTACTTCAGTCAGAGAATGTTAAGAAGCTGAAATGATTTATTTATAAACTATAGAAAAGCTGTTCACCAGAATAAGCAGTTATTTTGTCACTCATATGTAGATTTATATTTTTGAAGTTATTTTTTGGCATCTAGTACTTTTCTAAATGAATTTACTCTCAGCAGCCAAAAGACAAGGTTGCATTTCAAATGTGCTGAAAAGGACAATATAATATATGCAGGTTCTTGAGATCTGTACTATCAGTAACATGAATGTTTCCAGTCTATAACATGCCACTTACTGTTTCTAAGATGTATACCTTCAAAACTTTTATGCCTACAATGATGCCTCCAAGACTTTTCTCCACTCCATCTGGCTAAATAATTCATTTGCAGCCGTAGTATTCTAGTGATTTAGATCAGCTGCAACTCTAGCCATGTTCCCAAATAACTGAATGGTTTGGGTTGGAAAGGGCCTTAAAAGCTCATCTCCTTCCCCCTGCCATCGGCATATCCCATCTTCCACTACACCAGGTTGTTCAGAGTTACATCAAATCTGACCTTGAACAGTTCCAGCAATGGGGCATCCATTACTGCTCTGAGCAACCAGTGCCAGTGCCTCAACAGCCTCACAGTGAAGAATTTCTTCCTGATATCTGATCTAAACCTATTCTCTGTCAGCTGGAAGTCATTCCCCCTTCCTCTGTCACTCCATGTCCTTGTAAATAATCTATCCCTGTTACCCATTAAGATTTATGAGAATCATATCAAGTTTCCAAGGCCTATGTAATTCAACAGATCATTAAATACATACCTCCTATTAAAATACTTGCTAGCTCTCCATCTGCTTTTTTTTGACCTCACATTGTCTGGTATTAAGTAAACCCCTTCACAAATGTTTGAATACAGAGTAACAAAGTATTATTGTTTTGTAAATTAACTAGATCTAAACACATAGATAATCACTGTATAAAAAGTTTATCTGGAGGGGAAAATTAGTTAAGAATCAACTCCTTCATCTTTGATTCAGATAGAGAAGACAGTTCTTAATCAGATATATACATTTCATGAACTTGACATGACCTATTTTCCTTTGCACTTTCCATTTTACTCTCATTTAATGCCCACCTGCATTTGGATTCCTCCTCATTCAGGCACAGTGACTATCTCATGCCATATCTGAATTTTACACAGCCTTTTTTGTCTCCTCCTTTCTGTCTCCAGCAGTATCTGGAGTGTCTTTGAGGCAGTGTTTACTGCTGAGGTAGAGAAATGGTAGTGACTACAGAGCACTTTGGAGAGAAGCAGTGTCTATTTATTAACATGACGAGAAGAGTCACATTTAAATAAAAAGAAATAAGAATTAGCAAATTTCTAAAGAGTTTTCACTCCTCTCTGGATGGTTTATCCATGTACTCTGAAATAGCTCTAATCCTGAAGGGCTGTTCTCTCCTGCATGTCTCTTTTGACGACCAGTACAGCAATCCTGCCACTTTACAGCTGCAATTAGAAGTGATGATATTCCTGGTCCTCAGCTGCCTCCGGGAAGATTGTCGTTGTCCTAGATTTTGTATGGTTCTTACTTCAGAGGGTACATTTTGGGCACTGGTTTTGAGTTGTATTCAGACTGTGTCCATTGATCTGGATGTTTTGATTCAATGTGCCCAAAGAGAGACCCTTGGAAGCAAGCTCTGGGGAGCAGAAATCATGGACACTGATGTGAATCTGCAGGAACCAGGCTGCATCCAATAAGACAGGCTCAAACTGCTGTTAAACAGCAAATGTTGCCCTTCGAGTTACATCAGACTTGAGACTCTGTGATCTGTACTGTGCTCCCCAGCATGTCCCATGGGGTGGTGTCCTGGGTTGCAGTGTATTCTATCCCCATCGTTATGAGTTGCTGAGCCCAGGTGGAGCAGTGGTTCCTTGCCTCCTCCCTCTGGACTATCTCCCTGATTAATGACCCATCAATGGCCCTGCCCATGACTCATCATCCCATTGTGAGATGCTCCACCCAGAAGGAGGAACCAAGCATTCCATCCTGGATATAATCTGGGAGTCTGAATGCCACAGACACCACTCTCCACTGGATTTCCAGAGGACAGGAGCTACATAGCCACCACTGGACCTTCTGAGGAAGAGCAGACACTTCTACAGGACCACCACTTCAGCAGAACCACATCCACCACTTCAGGAGGACTGCAGCCACCGTCTTATCAGACTGCTATCGCTACCCTGACTAACAGGGGTTCAGGTTGTATCCTGACTCTGTCAGTCTGAACCAGTTTTCTGCCTTTATTTTTAATTTTTTTTAATTATTACTTTAATTTCCCTATTAAATTGTTATTCTGACTTGGNTTTCTGCCTTTATTTTTAATTTTTTTTTAATTATTACTTTAATTTCCCTATTAAATTGTTATTCTGACTTGGTGCCTCCCACTTGTTTGTTTTTCAAACTAGCACAGGTGTGTAATAGTCAGATCCACTCATTCATCATCTGGGATTCCACTATGTTTAATCACAGAACGTGAAATTGTTTTGTTTGGAAAAGAACCTTAAGAAAATTGAGTCCAAATCTCAAACCAGCACTGCCAAGTCCACCTCTAAACCATATCCCCAAGTGCCCCCTACACATCTTTTAAATACCGGGATTGTGACTCAACCATTTTCCTGGACAACACATTCCAAGGCATGTCTGCCCTTTTGGTGAAAGAATTTTTCTCAGTTTCATTCCAAACATACCGGCACAACCTGAGACCATTTCCTCCTGTTTTAACACTCGTTACTTGGAAGAAGAGATTGACTCCCACCTCACTACACCCTCCTTTCAGAAACCTGTAGAGAAGTTCTCTCCTGAGCCTCCTTTTCCCCAGCTCCCTCAGCTTCTCCTCATCAGATTTGTGCTCCAGAACCTTCCCCAGCTCTCTTGTCCTTCCCTGGACATGCTCTAGCACCTCAGTGTTTTTCTAGTCATGAAGGGCTCAAAACTCAACACAGGATTTGAGGTGTGGCCTCACCAGTGCCAAGCGCAGGGGAGGGTCACTGCCCTGGTCCTGATGGCTGCACTGTTTCTGATATAGGTCAAGATGCTATCAGCCCTCTTGGCCACTGGGGCACACTTGGAAATCATCTGTGAACACCACCAATTTTTCTTGATCGTCTCTTTATTACACAAGAAAAATCTGCAAGATAAAGATGGCTTCAATGACCCATGTAAGGGAAACTTTTTCAAGTGTGACTTTGCCTGTAAAAGTGGCTTGCTGTGCGAAGAAACCAAACCAAACCAAACCAAACCAGTTTTTTGGTGTCTAATTCTGCTTTCTTCTTTCTAAAGCATGTGCAAGAAGAGAAGAAAAATACAAGCAAATCCATTTTTGTAACACCCTTTCCTCAGAGACCTTATCCCACCAAATTTTCCAAAGCAAATCTTTGAAGAAGTCAGAGAGGTCTATAACCTTAGAATGAACAATCTGAGTTGTTTCATCTTCTCAGACTCTTTTCTTTTTTTAGCTGGGGAGTTGTTCTGCTGATACCTTTGCAAAAGATTACACTCCTTCAGCAATCACCAAACAAGGCCAATTAAAAGATGTTGTTATGGCTATGCTCCTAAAACAGCTGCTCAGGGCTACAGCCTGTTAAGGTGACGATTAAGTGACTGTTAAATGTATTAAGTGACTAGTAATTTAATTCCGTTCTAAGACTGCTAATTTTGTCTTACATTATTCCCTGCTGGTTTTTTTGTTAATAATACTGTTTATTAAGTTGGTATTTTTATTAGAAAACCAATGTTACTGGATTTTTCAAGATTATCTTATTCTTTATTTTAGTCTCAAAATCCATCCTCTGATCTAATACAATGATTCCAAATGTTTGAACATATTTTTAGGCAATTATCCATAACTTTATGCTAATTAGTGAGGCAATTAATAAAGCTTTGCTTTTTGTGTTGCACTATTTCTGAAATGATAGATTTAAGAACTTGATAGATCTATCTGCTGATGATTCCCCAACTTTACCAGAATCTGTTGTAAATGTCTGTGGTAGGTAACCCTTGGCTGTCTTCCAGATGCTCTTGGACTCTCCCTCCACAACAAAACAGGTGGGGAGAAAAAAAAAAGATGGAAATTCCACACCCCATAATGAAGGAGATTCCACTTGCCAGTTACTTACAGGCAACACAGACTCAGGCAAAAATAATTTCATTTATTGACAATTAGAATAGGCTTAGGTGGTAAGAAACAAAGACAAATTAAAACAGTGCCTTCCTTTAGTCTCCCTTTTCCCAGGCTCAATATCAGTTCATCCTGAACTCATCTACCTCCCCACCCCTGAGCAATGCAATGGGATGGGGAATGTGAGGTTGTACTCAGTTAATGGTTGTTCCTCTACCTTTTCATCCTCCTCATCCTTTTTCCTTCTTCCAGCGTGGGACCTTCAGTCCTTCAGTCCACAGGCTGCACTCCTTTATCCTAAAGGCTGCAGTCCTTTAGGATAAACCTACTCCAGGGTAGTCTTTCCATGATTTATCCCCCTGATCTCGTGTGCAGTCCTCCACTGGGAGCAAGGGCACAACAGTCTTTGCCATGCTTTCCTCCAGGGGATCCCAGGGAATCCCTGCTGGGATAACTGGAGCACCTCCTGTCCTTCCTCCCACTTTCCCCTTGGAGCTCACTGGGCTGTCTGTCTCACCGTTCTGCCCTCCCTTATCCCAGCTGTTCCCGAGGCACTGCTATCGGCTGTGGGGCTCAGCTGTGCCCTGTGGTGGATCGGTTGGAACTGGTGGAACCAGCTCTGTCCCACATGAGGCAGCCCCTCCACACAGGGGCCACCTGCTAGGCCCTTGCACGAAATAAAATGATAAATAAAGAAAGCCACATATATAGTACTTTATGCTGTTAAAATAAAATCAGGAGAAAGACAGTTTCACCACTTAAGGAAATAAGGCCTAAGTAGTACACAGAATTTGATGAGGACCTGACTGGGATGAACAAGATTCTTCCCCATTTGACAGTGAATTAACAGCCATAACAGTCTGGCGTTACATCACCAATCATCTCTCCAGCAGCATTATTTTTTAATTCAGTAGTTTTTTCTGTGAAACTGAAAAGAATCAAATATAGTTCAGACTCTACCAACATTTGAAAATTTTCCAGTCAGAATTATATTCCAGAGTTCTTGGGTGATGTTTACCAGTTCAAAGGTCTTAGCCCACATTAAAAATCATACACAGATGAGTGGAAAGGTGATCTTAAGAAGCCATGTAACCCTGGTTTCCACATGCCACTGAGGATTAGGTGTCTGCTTGACAAGTTTCTAAACTCTTTGACTTCCAGCAGAAAGTCCTTCCTCTCACTTTGGTAATGGTTGCTGCCATTCATGAAGCTACAAGATGCTGCTATCATCATCTTATTCCCCTTGACACAAAATAACATATTTTGTTACAAGGCTCATTCTGAGAGTAAACTACTTTCCTATTTAAAAATTATAAAGTGCATATTTGAAAGAGAGTCACTATAGCTACAGTATCTTGTCAGTTATGTGGATAGAATTAAAGGAGTGGGTCTTCATAGCAATTTGAATTAGCAGAATTACACTGTACAGTAGACGTAGGCTTTGCATGAAATTGATGCAGGTACAAGTAGAAAAAAAGACGTAGAGACATCTAGTGACCACCATCAACCATCAATTGATTTTAGTGTTCATAAAATGTGAGAAAGTTAGAGATTTTCAATCTGAAAAATTAAGAGCAGGATTACTTATCATAATTCAAGCTCAGGATTCTCCACTTTTATTTGCTTATTTGTTTCTCTTTGCTGTGTAATTTGTCCACTCTTTTTCTTGTCAGACTTCTAAATTAGATCTTGACTTCCTTTGTCCACCCTGACTTGAATCAGTTCCAAATGAATACATCCCTAATCAAACACCAACCATCAGTTTATTGATGTTCCTGCAATTGTCTACACAGAACAGTTTCCAGTCAAGGAATTACAGAAAGATCCTCTAAACTCTGTACCAAAAGTAATATTGCTTGCATTGTGTGGTCTGAAAGATGACTGTGTTTGACATGAATACAAGATACATGGTCAGAATTATAACGAAATATTTCAGCATTAATAAATTTATATAACTGCTTTGACACATGAGACCAAATGAAATAGTAAAGTTTCTTTGGCTATTGGGGCACTCAAGCTCACAAATGGACATACCTGAATAATGCCATTAGACTATGATTAAAACATGACACATCAACTTGAGTAAAATCCCCATTGTCTTTTTCAGTGTTCAGTTTTTTTCTCACATGATAGATGATATGGATAGCAAGCATGAATTCACACAGTTTCTTACTGCCTACCTATAACAGGCCGTATAAAGGTGACAGTAATATCCAAATGAGCTCATAATAACAGATCAAATTGCAGGCCATTTTCTAAGGGTTTATCTTGAACTTATAAGGTAAAACCTGCTGCAGGTGTAAATGGGTGGCATTGATAGACTAGGAAGAAACTTTATAAGCTCACAATCAGTCTAGCACACACATTATGTGTATTGTGTTAGAATGAACTAAATTATTTTATCCTGGATTATAATGCTTGTCAATAAAGCGAAACCAAGATGACTGTTGATCTTTGCTTGAGTGAGTTAATAAAAGTGAAGCTGATAATGATTTGCTGAAACTGTTCCCTGAAGGTACACTGCTGTACTGCCTGCCCATTGGCATCTCATACTGCCTCAGTGCTCCTGAAGTTTTTATGGCTAATGATATAGGAAAGTTGTAGCTAAATTTATATTTATGTGAAGACCATCAGTGATATATATTATTGTAATCATTTGGCATATGTATGAGATATAAGTACTTTGGATGAAAACATATGTGCCTATTTTATTAGAACTATAGCAACATAAATTGTGCACAAACTAGCTCTCATCTTAGCTAATGGTAGTGTTATTGCACCATGTAACACAATGAATAGAAGATTATAAGGGTCGGTAGAAATCTGTGGCATTTCAGTGACACCTACTACAGCAGTATTTGGCAGGATTCCTTTAGTATTATTTTTCATGTTCTGTGCCTTTGAATATTGCAATCCCTGAGCATATTCCATGCACTTAACCCAGGGAGATGGGTAAAATGTAGATGAAAGAACAGGGCTTTGATTTACCCTAATGTATAGCAATGATAATTTAAAAAAAGAAAATATTAAGACATTGGCTGTTGGAAGTAAAAGTCTGTGAGACTTTTTACTGAAATGCGAATTTCCTCCAGAAAAAAAAAGTCAAAAATAAAAATTTTGTTGGTCAACCAATCTTGAAGTTTTCATCTGGTCTTCTGAAAGGATCTAAAATGAGTTTAATAGCCAAATATGCATATTTGAAAAGCTGGCTGTAAGACTGAGGGTAATTTTACAGGAAAATGACGTGTAGTTTTGGGAAAATAATGATCTCAAAAATCCTGGAAAGATTTCACTGGTCATGGGGAAAGAACTCAAATGGCATAAAAGAACAAGGAATGAAAAGTATGAGGGTAAAAAAGCAGATTTTATTGCTATTGTTGATTCAAATTGAATCCTCTAGGTTTCCTCAGCAGTAGGAACAGATACTTGAAAATAAAAATGAATGTATCACAGCCAGGATAAGGCTGAATCTAAAATATCTCAAATCCCTTTTAAGATCAGCCCAATAAAAAGTCATTGTGATTTGCAGCAATAAACCTGATGAGATCCACAGTTCTTTATCAAAAACATAAAATATGAATCAATTTGCAACAGGTAAAGTATTTTGTTTAGAAACAGCTAAAAGTAGCTTTGTTAGAAATATTTTCCAGTACCCTGCTCACAGGATTACAACTTTCCCTGTATTAAAAGAGTGAAGAAAAAAATTATTGTATATGGATTTAAAAGGAAGAATTTCCTTCTTTTGATGTACCATACAAGAGTTTTTAAAGTATAATTTTCCAGAGTCTTATTAATTATTTTCAGATGTCTTCACAGGACAAAGTAATTATAATAATAGATGCTATAATTACTTGTTCAGTGACTATATAATAAGATTGGAGCTTAGACAAATTTGAGCTGTATACAGAAACTACTCTATGAATGCTATTAGACTGCGTTGCTTTTCTGCTGGATATTCTTTTCCATACTTAGGTATGTGTATAAAATGCTCAGATATCTCATTCTAAGCTATATTATTATTGTTATTAATTAACAATATTAAAGATATTAAAATGTGTTACTGTCTAATATTTCTTAGTCTTCTTGAGGTTGCATCTGTGATTCCGATCTTACAGCAATCTCTGAATTTTTTATATATAACTATTAAGATTGTTTTAAAAAATGTAATCAATCAGCTCTGCTCCAGAAAACTCCACATCAAGGTCTACACAAATTGAAATTTAAAATAAAAGAGAAAATGGATGAGAATAGCAAGCCTTAATATTAGGAAATACAAAACCTAGACAAATATTCCAAAACTAGTTGTCATCTTTGATGAATCCATGTGTCTTAAATTTTGCATATGCCTGAATGTTCCACAGAATCTTTATAATTGTTAATGTGAAATTCAGTATTCTTAATACTGATGCTTAAGAATTTAAAAATAGAGTTTAAATAAAGAATCCAAATATGAAGTGTTTGCCAAATAGTGATATAAAGTGGCTGTCAGAGGTAATGTCTATTATTATAAAACTATCTGCACAGATTGAAGGGAAAGTTAAGCCTTTATGTTTTAAATCCACAATCCTAATAGCAAGAAACATATTTTGCTTTGTTCAAAAATGAAAATGATGCCATGATGCAATAACTCTTCTGTAGTGTGTAAATAATATTAAAATAAACTAACATTTTCAAAAACAATCTTTATCCATAAACAGACATAGAATATTCCAAAACACAGATGGAAAGCTTCAGGTTTAAGCATTCCATCCAAAAATATTCTCTCTTTTTATAAAATAACTTACAAAATGTGGGTATTTCTACATGTTGGCATCACTATTCTATTGCAAGAGTTACATATGTATATGTACTCTAATCTATATACTACATTGTGAATTCTTCTCTTGGTTTTGCAGGGTCTCACATCAGGGTCGAACTCTCCTTACATCATCTCTACTTTAGACAACCTTTCTTGTAGTTAATTCCAAAATGCAGTCCTTGAATGAGAGATTTAAATTGCACTAATAGCTTTCAGATTACACAACAGACAAAAGCTTAAATTATGAATGGATAGGAGTAACGCATATTGTGCATTTTTCAGCATCCTTAATACACCTTTATTGCTATAAGAATGACTAAGAAGCTATAAACCTCAGTTCCTCATTTGTAACTGGGCTGTGCCAGCTGAACATGAGAAAAACATTTTCTAGTATATTTACCTTCAACGAAAAGTTCTATTGGGTGTATGTGTATATTTTATTTAAGCAATTTACTAATAGCAGTTTCTCAGTCATGCAAAATAAAAGAAAATAATTTTATTCTGTAAAAAATGCATAAATGTGTAAATAAATAAAAATAATGATTCTCAGACCTCCAGAGATGAGTTTTTATATGGTCTCAATTTCTGTATGCAAACTCTGAACTACAAAACTGCCTCAAATACCAATATAGTGCACAAGCACTGTAAGTAAGCCCTGGAATACTAATTTCTAATTACAAGGTTCAGTTTGCAATCATTTTAGTCATTAAAAAAAAAAAAAGGCTCTTTCCCCTTTTCACCTACCTTAGGTCTCTTAAAAAAGCAAGAAAAATGCGCTCAATGGAAAGCATTCTACCTCCACAGACAAGCTGCAGTCTTTGTAAAGTGCCTTGTCATTTTACCTAGTGTTGTCTATCTGCAATTTGCTGTGCTTTAGTACAGCATTATGGACAGATATATCTGTACCAGCCTGTCATATGACATATGTCATATGCCACCTATATGAGTTTTTGTGACAATACAGTGAATAAAGTGTGGCTGAGATAGGCAAATATTTATGAATATCTGGGACAGACTATGACAAAAAAGTCATTGAAGGAAGGATTATGCTCCAGGTTATGGTCAGTGGGGTCAGTTGAAATTAAAAAAAAATTGCCTGATAAAATAAGACTGGTGTTTAGAAAGCAAGAAGTAACTGAGAGAAATGATGGATTGCCTTATTTTGTCAATATTAGAAATATGAAAGGGGATTTTTTTTTCTGGCAAATCAGACACAAAGTAACGAAGGTGATGCTCCTTCTTTGGCTACAGAACACTCCACCTTTTCACCTTTTTAGTTTCTAACTAAAATAAAAATGCTGTGAGTGCAGATTAGATATTGATTACTGAAATAGTTTAAGTTGAAATATTTTATTTGCCGCTAGAGCAGCAAATTCAGGATTTTTTATTTCTCTAAAACTGTCTAGGTTTAGGAGGACTGTCTAGTCCTGAAGCATCTTTCCAAGTTATAGTAATCCATTACCTGTCTCTAAAACACAAAGAAAACCCTAATTCATTTTCTTGTTGCCATTCTTTTAGAGCCAGAGAACATGAGATATTGAACAACCAGCACTCTGACTAAAGGCTGTAGGAGTAAAATCCTTCAGCAGTACCTTTTGAAACTAGGTCAGTTATCCTATTTCATTGATATTACCTAACTTACTTGGCATTAGAATTGATACACCTCAATGATTGCCTTTGTGAGGTTTTATTCATCTTCAAGATGTGTGTTGAATATCTTGCATGTTTACATTTTGCACTACGATCTACAAAGCACACAGCAGAAGGTTCTGAGTCATTTTCTCATTGAAAACAACTGTCTTTCACTCAGTTCATCAAGTCAACAGAAAAGTAGGAAAACATGATAATATAAACAAGATAGCCTTTTGGGATGTAAAATAAAGAGTGAAGACCTATTTATCAGTCCCTTTCTCCCAGAATGATCCTGGGGTTTGGATGAGAAAGACAGGAATTTAAACCTTTCCACCAAACACTAAAGGCAGTAATGATAGATTGGTGCAGGTACAAAAACCAGCAGACTTAGAAGAGGCCTTTCTGTTGTCAGAGACAGATACTGTTAATTGGGGTGGTGCAGACATAGAAAGAGTGGTTGAGCTTGCCTGCTGGCATTGTGATTTGCAGTGACTCAGAGGAGATCCTTCCCTTCAAATCTTCATTATATTCTCATAAAGTTCTCTTCTCTTGAAATATTTGCAGGTATTTGTTTTAATGTATTTGCAGGTATGAAATACTGACCAGCCAGCCACACCTCAGTGCCTTTAAGATCATGGAACATATCTTCCTGGAAGACATGTCTAAGCATATGGAAGACAGGGAGATAATTAGACACAGCCAACAAGGCTTCACCAAGGCCAAATTGTGCCTGACTAATCTTGGGGTCCTCTACAATCAAAAGGACAAGACAGGAGCTGTAGATGTCAACTATCTTGACATCTGTAAGGTCTTGGACACAGTCCCACATAACATTCTTGATACTACATTGAAAATATGTGGGTTGGACAGATGAACTGTTAGATGCATTAGGAATTGGCTGGATTGCCACATCCAAACTGTGTCAATAGCTCAACATATAAGTGGAAACCAGTAACAGGTAGAATCCCTCAAGATCCCACACTGGGATCTATATGAGTTAATATTTTCAATGGTGATACAGTGGGATTGAGGTGCCCTCAGCAAGTTTGCTGATGACCCTGAGCTGTGCGGTGTGATTGACACACTGGAGGGAAGGGATGGCATCCAGAGGGACCTGGACAGGCTTGAGAAGTGGGCCTGTACAAAAATCATCAAATTTAACAAGGAAAAGTGCAAGGTGCTGCACCAGGATCAGGGAAGCATCCAGTAGTAATATAGATTGCATGATGAATAGATTGAAAGCAGCCCTGCAAAGAAAGACTTGGAATTTCTTGTGGTTAAAAAATTGGACAAGAGCTGGCAGTGCATACTTGCATCACAGAAAGTCAACTGTATCCTGGCCTGCATAAAGAGAAATTTGGCCAGCAGGCCCTCTCTACTCTGCTCTCATAAGACCCCACCTGGAGTCTAGCTCTGGATCCCCAGCACAAAAAAGACCTGGGCATATTACAGTGGGTTGAGAAGACAGATATAAAAAAGGTCAGAGTGCAGGAACATGTATCCTATGAAGAAATGCTGGAAGAGCTGGAGTTTTTCAGACTGGAGAAGAAAAGGCTTTGGGGAGATTTATTGTGGCCTTTCACTATTTAAAGTAGGTATTATAAGACAGAAAGAGACTTTTTACCAGGACTGTAGTGATATGTGCCAATGTTTTAAAATTCGTAAGAGGATAAATTAAGACTGAACATTGGGAAGAAATTTTTAGGGTGAGGGTAGTGAGGCACTGGAACAGGCTGCCCAGAGAAGTTGTGGATGCCCCACCCCAGGAAGTGTTCAAGGCCAGGCTGGATGGAACTTTGAACAACCTTATCTAGTGGAAGTTGTCCTCATCCATGGCACGATGAAGAACAGAAAATCTTCTGATCTATAGCCTGAAGAAATTTGTAAAACACAACTTTTAGCTTCTTTTCACTGTAAAGCACACTGGTCTGTGCCAGTTTGATTCCTCTAACACTGCCATTCTTTTGACTAAAAGCATCTATTTCCTCAGCACCCTTGTTGTCTGAGGAGAACAAGTCATTCACTTGGCCAAGAGGCCTCCTGATGAATATTATGAGTGGTGAAGATGAGAAGGCCAAATTCAGGAAGAAACTGGAGACAAGCACCTGCTGTACAAGTCACTTTCTCTTCATATCTCAAAAAAGATCACCTCATGAGAATAATTCTCAAGTATTCTAGGCAGATTGGATTCTGATTTTGTATCTATAACCCTTTGTGAGATGGTGTATTTGACTCATATGCTAAGGGTGTCTCCTAGGAGCCTATTTCACAATGCATCAGTGCCAAAGAATTCCACAAAGCTGCAGGAGAAAGATATGAATCTGTGTGTCAGTCTGTCTGTGCAGATCTGAAAGAGCAGAACAAATTCATCAAAATTAGAAAAGCTGTTGTTTTATTTCCAAAACTGTCATCTGTTTTATCTATATTTTAACAGAAAGTCTTGCAGGGCTTTGTCTTATTTAATAGTAAGTGGAAGTATTGCAATCAGCAAAAAGAAATACACAGAAGTTAGATTTATAACAATAAGTTCAGCTCCTTGATTTAGAAAAGTGTTAGGAAAAGTTATCTGTCTGACACATTATGTATCAATTAACATACTGATTGTTGCAAATTTCAAGTAAGCTCATTTCTTTTTGTATTATCTCAGATCCTAACTGCATTTTTACTGACATAGCTCACTAAATTTATCCTCATACAGAATCTTCAAGAATTTTGCTTTAGAAACTCTCATCAGATAAGAGCAGTTATGGATATGACTATCAGACTAGAGGGGCTAATGTGTCAAGTGGTTCTTACATTCTTCTTCAGAAATCAATACCTTTCCCAACTCTTTCCTTGTTTTGACAGGATGTTTTAAAAATTGAAATAACTTTACAGCATTTCACAGAAGCCTGATAATGAGGACAGGTAGTTGATTAATATGATAGTTTTAATAAACAAATCACAGGAGGATAGTTCCCCTGAAGTATTTTTGTGGATAAATGTAGATTTTTTTCTGCTGAAAATAAACGTTATATTTGTATGCACTTTAGAGATCTTATTTTATCCTACTGACATTCATAACTAATAAATGGGTGTTGTAAAAAAAAAAGTCCAGCAAAACACTGAAAAACCTATGAGAATATGGGAATGTAGTTTGATTGTTTTATAAATTGAGTTAAACTTCTCAGCTTTAGGTTACATATTTTTAAGAAAATTGAGAAATACAAATAAATAAAGGTGAGAGTGACAAAGAAATTAATTTAAAAATATTTCACAGTAAACCAATTTACATAATGTAATGTAAACATTATCCAACATAACTGATATGATAGATAGGTGGTGCCAAAAGTAGAGAATATAATGAGTTTTCAGTGAAGTAGTTTTGTTAGTATACATTAAATGGGAGCTTATTTATGTTTAATGTGTTATGTAAAAGCAGTAGATCAAAGCCCTTAAAAGGCATGGCATGACAGGGATTTAACACTGTTTCGCTAATCACTATGGGAATTTTAAATAACAGATATTCTGAAAAAATAGGCTTTAAAAAATACCATCACAGAACCATAGAATGGCCTGGATTGGCAATGACCTCGAGAATCATTGTATTCCAACCCCCTGCCATGGGCAGAGGTAACTTCCACTAGACCAGGTTGCTCACAGCCCCATCCAGCCTGGCCTTGAACTCTTCTAGGGATGGGCCAGCCTCAGCTTCTCTGGAAAACCTGAGTGCTTTACCACCCTCACAGGGAAGATTTTTTTCTAATGTCTAATCCGCACCTTCTTTCTTCCAGTTTGAAGCCATTCCCCTTTGTCCTGTCACTACAGGCCCTTGTAAATTGTGGGCTCTCTTCAGGTACTTGAAGGATGAATTTAGGTCACCCCAAAGCCTTCTCTTTTCCAGGCTGAACAATCCCAGTTCTCTCATCTTTTCCTCACAGCAGAGCTGCTCCATCCCTCTGCTCCCCTTGGTGGCCTCCTCTGGGCTGGCTCCAGCAGCTCCCTGTCCTTGCTGTGCTGGGAGCCCAGAGCTGGATGCAGCACTGCAGGTGGGGTCTCAGCAGAGCGGGGCAGAGGGGCAGAATCCCCTCCCTGCCCTGCTGCCCACGGGGCTTTGGCTGCAGCCCAGCACACGGGGGGTTCCTGGGCTCCCAGAGCACACGGCCGGGCCATGTCCAGCCTCTCACCCACCAGCACCCCCAAGTCCTTCTCCCAGGGCTGCTCTGGACCTGTTCATCCCCAGCCTGGATTGGTACCAGGGGTTGCCCTGCCTCAGATGCAGCACCTTGGACTTGGTCTCTTAAACCCCATGGGATTTCCTTCGGCCACTTCTTGATCTTGTCCAGGTCCCACTCTGGAGATGACTAGAAATTATCAGGCAATTAAATCCTTTGTATGACAATAATGAATAAATGATATTTCACCTCTTATAGGTTTAGAAGCCAAGTTCCATTTTGCTGTGCCTCACTATTAGAGACCAGCCCTAATTTGGGGTGCCCTGGTAAATCCAGCTCAGCCTTGCTCAGGGCATAGGTTTCTCAGCCATCCTCTGGGACTTGAAACAGCCCAACATCTGCCCCCAGCAGTAGCAAATGCAATCATATTTACTGGGCCACATCTATCAAAGCTGATATGCCTTCAGTTAATTAGACTTAGCAATATCTTTGATCTATGGAATTAATGAAAAAATATTTGCAGTTATCAATGGCATGTGTTTAGCTTGTTATAAATGAATTTACTAAGTCCAAACATTTGAAAACATATAAAACTTTTGACTAACGGAAAATACTGAATCTCTACTTTCGCATTTTTGTTGAGGGGAAGCCAGAAGAGCAATTTACACATTCATCCTGGCTTGCACCTTCACAGCCTCATTTAAATTTTAACTCAGAAATTACAGATTGACTCCTATTTATTTATTTCAAAGCATGTTTGAGGATGATGATAAGAAAAGGGTAAAGGTGAATATCTGAAGCATCCAAATGGTGAAAGTTGGATTTATCATTAATTACATCTCCTGGGACATGTATCTACTATGTAAATAAGAGTTAAGTATCTTACAAATAACATTTGCAAGTATAAGACTGGCTTATTCATGATCCAGAATTCTTGCTCCAATAATTTTATTTAGGGTAAAACATATTTTAATCTAGATTTTATTCCTAAAAAAATTGAGCATGTACCCGTAACTCCTGACATTGAACATTTTGAATCCACACTAGAGTTTGCTTTCTTAATCTTCATGTCACCCAAGCATTTTAACAGAATCTTGAGCACCACTAGGCTGAATTTTTTGGAATGCCATCTTCTGAGGGTCAGTCAGATAAAAAAAGTATTTTAAGGGCCTAGCAAAAGGCAAATACTGTAATAACTTTCATGAGAGAACAGTATGTTTCCAGCTACATTAACTGGTTTTTTGTGCTCACTATGGTCTTGGTCACATTTCTACTTCCATTAATTCATGCTATCACTTCTATGCCTACCTTGTTAATATTGAAGCTGCATGAAAGAAAAATTACACCACCCCCTTCCCCCCACTTGTAGTTTATCTTGCACATTTTTTATTGGTTTTGAGACATTAGCTAACAAATTGCTGATAAAAAAATGACCGGAATATTGACAGACACACAGAACAGATAGTAACAATTCTGTCCCTAGTCTCTTAATTAAAAGGGAAATATTAGCCGAGCACTTCAAACTTGTTTTTAAAGTTTGTTGCATCACTGGAAATCAAAGGGATATACGTAGTTATCCCTAAAATTAGGAGAGTGGTTATTTCCTCAGCAGTTGTTCTATTTTCATTCTGGTTTATTGTTTGGGGGGTTTTATGTGGTGTTCTGTTTGTTTGTTTCTTATTGTTATTGTGTTTGTCTGTTTATCTTTTTAATTGTAAAAAAATCCCCAAACCATTTCATTTACTCATCAGCCTGATGGTCAGGAACCCACGGAATGTGGAAGTAGAATGAACTTGCCTGACTTTTAAGATCAGATAATCTTCTGACATACAGATGATCTCTACAGAGATATCAAGACATGCTTATGGCAACAAACTTCCCTCTTGCAGCTGAGGATACACTGTGATGTCTGAAGAAATTGTAAAATGGATTGGTCTTGATGAGGACCCAGTTTAATCTTGATTTCTGTCTCAATACTGGGGTTAGAGGCATGTGGGGGAGGATGCACCTGTGCCACTTGCAGGAGGCAACTAGGAGAAGATGGGTGAAAGCCTTGTCTCTGGGGAGACTGCCTGGCAACCACTTCACACCTCACATGGGATAGGCAGTAAGCAGGAGACCATCAAGGACACTGTACTCCCCAGACAGGTTTTTACAATCAGATGGTGAAAAGTCTCCAGCAAGAAACAGCAGTGCAAGGCTGGATTGGGCCAATGGTCTCCTGTCAGCAGGTGGACTTTGGGAGGAGCCAGGGGGTATAAAAGTAACTGTGACACAAGCCCTGGACACCTTTGGGTCTTGTGCTTTTTGCTTTGGCTAGTCAGTTGGGCGTTGTGGCTTTGGGCTTTTTGGATGGTGCTTTTTGAGTCTGGAGCCTTTTTGAGATTTTGTCTTTGTGTTTTTGCTTTGGGTCCAGCCTGCTGAGGTCTACTTCTTGTCCTGGTCTTAGCCTGCTTTTTGTCCATTTTGCCCTGGCTCCAGCCTGCCTTTTGGCTCTTCTGCCCTCACTGGCCCTTGCTTGCCTTTACTCACTCCTCCTCTCTCTCTTGCTGGGTACTTGGCTGGACACCGGCTGCCTATCGCCTGTCCTGCCTCCCTGTGCTCCTGCCCGACGCCTGCCTCCTTCGTCCCTGCGTTCCTGCCTGAGCCACCTGCCTCTCCGATCCAGTCCCTCGCTGCGATCCCCGCCGTGACCCTGTCCAAGGATCTGCACCTCCTGCCCGAACGCCGCTCACTCACCGCGTGTCCGGCGCGTCGCCGCGGGAGCTGCGCCCGTGGGGCCGCGTCTCTCCGAGCGCTGCTCAGCTCCCCGGCAGCACCGTGCGCACCCTCCCGCCACGTGGATGTCGCCGGCACTCCCCGACCCTCTGGTAGTAACACCTACTTTGTCTCTCGCTGTCTTCTCTCTCTTTCTCTCTCTCTCTCTCCCCTGCCCATCCTTTTTCATTTTCCTTCCTCTTTTTTTTGTCTTTTCTAGTCCTCTTTAATAGGGCAACTCCTTTTTTTTTTTCTTTTTTCTTTTTTTCTGTTACCAATAAATGGTTCTCAGATACAATGTTGTCTTGTTTGACTTAATTTCGTCCTAGGCCATCTACTTTTAAGAGAACTCCTTGCAGTTTCCCACAGTGGAATCAGTAAGATTTAGCTGGACCAAAGGAGAGTGGTGTCAAGGGGTACTTTTTGTAGATTGCAGCTGGTATATATTTGTTCAAGAAATAGAGACTGTCTTCTGTTTTTCTAATTAATTTCAATGCAATTGTTTTCTCAGATGCCTACAGGTTTTCTCAGGCTCTGTTTTGGCTGGAAAGAGGCCCAGTGGAAAAGGACATGGGCATGTTGGTCAACTGTGGCTAAACAGGAGCCAGCAGTGCCCAGGTGGCCAAGGAGGCCAGTGGCACCTGACCTGTATCAGCAATGGTGCGGCAGCAGGACCAGGGCAGGGATTGTCCCCCTGTGCTGGGCACTGCTGAGGCCACATCACAAATCCTATGGCCGGTTCTGGGCACCTTAATTCAGGATGGACACTGAGAGGCTGGAACATGTCCAGAGAAGGGCAATGGAGCTGGGGGAGTGTCTGGAGCACAAATCTGATGAGGAGCAGAGATGAGGGAGCTGTGTGGGCTCACTCTGGAGAAAAGGAGGCTCAGAGAGAGCCTTCTCACTCTCTACCATTCCCTGAAAGGAGGGTGCAGCCAGGTGATGTTCAAGCTCTTCTCCCAGGTAATAAGTGACTGGACAAGAGAACACAGCCTCAAGCTGCACCAGAGGAGGTCCAAGGTTGGACATCAGGGGGAATTTTTTTCACTGAAAGGGTTGTTAGGCATTGTAATAGCATTGTCCCGGGAAGCGGTGGAATCATCTTCCCTGGAGGTGTTCAAGAAATAGTGCCATGGTCTAGTTGATAAGGTGGCGTTTGGTCAAAGATGGGACTCTATGATCTTGAAGGTCTTTTCCAACTTTAGTGATTCTATGAATCTATTTTTCTATGATTGCACAAACCACATTCCCCTGCAGTGGTGAGACAGTATATTAATTAATATTTTCATGCACTTTCTCTACTTTACAAAATGTGCTTACATCACAGACAAATTCTGAATTTCTTATAGCATACTTGTCTCTGTACATATCTATTGTATCCTAAATATTTTAGATATTTTCATCTAAAAGCTGGGAAGTAAGTGTTCCCACAGGGATAGGTAGTTTCTAAGGCACCATAACACACAGCCACAATGTTCCATCAGAGACACAAAGGAAATGAGTTGGTGTAGAAACATCTGTGGTGTCTGCAGACATGATATATTTGAAGTAGTTTGCTGAGGCATGTTCAGCACTCCTCTGCATGGTGAAAGTGAGGTAAAACAAGCCTGACCTGAGGATGCTTTACACTGGAGAAGAGAAAGTGTCTGTCTTCATCAGAGTCAAGATTGAACTATGTGACTAAAGCTCTGCTCACCACTTCTGCACCCTGACAGAATGATATATTCAAAGTTTTTCATGCTGCTAAGTAGTTTAACCTCAATAAGTTGGTGAGCAACTCTTCTACACCTCATGTTAATTCTATATCCATATGTTGAGCCAATTTTAAAGTGGTTATTACATGCTATTTGTCACTGTGTCATGCATTTGTCTTCAAAATGTTGTGCAAACTCCTAAAACGGGCAAGAGACTATAAACTTTTCATAGTTCAATTAAAACAAAATACTGTATGTAGGGTAAATTTGATAATGTTGTTGTGAGGAAAGGAGATTTTGATACTTCTTACATCCATCACCATGAAAGGTTTGTGAACAGCTTAATCACAGGAGAGGTTAGATTGTGGTCTCAATGTGCCTTTGCAGATAATCTAAGAAAGTGTATTTATCATTCTAAGATGCATAGAATAAGGAAGTTTATAGTAAAACTCATGCATTTTTCCTTTTAGATATTTATTTATTTACCTTGCTTTTCCTATGACAGTTGGCTTATCTTTCTTAGAGTAGTCACTGAGTAACATGGTTTATTCAACACTCTGAAGGGTGGTTTGACAGCCTTGAGTGTACATTTTGTAGCTTAATATGAAGAAACTATATTAATTTAGAAAAGTATTTATAGTTTATTTACAAAACAACTCTAAAACATTAGGAAGCACTAATCATCTTCATTTCATATGGGAAACTAAATTACAGAGGGTTAGATAGACTAATGGTTATTTATATACTTGGCATCCAGAAGTCATGGAATAAAAGCCATGTTTGGATACAGGTTTATGGTCATTCACAGGGTTACAGAGCTGTGCACTTATTTTGTGCTTTCTGCTGCCCACTGTGGAGGGAATTATTTATTTCTGAAGTCTTGCAAATTTTATAGTTAGGACATCTTCCATGGAACTGATACAGGGTTGATCTATAGGAAAAACCCAAACCCAGGCCCACTACTTAGAACAAATACTTTTTTGATTTCTAAACCAACATTTTTTCCAATATCTCATTACAAGGAAAAAGACAAAACCCCAGTCCTCCAGTTTAATGTTAACATTTTCCCGTGTGGTATCTCATTTCCAGCACATCTAATGTGCTGATCAGGAAGGGTGGTTTTGCTCTAATGTTTTTGTTTACATCTACATCAGCATGTACATACAGGATATAAATTGATAGTTGTGGGGACCCAGGCAGCCCCTGCAGGACAAAACCAGGCTCCATTGACTGCCCCGGCCCTAGCTCTGAGGTGGCTGGACGAGTCGGAATCAGGGAGCCTCCCAGAGGAAGAGCCATAAAAGAGTTCTCCTCCTTCTCCCCTTGTTTTGGACTTGGTATAACCCCTCCACCCTAAGGAATAGAGTGGTTCCACCTGGGGCGGTGCCAGGGGTGGATGGGGAGAAGAATCCACGCCTAGTGGGAGGATCTGGGGTGCCTGTCAAGGCCAGTTTTCTAGAATCTTCTCCCCTGGGCGTCGAGTGATTGGGTCAAAATGGATTGACAAGTTAACCCCTCCCAACTGTTGTGATATTATTGGTAGACGATGAGGGGACGTTAATGTTCATTGGTTGTGCTCTTTGTAACCTCCCCATTTCTATGGGGTATAAAATCCCTGGTTTTTCCTGAATAAGGGGAGCTGCTCCGGGATTTCCTCTTGAGTAAGCCTTCCTGCTTCACCCTCAGATGGCTCCGTCTCTCTTTCTTCACGCCACTGCTCCTCGGACAGAGCCACTCCTTCCACCTGTGCTTAGTGAGCAGGCCCTAAAGCTCATTGCTGGCATCGGAGGTGGTGTTGGCATCCAGCAGGGGGGTGCCTCTCTGGGACTGAAAGCGGACTGACTGCTCAAGGACTCACCGTGAGACACGTGCAGGAGACGCAGGACCGGTCCCCATCGCCTTTGCCGTGTCACGGCGGCTGCCCGGTCTGATCCCTCGAGGTCGCATCCACCCTCGGCTTGGGAGCTGTCCACTAAGGGCTATCTACTGAGTGTGGCTGAGGATTCCATCCTCCTTCACCCCCGGACGTGGCAGATAGTAATTGCTCTGCTGTAATCCCTTACAATTGACTTCACCAGCTGCGGGGTTTCATGCAAATATAGGCAATATCTTTGGGTTTTATATCTTGATTTACATCCTTGGGTCTGTTTGAATTATTAGGCCTACTTTTGGAGGTTAAATGATAGCTCTTTCTCCAAGATCAGTGTAAGCCATACTATATTCTCAGGATTATCCAGCCTCAGGCAAAATACTGGAAAATTTATGCTACCTTTAACAATTTTGTCCTCTTCAAATGTTCATTTACTGTCTTCTCATTTTTGTTGCTTTCCAGCCCTGAATTCATTATCTTAGTGAGTACTCTACTGCATCTTAAATTTCACTAGATTTGCCTGCTTTCATCCACATTGCAAATATTAGTTACACTTGCTGCTACAAGTCTTAAGTCCTCTGATTTAAACTCATTTTGGCACTTGTTTTTTTTTTTATTTGGCCTGTAATGTTTAAGCTGTTGGGCCCATTTTCATGGGCATCAAACTCTTTCCTTTACTGTTGCAATTATCCAATCCATTTTTACAAGTCAGAGGATTATAATATAAGGGCCATCTACTTGATGGATAAAATATGAGCACTTTTCTCAGAATTCAAATGAACTTTCATTCCATATACTAATTTATTACCAAAAAAAAAAAAAAAAAAAAAAAATTGCAGTTGNCTAAATCATAATTATTAAAAAAAAAAAAAAAAAAAAAAAAAAAATTGCAGTTCCTGGAGATTTTGATGCTGTTTGCAGTTTGGAATAGGTTTTCCTCTAAATTAGTTCGAAAGGGAGTGTCATTTCTGTTCTGTTTTTTTCTTTGAACAGAGGCGACAATAGTTAACAGTCTAACTATTTGCACATAGGTTATCTCATACCAGATACAAAAGCTCTTATGGACAATAAATTATATTTCCCATAGTACAATATCCCTTGAACAACTACTTTTATAACAGCCACACTCCCATCATGTGGGTGAAGACTGAGGAGAAAGAAGTAAAGCTCAACAGTTTTTACCTGTCAATATGTTAAGAAGACTGGTCTGCAAATTAAATGTCTCTATAGTTACTTTATTCTATAAAGTACTGGAAATTAACCTCCATCTGTTTCTCCTAATGAGAAAATAAGAAGTTAGCAGAGAATGAAGGCATTCAGAAAATATCCTTAGTTTTGTAAGAGAGTATGTATATTTTTGTGAATAACAGGAGTATTTATATTTTTATAAATAACATTTATTTTCCTGAACCTTTAGGTTGGATTTTGTCTTTTCTGCAATGCGGTCCCATCCAGGGCAGGAGGATCAAAATCAATGGATTGTGAAGACTTTTTTTTTTCTTGTCTTCATACAATTTGCCTAAAGCCCTAATGTAGAAAAACACTTCAGAATGTGTTTAAAACCTGCTGAATTCAACAAGATTTATACCACTATGCCTGTAAGAGAAGAAAATGCTGAAATAACTGACTCAGAGTTTGAGACCAAGTTCAGATTGCATGGGTTATGCATCAGCTCTTCTCTGAGCATGCCAAGACAGGAGACAGTACACAGTTTGTCAGGAACAGCAAATGCTATTTTTCGCTACTGCCAAGGCTGGTTCCTGTTGGTGTTAACTTAGCTGGGTGCTGAGAACCCTCCTATTCAAATTGTTTCTGAGAACTGGGAAAGTTCTCCCTGCCAAATCAAGTACCCCCATTTCTGTGGTTCAGTTCCTCAGCATGCTCTGGAAAGTGTTCCAGGCTCCTCATCAAGGAAAATTTGATCTTGTCCGGCCTTAGAGAAATCTTTAGCTGACCATTTAATAAGAAGTTTAGACTGTAAATGCATTAACTCCACAGTTTTTCTTCCCACTAGCCAGTGGCTAAACTGTTAAATACCAGGATAGCAAATCACAACTATTGTTAACATTTCTCCAAGCTATATGAGGAAAGAAAGCACAGAAAATTGCATAGTTGCTAGGTAAATTTGGTTATTTGGTAATCCAAGGCCATGTTGCAGAAAGGATGGCTGAAAGGAGGCCAATTAGCATGTTAACTCTCCAGGTTGGTAATACCATTTAGGTGCTGAGCACCCTCAGCTCCCATCTACACAGACCCATAGTATCAAGTGTGCTCAAGTCCAATCAGTTTCATCTGGTTTAAACATAAAAATCTTATCTTGACTGTCCATACAACTACTTCACCAAAACTTTCAAATTAGTGTGTCTAGAAGAATTATTTTCCTCATCTGATGATTTTCTTGTATAGTTTGCCTGAGATGAATGTTTTGGGAAAAATATTTTAATGAATAATTAATGTAGCCTAATGTCTTTTCTTTACATACTGTTGGACAAGCAAAATAAGAGCTATGTATTTCTAAGATCTTTTTCTGAATTCACAGAGAGTTTTAAACTCTGAATTTTTTAAAGACTAATACTATTTCCTAGCACAATTTTCTGCAGTAAGGACATTTACCTTGGATGATCTATGCTTATTTTATTGCTTAAGACTACATTTTCTATCCAAATGCTTTAGTGTTCATAAACTAAAGGTAGCAAGGATAGTCTCCTCATTGGGCAAATTTTTCTGTCTCAAACTGTCACTGAAATTTGATGATTCTTTGTGTTTGTTGCTGATAACCTTGTTTTAAAATGTTTCAGAGGAAAGCTCATCTCTGCAAAAAGAACTGCATAGAAACAAGTTGCTTGCTCCCCTAAGCAAAGCGAACTTTCATGTCCCATTGAAAAACAGCAGTGTTTTCATGGAAGAAGTTCCCCTTGGGAAACCGAGTCTGTGCCTCTCAACACATTCAGTTTGTTACCACTTTTTCAGTACTGCTCTAGTTCTTCTGTATAAGATTTGATTGACTTCCGAGTCAGATGAGTAGTTGTGGAAGACAGCAGTATTTCTTCTTGCCATTATAGCAACTGTCTGCAGCTGTCATTGCCAACATCAAGGACAACAGTAATTACAACAGATTTGTCACTATGTCACTGTTTTCAGGTGGCTCCAATTGCCTGCCAGAAGTGTTCAAATGCATCTCTCTATAATTTTTGGGTAAGGACAGTCCAAATATCACTATTACCTTTATGGCCACAGTAGTACACTTATTTCTGACAAAAAAATTAAAAATATTTCTTAAAGCAGATACGCAACATGATGATGCTGAGTGTTGAAGTGTTCTTGAAGAAAAAAAGTCAGTCACTAAAATAGTTCTATTTCTTCAACAAATTAGTAATCACAGGTGGTGATTATTAATAGTGAACAGGTACATGAAGAATAATATATAGGATATATTTAACAATAAATATGGGAGAATTCTTAGTGAGAGAGACATTCAGTTATTACTTTTTTCTCATATTCTCACGCTACATTAGATTTCAGTCAGTTTTGAAAGTTCATGCACCATATGGTGGTTGAAAACATTGGTTGCACTCCCATACAAGTTATGTTTTTTTATATTTTACATGCAAACACTGATTTACAGAAATGTTTGTAATTATTCTCAGATATAAAGAACATCCAGAAGCAAATTTACACCTCTACAAACACATTGTATCATATCATTTCAATCTCATATCCTTTTTCTCAAAATAAAATTCAGTTTTATAGAAATGCTATTATAAACAATCGGTGAAAAGCTTTATCTAAAATACTGTAGAATGAGGGAAGTAAATCAGTATACATGACATATAAGGAACCACAGAGAATTAAGCTGAATCTTTTACTATGAGAATTATGGAATAAAAAAATGTACATTTCGATGATGAAGATTGGGAAAAATGCAGTTTATAAATTTAATGACATTATTTTAGAGAATATAAAGGAAATTAATTGGAATTCAAATTCTAATTCAAATCATTACATAGCTATCAGTTTCTTAATAACAATTAGGCACAGGAACAGCTTAAAATCTAAAATTAGCTAAATTGAAGTTAGAACAATGTGATGCTTTCAACAGCAACATAATAACTGCAGGAGAAGTAATTAATGGTTTTAAAGACATAGCAGAGAGTAAAACTGTGTGTCTAGATGGATTCTTGAAAAAAAACTTCAAAGTCATTACCTCCAAAACCTACATAGTTTTAAACAGGTTATGTTCTATCTAAGATTATATGCTATTAAATTTATATGCAATAGGATGGATTGTAGCACTGACAAACATGTAAGTCAGATACCTTTTTTGTCATCATGCAATTCATGTAAGGTTTCTAGTAGACATCAAAAAATACTAATTTTTTAAATGTTTGCTTTCCTAAACAGAATGAAACCAAACCAAAACAAAAAAAAATACTTGAAATGTTCTATGCAATGAAATTGTGATAAAATCAAAGGGAACTTCAGAAGTATTTTTTACTTCCCTCAAAAAACCAGGATATTAGCTCATAAATGGAATCTTTATAGATTGTTGCACTTGAAAAGGTTTCTACTTCTATACAAGTAACCTTTAGGATATAATTTCTACTCAGAGAGTTGACCTGATGCTGTCCCATATTCTGGGAAACATAATCCCACTTTTATCCCTTATCCTATTTGCCTTCTTCAACAGTTTCGTGGCACAACCAGTGCAGAAATAGGGCTGATTTGCTTTTCTCTCTCTACTGGTTTGTTTTCACCTTCATATTTTGTGTGCCATATTATATTAAGCAGAAACATACATCAGTGTCCTCAATCATTTCATTGTTTTCTTCTGTGACTGTGATAAGAAACGCTTTAAATTTTTGCACAATACTACAAAACTTTGGGGTTTCATTTTGTTAGTTAAATTGTACTTGTAAATACAAAATATAGTGGGACATCCTAAGTGCCAGAAGTGATGGTGCTTTAAATAGGGAGGTGTCGTGGTTTAACCTGTTAGGGCAACTAAGCGCCCCACAGCCATTCATTCATGTTCTCCTTGGTGGGATGGGAAAGAAGACTAGAAGGGTAAACATGAGAAAACTCATGGGTTTAGATAAAACAAAAACTACACATTCATACAAAGCAGAACAAGGAATTAATTTACTTCTTTCCGTGGGCAGGCAGGTGCTCTGCCACCTCCAGGAGAGCAGGGCTCCATCTCGTGTAACAATGATTTGGGAAGACAAACACTGCAACTCCAAATGTCCCCCCCCTTCCATCTTCTTCCCCCAGTTTTAGATGCTGAGCATGGCACTATCTAGTCTCACCCCCTGTTAAAGTGGGTGCAACTAGTGTCCTTAAGTATTTCCTGACATGATTATCTTCCACAAATAGTACATCTTCCTTGCTCTAGATTTTCCCTCTGGCCTGGGATTTTTGAAGGCTGATCCAACTAGAAAAGGCTGATGTGAAGAAGTAATTCAATGTCTCAGCCTTTTCCATGCCTCTGTCACCAGCTCCCAGGCCTTATTCAGCAGTGGGGTCCACATTTTCCCTAGTCTTCCTTTTGCCTCCTAAGTGCTTATCCAAGTTCTTCCTTTGCCTTTGACCTCCCTTGCCAGATTCAATCCCAGGTGAGCTTTGGCTTTCCTAACTATGTCTTTGCATGCTTGGACAGTGTATCCCAGGTTTCTGTCCCTGCTTTCCATTCTCTGTGTGCTTTCATCTCATCTATTAAAGTTGGCAAGAGCTCATTCTTCATACATGCAGGCCTCCTGGTATTTTTGCATTTCCTACTTTTTGGAATGGACAATTCTTGACATTGAAAAAAATTATCCCAGAATATAAACCAGTTTGCTTTGGCTCCTATTCCCTCCAGGGCTTTATTTGATGGGACTTTTTCAAGCAGATCATGGAAGAGGCCAAAGTTGTCTCATGAAGTCCAGAGATACGATCTTGCTTTTAGCCTTGCTCCCTAGTTTCAGGATCTTGAGTTCCTCCACCTCATGGTAATTGCCATCATGTCTGCCTTTGACCTTAAGAGTCGCAACAAGCCCTTCATTTTTTTGTAAGCATGAGGCCCAGCTGAGCATCTTCCCTTCCTAACTGCTCTGTCAGGAAGTTTTTAGCTTCCGCTGACAGGAGTTCTTATTAATGTGCTCCCAAAATCTCAAAAATTCCTTGTTCCTTTTTGTGTTCCTCCTCCAGCAGATGTCAGGGTGATCCAAATCACCTATAAGGTGAAAAGCTTGCACATATGTGGCTTCTTCCAGGTGTCTGAATAGACCTCATCTGCTGCTTCTCCCTGAACAGGCAGGGTAAATATGTAAAGAGCACAGCTGTCTGTCTCAAAACACTGTCAAGGCCACAGAAGGATCTTGCCATGAGATCAACCACCACAATGGGAGCTTGAGATTAGAAATTCAAACAGGAAGGTGCTAATTCCAGGGCTGGTGAGATGAGATTGATTTACCATATTCTGCTTAATATATCTGGACAAAAATTTCCACTGTGGCAAACTGGGAAAGCAAGGAACTACTCTTACGCATATCACCCCAAGTTATGGTAAAGGCGTCTGCGACTGCCCTGTGGATACCCAGAATTTGGACTGTATAAAGGTGGTAACCTCAGAAGGATGACTCTGGGACCCCCACCACTGAGAAGCCCTGAGAGAACAAGGACCAACGTGAAGCCTCTGAATCCATGTGTGGTGACTGTCTTCTGCTTGATCTCTGTCTCTCTCCCCTCCTTCCCTCCCTCAGCTCTTCTGATTTCTTTCAATCTGTCTACCTCACATTTACTGTTGAATAAAATCTGTATTGTTGACTTTGGCATATGTTCTCATTTGCACCTTAATTCAGGCAGAGTCATTTCTCACTAATCGGAGCTTAACAGGCAGTTTGTAGCAAACACCCATCATGGCATCTCCTACACTTATTTGACCTCTAATCCTGATTCATCACCTCTCAAATGTCTCATCACCCATCCCAAGGCAGAATTCTCTGTGATCCCGCTCCTCATTCTCTTGCAATTTCTCCTCTCCGCCTACCTAACTAAACAACCTGTAACCATCCATGGCACAACCCTAATTGTGTGGCCTATCCCACCACGTCTCTGTGAAACCAAAGGGATTATGGTCCTGTAGTTTTCACTGACTTCTAATTTTTCTTGCATGTTCCCTGTGTTGTATCTGTGGGCATATAGGCACTTCAGGAATGCACTCATTTGTGCTGTTTTCCTAAAAGAAGTACAAAAGCTTTCCCCATAATAGTTGCTCATGGTCATGGTTCTGCCATAGTAAAAATGTGCTTCATGGTTGTTTCAATAGTAGTGAGTCTATTGGAATTTTTTAGGCTCTTCAACCAGCGGAAAATGTGGTTTCTCTGGTAAAAGTCATAGAACGAGGATCACACCTACTGCTCTCAATTTATAGTGTCATATTAGTCATACTGTCAGTGTCAATATCTCTTGATGCAAAGTAGATGAGACTAACTGGTGTTCACCTTCTCAGCATTGTCAGTGTTTTGGTAAAGTGAAAAGAGAAATAATACATAAGGGCAGTCTTACATCTAACAGAGCGCCAGACAGAGATTTCCTCTGGTTCTCAGTGGACTGGCAGAATTATCCTTCTTTACCCCTGTTAACTTTGCCAAGGTCAGCTCCTCTTCCTAGTTGTGTGATGCAACAGGACTAGGGGGAAGATGTACAGCCTCTTTCTCTCTCCCATAAAAACTGAGTTTCCTTCAACACTGAAGCAGTGGCTTCCAAGCTAACATCCCTCGAGCCAGTGCTGGCATGGCAAGTGTCACTGTGTGAAAGCAATATGGATGTTTGCAAGGGGACAAGTCATGAATTTCTGTGCTGCAATTCCTTGCTTAATGTAAATGACCAATCAGCAATTCTGGCAAAAGGAATCACTGCTTGCTGAACATGTGCATTCATTTTATTATTGCCCCTGAACACCCCTATCTGCAGATTTGCATGAGCAATCTCATTCACAAAAACTTAGAAAGGCAGAAAAAAAATCATCTTGGTGAAATAATGCTATGCATGTGTGTTTGCTTAGATATCCTGAATGTCTGAGAAAACCTATCCTAGAAACTATCTTAAGTTTTTATAGCAGTATTCCTTTGCTATTTTAAGCTTGAAAGGGTAATACCTGGGTTTAATGACATTTAAAAACCCAAACAAATCCAAGCCAGAAAATTTGTAAACTGAAGAAATGGAAAGAATATTAATATAAGACAAGAAAGCTGTAATTAACTCCACCATCTCCTCACAAACATAGTATGATAATTTCAATAAGCAATTTCTCTGATGACAGCAGAGCACTGAAATAGCAATTTTACATATTCAGAGTTTAGCAGCCTGAAGTAAAATACTCAACAATCTGCCTATTCATCTAATTAGCACTACTGATTCATGTTCAAACAGAATTTCCTCAGGGCTTGGGAAGAATTCCACAGGTTGTTTGAATTCACTGATCTTCACCTTTGATGCCTCCTCTTGAAAAATAAGGGGGGAAAGCCCTCCATAAATAATTTGAATGGAAATAAAGCCTGGATTTGAATAGGTTTGTTGAATATGAAACTATGGAAAACAATCAGTCTGTAATTGAATTTCTCAAAAAAAAAAAAAAGACGAAAAGTTAACTTTACCTCTGTTTGGACAGAGTGGGTTACTGCACTGGCAAACTAGTATAATAAAAGCCACCTCAAACCATTCTATATACAATCTGAAGCTAAAGCTAATATAAAATGTCACAGTTTACTCTGCTTTCTGTGTGAAACTTGTTTTATATCTGCAGCAGTTATGTCTTGGATAATAAATGAAGTCTACAGTGTTTAAAAACCTGTTGGGTTGTTTTTTCTCTACTGCTTTCTTCAGTTGAAGTGAAGGTTTGAACTATACAGAGCTATAAACATGAAGGCTAAGCTTCTTACAGAGTGATTTGGTTTGCATTTTTATGGTATCATTTAGATGTTAAGATAAATCTCACAGACAAGAGTTATAATTATCAATCTGCAAAGACTGTGATTCCTTTGAAGAGTAGATTTATGGCTTCTGATTCAATTAGAATAAATCATAATGAAAACATTGTGCAAGCCTGGAGCATGAAAATTAAAAACACAACCTCTGGTTCACATGTAATTGTTCCCAGAAAACCTTGTGCTAAAATAAAATAAGTTAATCAAACCCAGAAAAACAAGAAAATAAGTCATGAATTATTATCCAACAGTTGAATATCACTGAGAGAAAGAAAAAAAAATCACTTCATTATCAAATCTGTGCAGATCTGTATTAATTTGACCTGCACTTTAGGATAGAAAAAATATTTTGGAGGTATAGAGAGCCTTTAAAAATCACTGCTTTCCCTCATGGGATCAAAGATACATTGACTTTCTGTAAGTCATATTTTTTACCTTTCTGTTTTTTCCTTTATTTTTAAAATTACAGAACGCCATTGCTGAAATTGATGATGGGTTGATGTTTTCTCATTCCTGAAGTGTTTAACAGATCAAAACCAGAAACTAATTATAGACCTTTTCTTTATGAATTTCTGTTTGTAAGATTCCAAGTTTTCTTTCATGCGTCAAATTAGTGTTGCATTTTGTACAGTATGGAAAAATCACCATTATCTCTACAAAGGAAACAGAACATGAATAGAATGTGGTCTAATTTTTGTCACATATTCAAGACACCAAATAAATTTAATTTTGTGAGTTCTTCAAGGGTCCAGTCAGGTTTTAATCAAGTTATTTTTAGCTGCAACTCTGACTGGAAATCTCTGCAGCTCAGGTATCAGTGTCTGAAGAAGGGCCAAATAGAAATCAGTTACAAAGTCACCTGGCTTGGGAAGGGAGGTGGGGAATGTGCAGACATCATCAGACACAGAATCATCTCAGAAGATGACAGTGTTTGTAGAATTTTAAGGAAAAACAGGAGAACAGAACTTCCAGTATAAAGATTTCAGGACATCTATTCTCCAGGTGGGTTTCTGCTTTGTTTTTTGAATTAATTTCTGGGCTAAGAGTAAACATCTCTTTCACCAACACTCTTTGTCCCTACAGAGCAGTAAAGAAAAAAATCAAACTATATTCTTTTTCCTTTGTATTTCAACATGTGGGTAATAAATAATGACCATAAAAAATAATAGCCTTTCCGTTTGCTAAAATCAGGTACTTTCACAAATATGTAAAGTTGCACAACATGTTTACTTTCCCCCCACCACCACTATAGGTGAACAGTGTCCTCTGAAAAAGTGATTTTTCAAAAGCAGGATTGGTAAGTGCCAGACAGCATTTTAATTTTGTTTTTAGCTTTTGAACATACCTACCTCACCTGATAAAACAGTTTGTGATCTTCTTTTTATATTAGTAAGAGGACCTGTTTCAAATTCTTAGAGAAACAAATCATAAAATGAAACCTAAATGGTCTCACATGGTTACACCACAGGAACAGCCAATATATTTCTTTTGCCTAACTGGAAAAAAAGGAACACCTTAAACTTAGAAGAACAGTGCACATGGTTAATTAATTTATCTTCCATAAGTACATGTTGAAAGAAAAACAAAGGAAGATATTGAAAAGGTTTTACTTGGTTTGGTTACAATATATTCACATTCAGGTGTGGAAAAGCAGCTGTCTTTATCCCCTCTCCACCATGTAATTCTTAAACTCCATCATTCATTTCAAGCAAGCTGTCAGAATTATGTAGAGGCCTCACTGATATTAATGTTTCACAAGTTTTGGGTCTTTAAGTGGCCCAAGACAGATGATCATGTATATTTTCACTCATTTGTCCAACCAAGGAAGAGCTTGTGGCAGGAGTTCACTTTTTATGAGACTAGAAAGAGTCCACTCCAGCAGAGCTCTTTAATGTGTCTATGCTGCAAGGAACTCATCAGTCAGGGCTCACAAATCAACCCTGAGACACAAATCTATAGAAACCAGGCTTCATTAGTTCTGGTGCTCATGAAACTGCTTGACTTGCAGAAGAACTCTCATAAACCTTACCTCCATCTTCAGTCTTTTAAAGAAGTTTCTTTTCGGGTGTGTATATGTTTATGAACATTCAACATAAAGAATTCTAAATACTGACAGACAATATTCAATATGTTATCGTTATAAGAAGCATAATTTTACTTATTTATCACCTTGATGTGGTTTGTGTCATTTTACCTTTAAAAGTTCACAAAGCTTGAAACTCCTTATCAAAAAGCCTGTCTGGCTTTTTGTCATAACAGAAATGTGACCTCAGCTTTTTCACTTTATATGCTCATTAAAGTGTTTGAGTTGAATCTTTTCACATATACAAAACTGGGAGCATCCTAATGTTTTTGGGAGATTGAGGTCCTTGTAAACCTAAATAAATTAATTCTGATAATGTGGTGTTGATACAAGGATGACATTCTCTATTTCAATTCCCAGTCTGAAAATTTTTCACACAGCACTTGTTTTCAACAGAGTTCTTGCCACATCTTTAAAAGAAGAAGAAGGAAAGACATTGACAAGATGGAATAAATAACCAGGTTGTTTGCTGTTTGTCCAGCCCCAAGGTTTTCCCTTGAAAGTTTTATCTTCTTGTAGGCTGGCTGGCTGACTAAGTGCACACTGTAACCTCTGCAATAGCAGAGTGATGAATCAGATTCCTGGATCAATTTGTTTTCCTTGTCATTTGATCCATCTCAATTACTGATGAACAAGTTTCATTTTGTGTTTTATAGAATAAATTAGTTAAATACAGCATGAAACACTGAAGAAACATTGCCAGTCCCAGCTGGTTTCCCCCTTTGCCTTTAGAAAGGTGATCAAGAATGGAGTGAAGTAAGCCTCTAAAAATGGGCTGAAATGAAACAGATGTTTCATGGCAGTGCTGAGGCTGCTGAATTTGCACTATAACAAGGTGCTATTGATCTTGATCCTTCCAGCCTCGAACTGCAAGCTGCAGGGTCAAGGCCATTTTCTAATCTTCTTTGAGCTACCCCAGCTAGGTACTATCATGCACAGTTTACTCAGGGACTGCTGCACTACTGCTTTAAAGGCACTGCTTACGTATACTTGGAATAGTGTCTAAAAGCTCATGTACATATGTAGGATTTGAGTGTGAAGTGATGAATCTGGGCACAGAAGATATATGAAACTGGAACCATCACATTAAATATGATTTGGTTGTATTTTGTTATTTTCCTCCTTTTTAAACTTTTTATTTCCTAATAAAAATAGGTAACAGTACTTACCTAGGCATTAAGGTCCCAGTTTGGGGCATTTATGTGTTCTTATGTTAGACTCTAACACTACTGTCTTTTGATGTGCCACATTATTTTCAGTTTTCACTTTCCAGGCATCTCCTTTTATTTTTAGTAGCTAAGGAAATATATCTGAATTTGGATTCACTGCTACATAATGCAAAACAATCCAAATTTCACAATTCAAATAAAACAAAATCCAAAAAATGAGCATCCCAAAGTATAGTAAAAAGTAAATATGTAGTCAGATTGGCATATATCTTATATGTACCCAGATGAAAATATGTTGTGTTTTAAATTAAGGGTTGGGCTTATTTGGGTCATAATGTCTTTAAATTAAGAAATTATTCTCTTCAAGCAATTCTAAAATGACTCATTAAATAATTCACAATAAATGTTGCTTTACTCCTCCTGTCTTGGACAAGCATTAGGACATTTGAGATATAATCCTACCTATAGTAATTGTAAGCTGAACATATGTCTTCACCATATTAAATGAGTACATAAGAGAGCTGCCTATTTCCAAGCATCCTGTGAAAACAAATGTGTTTCACATGGCTGGATTAAAAAGATGGCCTTGGTCTTTATCAGGCACATGGCCAGACCCACAGTGATAAGGAAGCAGGCCACACATTCAAATAACCCCAAGGAGATACCAATCAGAGGAGGAAGAACCATCCCCTAGGGAAATCACATGCCTCCCACTGAAGAATTCAGGAAGCTGAGGACTTGATGTAGACTTTCTTCACCCCATTTTTCTAAAAAGAAGACTGAAACTGTTGCTATTAGCATCCAAAAGAGTGCTAATGAGCTAATGAGAGGTTTATGAGAGTAAGCATAACACCAGAGAAAAGGGATTTTTATCTAACAGTTTTTGTGCTGCTACTGAGGCTTTCCTGCATTAATTAGGTAATTTGGACATTTAAACTGTTAAAACAACGCTTCAACAAACATTCTTGGCTCTATATACATGGCATGTTCCCTTTTGGTAATTACAAGACTGAGTAACAGGGCCAGAGCTGTATGCTGCGTTCAAGAAGTCTGTGTACCAAGGCTTTACATAGCAGACAAACTACACCATCTGTCTCATCCTCAATATCCTCCTTGATGGTATCCAACATTTTGTTGGCTCTTTTTGCTGCCACTGAACACAGAGCAGATTCTTTCAGAAAACTGACAGGTCATTTTTCAGAGCTGAGACTGTCAGTTCCGAGTTCAGCATCACATAGACATGGTTTGGATTATTTTTGTTACATGTGTTGCCTTACTTTTATCTCTACTATAGCTCATGTGACAATTTTTTGCTCCCGTATTTCATTCTCTGAGATTCTTTGCTATTTCTTACCATTAATTTGGCACTTGACTACCTGGAATGCCTTTATAATCTTTATAAAGATATTGAATAAAAACAGGTTCAAAACTGATCTAACAGTGACCCAACCTGATTTTGCCCTATTATAATATTTGATCTTTCGGAATTTTCTTCACATTCTTCAAGGAATTTTCTATCTATGTAAAAGAAATACATCTCCTACAAAGCATGTAACTTTTCTCCAATTCATGGTAGCTCAGTTTCCTATTGATTCTTAGTCTGGAACTTTGTAAAGGGTTTTATATCTACCTGATTCTCCTTATCTACACAATTATTGACAGTTCCTATGATACCAGAGAGCTGGTGAGCCAAGATTTCCATTACAAAAGTCCCACTGTCACTTTCCTGAGAGACTTTCTCCACAGCCTCAGTGAACATATTTCTGGTTGCACACCCTTCCATCCTAGAAGAGATGGAAGTCAGATTCACCAGCCTGCAGTTACCAGAATACTCTATGGGATCCCACTCTATAGATATCCCATAGTGTGTCTCAGTATCCTACAGCATTTCTCCTTTCTAGCTGCATGCTATGAAGGCAGCCTAGCAGATCTCTAGCACTGTGACTGTGCAGAGTAGTCACAGTTGGGTGGAGGTTCTCCAGTTCCGCTTTTGAATTTTTCCAGAATACATGGGTTAGCATCATGCACTCCCAAATATCAAAAATGCAAATAAAAAAACCTTTTGCTAAACTGTGATATTAGATTCTTAATAGGTTGCTTAAAAGTACTGCGGATGTTAAAATAAATATTACTTGGGACTCCTATGATGTTTATTCTGTTAAAAAAACCTGTGAAGCTTTACCAGTTTTGTCATGTTTCTGTCTTACACTATCCAGTTAATGCACCAGGAATGATTGATTACAAAATAGTAAGATCTATAGAGATTTTTTTTTCGATTTCTTTTCCTGAATGATTTTTTAAAAATTACAGGTTATGGATATTAAAAAAAAAAAAAAAACAAAAACCAAAACAACCAAAAAACAGAAACAAACAAACAAACAAACAAAAAACAGGAACAAGACCCCCAACCCCCACCCTAACGTGAACGTACTAGGTTTCTAAAGTCTTATTTTTATCTGTTTTAATAGAAATGGCTAGAAGTACCTTTAATATTATTTTCAAAGCAAATTTCTTGATTTGTAATGCAGTCTGTAATATAAATGGCAAAATAAAAGCCTAAAGATACCCCAAATACTTTCCCTTGAAAATTCCATTCTTCATAAATTTCTAGAGGATTAAACTGAATTAGTAGTTTCTCACATGAGAAAATCTTGATTGCAATATAGTCCACCTACTAGCTAAATCAAAATATAGTGTTATTCTGCTCTTTCAACACTGTTTCTTCTGTTTTTCTCTACAAGCTTTACAAAAATGTTCTGAGAGTGATTTCTCTCCAGGGTCATCAGCTTTGGAAACACTGTTATGAAACTTGGAACAGTTTATTTCTTAGGAACATCAACATTACACCAGTCACTTGGAAGAAAAAAACTGATTTGAATGATGCATCAGTCATCAAAATTGTTGACCTATGAACATAGATTAATGTTCAAGTGACTGAAGGTTCTCTAGTTTACTAATTTCCTAGCTACTAATATAAAGTCAAGACATTTCTTATATTCTCTCTACTTCATAGATGATTAGAAGGAATAAGGGTGGATATTACATTTAAAAACAGGGGAAAATAGACATGATTGTTAAGGAGAAAGGTTCAAAGATAATGACCTACTTCTTGCCCCACTGAGAGTGGAAATATTCCAACAGGAGTCAGAGAATCATTTAGGTTGGAAACAGCCTTTAAGATCATTGAGTCCAATCATAAACACAGTCAGATCCACCACTAAACCATGTCCCTAAAGGATACCTCTACACACCTTTTAAATACATCCAGGGATGGGCACTCAACCAGTTCCCTGGACAGCCGGTTCCAGTGTCTGACAACTAAAGTTAGAGAAGAAAAGCTCAATGTAATGTGGAAATACACTTCATTATGTCATTTTTGAACTTAGCTTTGAATTAAAATAGGAATTTGTCCTAGGTTACAATAGATGTATTTCAGTATTCTATTACCACCAGCTGTGGGCCGTTAGCTGTTATCACTGGCTAACGACCCACCCCTGATAACAGACAATGGGCCATCAAGAAACCACCAAATGACTCATGGACTTATCTCACCCTATTGTGAAATGCTCCACCCAGGAGGGGGGAGCCGGGCATTCCCACTTGGATAGAAGCTGCCCTTGGAACTGCCTAAGGGTAGCCCTGTCTGCTGGGTGACCAGAGGACAAGAGCCACCACAGACTTTCAGCTGGAGACCGGACCTTCCATCGGATCATCGCTTCAACTGGATCACATCATTTGGACTGCTGCAACACCCTAATAGGGTATCAGGTTGTATCTGACTTTGTCTGTGCTTTTTCCTTATATTATTTCGCTTATTTCTAACTTTTTCCTATTAATTTCAATCCTGACTTGTGATCTCCCATGGGTTTGTTTTTCAAACCAATACAGAATTGTACTGTCTTCTCTTTTCTCCAAGGAACACCTAACTGGATAGGTTACCAGTATTTTTCAACATGCAAGGACTTGAATAGGACATGAAGACTATGGCATGAGGAAAAGAGTTATGTAGATTTTTTTCATCTGTGAGGTTTTTTATTAATCTCTGTATTACTGTAGAACAGAAGAGATCTTGGAAATGCTTCTCCATTGAGGTTAATGAATTTTTGTGAGAAATATTTTTTTAAACAGATCTTTTAATACATTATGCCCCAGAGTTTACTGTGACTCTTCTTTGAACCAGAAATAGTGACATTTGTTTGTCCTAAATGCTATTTTGCTGCTCATTAGCCCAAGTTTAGTTCTGGTGAGAGCATATAAGCCTTTTGGATGCTTTTGTAAGCCACTTGGTAGTAAGTGTCAGATGAAAAAAATTCAAGCTTTCCACTGTATCAACAGAAACAAAAACCATAAAGATTAGCTGAAGTTGTCTGATAAAAGTACAGCAAAAGATTTGTCATCTTGGTTGTGTTTGGTTGTGAATGGTTTTGTTGTGTTTGGTAGTTCTTTCTAAAGTAAAGGTCATTATATTTATTATATTCTAGAGAGCTGTAAATTGGCCCAGGGATATGACTGGAAATCTTGCTGTTCACAGGCTTGTATATATAACATGAATGTGAAGATGAAATGAAGGGATATAAAATTCCTATTCTGAAATGTCTGACTCAGATGAAGAACACGTGAGAGAAGATATCACAGAAAATGTCTTGCATATCCTTATTTAGTCTTTTAAATGCCTTATGTAAATCTGTGTTTAGTTAGTTTACAATGCATCTTAAGCCTTAAGAATTATGGTTTTTTCCCTGTATTAGGAAATTACCTTGAAAAATCACCTCACTAAAAGAACATGTGCAGGAACTTGCATTCTTCTGTATCTTCTGATTTTGCCTTCTCTATCTCTTTCCCTAAAAGCACAGCACTGATTTTTCTGTATCACAAGTTGTGCTCCAATATTTGTGATCCTTAAATTAAGCAAATCAAATCAAGGTGTTAATTGGTTGTTCAGATTCACGTATAATTTATCTGGAAATGTTTATGCATTTTTCTGATTGCACGTGTGTGATCTCAGTGGGAATCCCAGTGGGTGAGATTTCAGCTTCAGTTCCTACCTAAGCATTCTTTCTAATAGGAACAAAACTAAGAGTTATTAAATGTATTCCACTTCCAATTTACTGTGAATGTCTGAACATCTCTTTGAATGGAAAGTTTTTATTTTCAGTCCTGTGTGCATTTTTTAAGTCTCAATTTTTTTCAAGGCCCTTCATATTACAATATATGCACATTCACATACTCCAAAAACCTACTTCATAACGTGGAGATAAGGATTATAGAACAACATAGTATTTTCTTTTGATAACATCATCTAAGGGTTACTAATCTTATCAACATTTACTGAGACATTTTAAATCTCTCAGCAGGAACAATTGGGAAAATTAGAAAGGAATCCTTCCCTGTGATGATGGTGAGGCACTAGAACAGGTTTCCCAGAGAAGTAGTGGCTGCCTGTCATGAAATGGTTCATGCCTTAAGCATTGTTATGAAGGAGTTTTGCCCATTATTGCAAAAACTGGATAAAGAAGCTACAACCACAGAAGCCCACCCCTCCTTGAAGATGCCTGACTGGAACTTTGGACTGTGAGTTAAGCCACCTAGATAAGATAAAAGTGACACTACTGTTCAATCATCTCAGGTCTAGGGAGAAACAAACAAGGCTGAGGGAAAGTAATGGCATCCACAAGAAAGCTAAACCCAGCAGAGAATCATCCCTGGCTGGGTTTGGGGTGGGGGAGACCACAGACCTCAGAGGCCAAGTTTACACAGACTCCCCCTCAACTGAGGGGGAAAGAGGAGGAGGTTTCAGATGTGTGGCTTAACCTCTGGTCAGAGTAGTGAACACCCATCCTCCCTTACACAAACCGGCCCAGCTGTGGAACCCCCAACCCTGGGGAGGCCACATCCATAGGACATTCACGTGGGAGGCAGCTGAGGGGGAGTCATAAACCATCAAAGACTTCTCGAAATGCTCCCCAGAGTCATTCCTGTGCAAGAACTGCACAACAGCATTGCACATGATGCAACAGATGCCGAGTCTGCTGCAAGAGTCTGTGTCAAACTGCCCCCCCAACCCCAGGGGGAAGGTACCTGGGCATTCTCACCTGGCCTAAGTGTATATTAATCCATTGGATTCTGTGCTTTTTGTGGGGGACCTTCACAACCAAGAAGACCAGATGGAGAGGATCATCAGGACACCAGTGGGATCCATGGAGTAGTGATATTTTCTTTACTTTGTTTCTGTCACTCTCTTTCTGTCTCCCCATCTATTTTCTATTTCTTTCTTTTTCTCTTTGTCTCTCTCATATTTACTATCAAATAAAACCCATACTACTGACTTTAGCATATGGTCTCACTTGCACCTTAATTCAGGCAGAGGCATTTCTAATAACTTTAAAAACTGGACTGTAGCACTGCCCCAACCTTGGAAGTGTGCAAGGCCAGGTTGGATGGGGCTCTGAGCAACCTGGTCTAGTGAAAGGTGTCTCTAACCATGGCAGGGAAATTTGAACAAGATATTTAAGGTTCCTTCCAATTCAAACCATTCTGTGATTCTACAAAAAATCCTATTAGAAAAGAGTTTTTCTTTTAAAATAAGAATTTTCTTCCTGATTATTTCTACTTTCAAAAAAAAAAAAAATAAAAAGAAACAGCTTGCCTCAGAACAATTTATGCCCTAACCATGGAAGTGTCAGGACTCAGAGATATTTCAGTGAGAAGCACCTAATCAGTTTCAGGAGGATAAGCATGATGTGGACCACTTGGAAATGGGAACTCTTTGGAAACTAATTGCTGCTGACTTTATCTTGTAAAACTTTCTCAAGGAAAATTCTTACAGGGATTAAAGAGTTTGAAAAGTTGAACAGCATTGACTGGTTGCTTTATTGGCCTTTTAAACTCCTGGGAGATTTTGCATTCTGCTAGGGCGAAAATATAGTGTGTAGAGCTCAGAAAGCAAAAACAAGGCAAGGAGATATGAATACTAATCTGAAAACAAAAATACAAGTAAAAATAATCTTTAAGTAATTGAAATGGAGCAGGATTGCCCTATTTTCCTGCCAAATTAATTTCCTTTAGTTTAAGTGAGATTTGGTTTTTTCCCTCTTCCTATAAATTACTTAGCAGAGGTACAAATTAAAGTTATAAATACCATTGTGTCTGCTCTGCATTACATGTGTGTTTCTTAAAGCGACATTGCAAAGACTTTGGGTCCATCAGCAGTAGTATTTTGAATTCCTGTTTCAATTGCTCTGTAATTTAGACAGGATTTTGATATTGGACTTCTAATGAAAATAATAATTTAAGTATTTCTGACTGAGTGCAAGTAGCACTTTGGACTCCATAAAAAGGGTCCCTTTCCATTATCATGTGTTCAGGTATGAGGATAACATGATCTGACTTTGCCAAGAAAACTGTGAGTTTGTGTACATGGGTTTCACTCTGACCAATCCTAAATAAGCCTAAAGCATGAATCAACTTTCTCAGAATAGTTTGGGTTGGAAAGGATGTCTTAAGGTCATCTAGTACAACCCCTCTGCTAAAGCAGAATCACCTACAGCACTCTGTATAGGATTTTGTCCAGGGATATTTGGAATATCTCCAGAGAAGAAGACTCCACAGACTCACTGGGCAGCCAGTTCCAGTGCTCTGTCACCCTCACAGTAAAAACTTTCATCATATTAAGTTGGAATTACCTGTGGTTTAGTTTGTGCCCATTGCCCTTTGTCCTGTCCCTGGGCATGACTAAAAAGTCTGGTACCACTCACCTTAATATATTTGCACACATTGATAAGATCTCCTCTCAGTCCACACTTCTGCATGCTAAAGAGGCCCAGACCCCTCAGTCTTTTTTCATAAGAGAGATGGCCCAGATTCATAATCATCTCCATAGCCTTTCCTGGACCCTCTCCAGTAGTTTCTTGTCTCTCTTGTCCTAAGCAGCCCAGAACTGGACACAGCACTCCAGATATGGCCTCACTTGGGCCGAGTAGAGAGTCAGGATCACCTTCCTCAACCTGCTGGCCCCACTGTTGCCAATGCACCCCAGGATCCCATTGGCATCCTTGGCCACAAGGGCGCTGCTGGTTCATGGATGCTTTGTTGTCCCCCAGGTCTCCTGGTGCTTCTCCCCAGAGCTGCCCTCCAGCAGCTCAGTCCCCATCCTGTGCTGGTGCCTGGGGCTGTTCCTTCCCAGTGCAGGACCCTGCACTTGCCTTTGTTGAACTCCATCAGGTTCCTCCGTGCTCCCTTCTCCAGCCTGGCCTGGTGTGGCTGAATGGCAGCACAGTCTTCTGGTGTATCAGCTGCTCCTCCCTCTCAGCAAACTCTGTCCCTTCATCCATGTCATTGATGAATGAATTGAACAAAACTGGTCCCAGTATTGACCCCTGGGGAGCACTGCTGGCTACAGGCCTCCAACCAGATAGTGCTGCTGATCACAATTCTCTGAGCTCTGACATCCAGACACTTTCCATTCACCTCAGTCTCCACTCATCCAATCCACACTTCCTGAGCTTTCCTATGAGGCTGGTATGGGAGACAGTGTCAAAGGACTTGACGAAGTCAAGAGACAACATCCTCTGTTCTCATCTCCTCTACTCAGCAGGTCCTGCTCTCACAGAGGCAATTGGATTGGTCAAGTATTGGTGAATCCATACTGACTACCCCTGACAACCTTCTTTTCCTCTATATGCTTAGATATGAAATCCAGGATGAGCTGTTCCATCAACTTCCCAGGGACTGAGGTAAAGCTGACTGACTTGTAATCCCCTGTGTGCTAGTAAGGTCCTCCTACTTGCCCTTCTTGAAGATTAGAGTGACATGAAACTGCAATGAAATCGTGTTGCTGCAAGTGCACTCAGTTCTCTAATTCTTTCTGTGTGTTCCACATGCTGTGTGTGTTGGTTTATAGGCATTTCAGGGAGGGAATCAAGCACGCAGGCTTCCAAGGAGGTGTGTGAGAGGATGCACCACAGCCATACACACTCTTGAGGTCCTTTGCCATCTGATTCTCACCTTGGGAGTAGGCTGAGGAACATTTATTGCTGCTCTGGTTGGCCTGGCTTATTCCCCAGTTGATGTCATTCTCTCTTTGCTCTATCCATACAGTACCCAGAGAGATGAAAATATTTTTTGCCTTTTTATGATACTGAACTTTTACATCACATGATCAAGTACAATAAAATATTGCATCTCAGAAATATGATTCTATATAATAAATTTATAAACCCAATGCTAGTGAAAATCAGATGACAGCTTTGTCCATTTAATTCTGCAATGAATATTTATCAGATGCTATCTCAAGTAATGCAGTGGTGTGATTGCTTTGTTATTAAGGAGACCTCACAGTACTTTACCTGACATTCCTCAAAGAGGAATTTAATAATTATGTTTTTGCTTTTTAAGATTATTAAGAAGGCTCTCAAATGTGCCTTTCACCCTCCTTACAGTGAAGCCAGTTCACAGCAAGGAGCAACAGTGAAAAAATATGATCATGTCTTATGATTCTGAAAACAAATGTCATAGACATTTGTATTATTACACTCTTAATATGAAGTCTTAGATGTTTTTTCTAGACCATTACAAACCATTACAAACCATTCAAACCATTACAACCCTTTTATACTTTTCAATAGTATCTTGTACATCTCATGAACTTTTTCTGCTTTATCCACTTTTTCTCAGTACATTCAGCATTTTAGGAAATTTGCAATACAGTTTTTCCTTAGAGTAAGAGTACTGAGCAGGATGAACATATCTTTCCTTTCCAGGTTAACTTTTTCCATTCTTTTTCACTTTATTTTGGTCAGCAAGAAGAAAATATGCTAAGTTACTACACACGAGCCACCTAGCTGTCAAAATTTTCCAAAATAATCCCAAAAGCTCTTTAAAAAGAGATAGTATTTGGAAACTTCTTGTCTTTTGGAGTAGAAACTGTTTTCAAAGAGTAATTGCATGCTGCTGTTACATCAACCATCATAGGTTCTCTCTAGTTTAGAACATCACGTTCAGTTGTATTATCATGATTCTATTTTTTATTGCAACAGTTTTGTCTGCATGTTACTTCTACTAACCAGGACCTACTTTTATTTTCTTGATGTGTCACATATAGGAACATAGACTGCTGAAGAGAGCAGGAAACAGATAGACAGCTCAGCAGGGAAATAGAAATATGATATTTTCTAGAGAAAATCAGGGACTGTGTAAAATTTTCAGCCACCTAGAAAGTAATTGAGATGATGGTTTGAAAACAAGCTTGAAAAATATATCTGTCTGTGAGTATCTAGAAAGTACAGCTGTATTTCTTTATAATGTCTTTGATATTGTACAAAAATCTTCCATTAAAAATTGGTTTACATATTCAGGTCAAATACCGATTGTCCAATAAAACTGACTTTACAGTTGAAAGGCATTTTGGGACCTAGTTAGACTCATTTCAAATCTCTGGCTAATGTACCAACTGAACCTTGAAGATTGAATGGAACTTGATTCATTTTGGAAAATTAACGGAGTTCTACATCATCGTGAGGAGTAAATAGAGCTTAGACAAATTTCTCTGGCACAATAGAATTATTGCCAAAAATGGTTCTTCCTTTCGTTACCTTGGAATTCTGTGACTGAAAGACAGAGATGCAGACAGGTACCACATTGCTTGCCAGCTAGTGTGAGGGGTGACAGGACATGTGGCTGCAGCTTCAGCAGGATGTCCCACAGGATCACCAGCTGAGCTCAGCTCTTCACTGGTGCAGCCTCACCTTGAGTCCTGGAGGCAGTTTTGGGCACCACACTATAAAAAAACCAAACATTAAGCTTTCCAAAGGAAGACACAAGTATGATGAAGTATCTGGAGGGGAAGCTGTATGAGGAGCAGCTGAGGTCACTCGGTCTGTTCAGCCTGGAGAAGAGGAGACTGACGACAGAGATCACCTCTGTTTGCAACTTCCTCACAAGGGGCAGCGAAGGGGCAGCACCAATCTCTGCTCACTAGTGACCAGTGACAGGGTCTGAGGGAATGGCCAGAAATTGTGTCAGGGGAAGTTTAGGCTGGATATCAAGAAAAGGTTCTTCCCCCAGAGGGTGGTTGGGCACTGGAACAGACTCCCCAGGGAAGTGGTCACAGCACCACGCCTGACAGAGTTCAAGAAGCATTTGGGCAGCAGTCTTGGGCTCATGATGGGATTGTTGGGTTGTCCTGCACAGGGCCAGAAGTTGGTCTTGATGATCCTGATAGGTCTCTTCCAACTCAGGATATTCTGAGTCCTCAGAGTTACCCCAGAGCTCCTGTGTTCATGGAGAAGGGCATGGTTTGATACTACTTACAGAACTTCATGTCAAAACATGCCTGTGACTCCCAGTAAAGAAATCTTATCTCTTTAAGGGATGTAGTAAAGACATTACTTGCATTTGTGTTTTATAAGAAAATAAATTATTTTGTTAATGATATATAAAGTCAGATCTATCCAGGGGAGAAAGGGGAGCAGCTTAAGCGAAGGAGTTGGAGCAGTAGCTAGAGATACATCACTTTGTATACAGCATGTTTACATATGTAGAAATCAGCCTTGAAAAGTCTGCATGCAGAGAGAAAACTTTACCATTGTTTCCTTGTTTAAATTAGGCTATCTTTTCAATTTACAGTTTAAAATACACAGATTAGTCTTCCAGTAGCTGGAAAAGGTGGGATGATGAAGAACTGATTCTATTTCACAAAGTTTTCATCAATGTCTTGTTGGTTTTTTGACTGGTTTCCAGTGGAATTGGAAGTCTGGGTTATCTAGGGCATATTTTCTTATTTCTTGAATATAGTTTTTGCTCAGTTCTTCATTGCATCTAGAGATAACAAGGAAGTCGAGGGGGCAGGGGGGAGGGGAACAAAAATATTTCCAGTGTTTACAAATGAGTCCTTTTGCTCCTCTAAAAGAGACACCAATTTGTACCACAACTAAGTACTATAAAATTCTGGGTGCTGTGTAGGAGAGAAGAAAGTATGCTTGCATTTAGTGTTAGCAAGCTCTAGCTATTTATTATTTTGATGTTGCTTTAGGAAATTATAAAATGAAACATTAGAATTTAGAAAGTGAGCTTACCTGTAAATTATTTATGATTCATAAATAAAACCTTTTACATCTTTTCCAGTTATGTTTCTATTTGTAAAATACTGAATTCTTCAAGTTTCAGCTCTTTGTGTTAAATTACATACATTGAATAAGTTTTTTATCTTTCTGAACATTACTATGCAAATTATTATAAAGTATGGGGACATTTAAATTATCTGGACAAGAGGCTTATTCTCATATTTTTGTTATCTTTTACTGGGGACTACTGCTTGGCATTCAAGAAACTCAGGTTGTATTAACGCCTATTTAAACTGACAACAACTGAAAATTTCATGAATTAATGAAACCTAAAAAATTAGTATTTTCTGACTATGTGTTTAAGAAAGTTCTATCCATGTCAAATACAAATAGTTCTGACTTAAATAAGCAACCTCTTTTCAAGTGCAATTTCTTTCTAAGTTACTTTAGAAATAAATTCTCCTGAAAGTTATGAAATAGTAATTACTACCTATGTTTTTATCCTGTCATAATATTCTGAAATGAAAACACATTTTACTATCTAGCTTGATGAAGTTTTTTGATGTTTTTATTCTCTGATGGAGGGCTATATTCTTATATTTTATTCACATTGATTATTATCTGCTAGTGAAAATATTCATTTCAAATGAAACACCTCATTGAATAAACTACTAAGCAACCTAAGAAGACAGATATTACAATGTTGCTGTCAGTAAAAGTTGTTAAAAAGATACATTATCATTTTTTGACAAAATCTAGTTTTGTTTCAAATGTTCTCAGCATTATTTTATATGTAGGCAGGCAAGGCGTTTCTTAGAATCATGGTATCATGGAATGATTTAATTTGAAAAAGACGCTTATGATCACCAAGTCCAACTGTAAACTAACACTGCCAGGTCCACCACTAAACCATGTCCCTAAGTGTCACATGTCTTTTAAATGCAGGGATGGTGACTCAGCCATCTTAATCTAAAAATTTCATTTATTTGAAATCAAAATTATCCATAATATAAAATTACCTTCTGAGCTAAATACAACTCTTCGTACAGGGAGAAGACTTCCAATAACAAAGGCCATTCAACATTTTCTATTATTCGACTCTCTTTTTCAGTTCTTACAATTAGCCAAATCATAATTCTTTAGCTGTATTTTTCATGTCTTTAGTTTAATATTGCACTTGATGTTGGCTGTAGATTGAATTTTTTTAAAGATTATTTACAAAAAAGGAAGAAAACACTAACTCTTTCAGGAATTAGATTAGAGGGACATATGCTGGTTTGTGTCTATTAACATTTTTCTATCTGTTTCACCAAGAATTTTTAACCTCTGCATTTTGAAGAAGGGACCTGTGATTTACTTAGTAAGTGGTCAGGTAATTTTTTTACTAGCTTTGCTCTGCCAAATTTAGTCTTTTGGAGGGCAGTAGTTCCAATGTCTGGACAGGGCATATGTTAGGAAATTAGTGGAAGTCAGGAAGGATAGTGACACACTGAAAGAGGCAGAAGAACAATGAGAATTGGGACAGGAAGTATTAATTATACCAAAAGATCTTGAAGAATTTGGTCCTGGAAGGAATAACTAGGAGGTGATAAGATGAAAAAAGAATGAAAGAAGTTCAGCCTGAAGGGAAGTGCAGTTATTTCCAGTTAACAAAACACAAAAACCTATCCTCCCACTCCCCCAAAAAAACCCTAACAAAAAAAACAAATTAAAAACAACCCCCCTAGAAAACCCAAACAAACAAATGAATAAAACCAAAACAAAAACAAAAGTCACCATACTAAACCAACCAAATAAAAACTACAAAATACCCCCCCAAATGCCCAAACCAATTAAAACTCCACCAAAACAGAAATTAAGACCATAAATGCTATATGCCTGCAGAAAACACCTGCAGAACAGTCAAAATACTACTTATTTGGCAGAATTTGTCAGTTCAGAAACATGCCACCTAACACAAAACCATTAGGTCTCATTGTCAGGTGGCTGGCACTGTGTAGCTAATCCCTGACACGAGCTGTTAATTATTATAAATTACTTCTTATTTCTTGTTACAGTGAAAAATCTTATATCCTACCAAAGACTGATTGCAAGACTATCAATTTAAGATTTCATTAATGCATTTGTCTAATTTCTGAGTGTTTGTCTTAGCACAGTAACTTCAGAATTACAGACTATCTCAAGTTGGAAGGGACCCATAAGGATCCCTGCTCTTCACAGGACTGCCTAAAGCTTAATAATTTGACCAAAGGCATTGTCCAGACATTCCTTGAACTCTGGCAGGCTTACTGCCATGTCCACTTCCCCAGGGAGCCTGTTCCAGTGACCAATCACCTTCTGGGTGAATGACCTTTTCCTTATGTCCAATCAGAACTTCCTCTGATGCAGTTTCAGTCCATTTCCCCAGATCCTATTACTGGTCACTTCAGAAAGGAGATCAGTGCCTCCCCAGACACTGCCACCCTGGAGGGAGTTGTAGACTGTGAAAAAGTCACCCCTCAGCCTTCTCTTCTGCCGAACAAGGCAAGAGATCTCAGCCTCTCCTCACTAGTTTTGTCCTCAAAAAAATCACTATATCCTGTAAGAAGAGATTATTGTCATGTCTAACAATACAACACAGAGAAATTTAGGATTTTATCTTTACATGGAATATTAGCCCAGCATTTATATTGCTAAAGTCAAGAGTAACTGTCAAAATCATGCTTGATTTGAACACATTGCCTTGAAGGAATAAATAAACTCTGATATGAGTATTTGGTGCAATAGTACCTAAATGGTCAAACTAAATACTCAGAATTCTGTTTGGTTTCCCTCATGCCTAGTTTGCTATGGTAATTTGTAACTGATGCTTACATTAAACATTTGAGAAACACTCTTCTGGACTAGAGTAATTATACATAAACATGACTTGTTGTACCCTCAGATTAAATATTTTTTCAGTCTTCTTTCCTCAAACTCAACCCATGAACAGACCTACTGGTTCTAGATGAGACTTCATCTAGCCCAGTGTCCTGCCTCCAGCTGTGATCATCAGCACACACTTAGAAAAGTATGAAAACAGATGAAGTATCTGTATCTACAGTTTCTCCTATGATACATTTTAGCATGTTCCCCAAGAGTGATGTCAGGTACTCTGTGGGGAAAAAAAAAAATTGTATTTGTTTAAAAACACCTATTGTCTTTTTCTCATGGTCTCTTTTTCTTCTATTAAAAGAAGGAGTGAACAGTGGACTAGATTACTTCTTCCTGATTTTGTATAAATTGATCATTTTCATCTAAATGGTTTCTTTCCAAACTTAGAATCTTTGGATATTCATATTTTTGTCATGTGAAAACCAATTGAAAATTCAGTTTTTCTCTGAACATTTTAAAGTTCTCAAACAACACTTTTGAAATGAATTGCTGTACTTTGTAGCCTTATATTATATGTTATTTTATATATTCACCTTCAAAAATCACCTCTGAAGAAAATTTCAAAGTGTTGACTGAATTGGAAAGCCTTGTGAGCAGACAGAAAGAAAGGTAAGAGCTCTCTGTTTACAAGAATGTGCCTTTATGAACATGAGAATCAATGTGCCATGTTCAAAGCTAAGCAGTTCAGGCCAATACCCAGGCCAATCAAAGCATTTTATTGCTGGTGTTGATGGGAGTGGCACAGAGATCAGAGACCAATAGGTACGAACACAAGAGTGGGGTTCCAGTAAATCTAATTGGAAACTCCTTGTTTGTTTTATAGTATTCAAATTGTGGACTGGATATATAGAAATAAAGAGCAATACCAGTTTTTTCACCTAGCTTCAAATCATACAGAACATATGAAAAAAGGCTGCAATTTCATCCGTAAACAAGGAGAAAGGAAAAAAAGTCGCAACCTTCTAAAACTAATTGTTACAACACTAATATTTTTCTCTATTTTAGTACTTTCAGTTTAATGTCTTTCATTATTATATTTCCAGATTGAATTATAGTTATCTGTTCAAAGAATGGAACACATTGATTCAAAACATTTTTTCTTATTTTCCTCTGGCATTCAGAATATAGAAGAACTTTTAATAGTAAAAATTTATTTCCTGCTTACACCAAAACATCACTTTGGATAATCTTATTCTACTGTTTCATCAGATTTTAGCTTTTTCCTTTTGTCCACTTTGATTTCATGAAATCCTCTTCATAGCTTAGAAAAATATTAGGCATACGTGAGCCTAAAATTCAAGTTATGACACTTTTTTGTTGTTCTGACACTACAGTTATCTTTTACAATTGTCTTTCCAAGATATACAGATGTATGTGTTTATCTACCAGCACAGTATTTCAGTTTCAGGGATGACTTAATCATACCAAAGCATGTTCTTTGTGCACTTTTATCTGTGAAAAGTATGAATTAATGAATAGATATTTGTATTGCATCAAGTTGACCTTATGGCGAACATTGTAACTTTCAGAAAGCTTTCTCTAAAAAAATGACAGGCTTAAAAATTATTATCTGCTTAGTATAATCAGTGTTAAAACTCAACTTTTTTTTTATTCAGTTCAAATATTTTCCTCTCCTTCTTTGGTTTTTGGGGACAAGAAGGAAGGAGTTTTTCAAATAGCATCCAATTTTTCTTCATGAGCTTAGAACTGTCCTCATGTTAAAGACTGAGTCTGTTAACTTCCAAGCAAAATGGTCTTACTGGAGCTGTGGTTCACTTTGCTTTCTTGAATGGACAAAAGTAATATTCCTGTTATCTGTCTTTTAATGGAACTATCTTTGGAGTACTCCATTCCATTTCCAAAGAAGAGATACTGGTTGGCACCTCTGCTCTGAGACACAATTAAAAAAAACCACTTCTATGTCTATTGTTCTCTCTCACTTAGGACATTATATTTATAATGAAAATCACTTGCAGTAATCCAATACAAGGAAAAGCTCACATTTGTTCAAAGTGAATGTCAGATAAAATCCCCGTAAATGAGAACACTGGGACAATGTCTTGTTAGAAATAATACATTTTGAACTTTAGGTACATTCTTAGTGGCTTTGCTGATTTCAGGCTCTAGTGGAGATAGTGAATTGGATTAATGAAAGATACAGTAGTTAATGTAGTGTCAGGAGTAAAATCAATGTTAGTGGAAAATATACAAGTGTTCAGTATTTGCTGCAAAGATACTCTGACTTAGGGGAGTTTAAGCTGCTGTCCTGGATTGTCAGAATGTTTATTAACTTGCATTTTGTTTGGAACCCTAACATATTAAGCTTATATTTATTAACACAATCACTTTAAAGTTATTTCTGTAATTCATTATCTAATAATTAGCAATGAATCGACCACTACTTCTATACTGACCATGGTAACTTTTGTGTTCCACTGGAAATATTGAACCAATTACATGAGAAGAAAACAGTATACTAGTTATAATTAAAGGTCTTCAATCCCCATGTACAGAAATGTTTATTTTTGAAAGTAGGAAAAAATATATCACACAGAATGCTACTTTAGGGTCTTCTTAAAGTGTAATCCCAATGCTGAAAGCATTCCTAGGTTTCTTTGCCTACCTGGCATATAAACAGTAGGTTCATCTCTAGAATTAGTCAACTGATAGAAATAATTTTAAACCCTATATAAAAATCAAGATTATGCCACAACACCTCTCATACTTCTGAAACATAGGTGTACATAATGTCAAAGTGCAATTATCCTAATCAGGTTAAAACCCATTCTATTCCATTTGAATATTCTGCTCACTGAGTCTTTCACTGTATATGATAAATTAAATATCCTTTCATAGAACCACAAGAATTTATTGCTTGTTCCTTGCACTTGCTATTGAATTAAATGGAGAAAATCAGTCTAAGTGTAAATATGCCTTGTCTAAACTTGGTAAAGTAGTAGTGACAGTGCTATTTTTGACTATGGTGACTTTTTCTGAGGTAATTTGATATTGAGCAGTTACTACTGGTACCTTTATGGGTGACCTAAAGAAAGCGATGAATGCATTATTTTTCATGTAGAAGCAGATAGATCAGGAAACAAGGTGTCTCTGGCACATGTCTGAAAGGCTATAGAGTGCGTTATCTGAGGAATGATTTGCAAATAAAAAAGCAGGAACTGAACTTTTTTTATGCTAAAGCTTTAAAAATGGTCTGATCTTTTTTTTAAAGAATTTGAGATAAAGAACATACATGATACTTTAAAGATAGATATAAGGGATAATTTATAAACTTTTATGTAATACAGTATGGCTTATAAAACATTTAGCAGCTGTGAAAAAGAAGATCCCATCCTGCTTACGGTGTAGAACTAGAAAACTTCACCAGTAAGAGTAGAGTACCCCCTAGGGAGAGTGGACAGAGACTTCTGTTAATAAACAGAGAAGCTGGAAATGCCACATAAAGAAAATAAGTTTATGTGGAGTAACTTCCTTTAAGCATGTATAGTACATGGCTGACTGACCAAATTTTTTGTAAAGATCTTGTTCCTTGTGAAAATCCAAAATGGAAGAAATTTTAGGAAATATGGCTTTTCTGGAAACCTGGATTGGAGGCTTTCACAGATTGCTCAGGTAAGCTAAAGATCTCCTAGGACTGATCAGATGGTGGATGTCCAAAGAATCAGCCTGATACTGATAGTACTGATAATACTGATACTATGGGAAAATATTGAGTGGCATTTCGGATTTCCAGTATAAGAACAGTTGCCATCTGTCCTGAGTCAGTAGGTGTCATTCTACACAGCAACAGCCAAAGACATCACATAACATTTATAAAGACAAGAAACACACAGATTCTTATTCCATGTAATCTGAAAAAGAAGCAGTGCTAGGATTCAAGACAAAATCTGTTGTCTTGGGTTTTTTTCTCTGAACAGCAAGATAAATTATTCTTTCTGTGACATTTTCAAATTTAACTTTTTTGAGATGTCACACTCACTGTTTTTGCCATGAACAGTGTGTAAATCAATACACAAGGAGTTTTATAGATGCACAAAATGTAGCTGCATTGCTTAGAGGGGACTACCTCAAGTACAGGGGAAAAGGAAACATAAAGAAAACTAAGCCTTTGGGCTGACAATATAGAAATAGACAAGGCTTACAAATGATCAGTTTTTTCTCCTCAGATGCCTGTGTCTAGGAAACTAGAACTGCTACAAAAATCATAGAACTCAAAGAAAGAAAGAGGCAATGCTTGTAGTATCAAAACACAAAGTAGGTAGCAGTAGAAATGAAATGAAAAAGTATTAGTAGGATGTCATTTGTCTAGAAGGAATGAATTGCAGTGTTCACATACAGTGGTTCCTCAAAATGCAGAGCAAGGTGTTATATGGCTGTCTAAGGTTACAATGTAAGATGTAACCAAAAGTATGTTACATCACCATCTGTTCAAAACAGGTGGGGCAACATTCTCTTCCATGACACATCCCTGATAACTCTCTCCAGAGGGATATCTTTCTGTTAATGGGCTATCTAGCCTCACTGCATGACTCATAAAATTACATCATCCCATTGTGAGACGCTCTGCCCAGGGGGAGGAACCAAGCATTCCTACCTGGATGTAATCTGAGGTTTGGAACACCACAGGCAGCCCTTACCTACTGGATTCCCAGAGGACAAGAGCTACCACTGGACCTTCAGGTAAAGCCCAGACCCTTCTACAAGATCACTGCTTCAGCGGAACCACTTCATCTGGACTGTTGTCACCACCCTGATTAACAGGGTGTCAGGTTTTATCCTGACTCTGTCAGGATACTATTGCATTTATTTTAATTTTCCTATTAAATTATAGTTCTTGCTTGTGATCTCCTACAGGTTTGTTTTCAAACTAGTACTACGGGCAAGTATCTTTATGTAAGAAACCAAATATTTTCAGCTGGAATAAAAACACATCAAGCAAAGAGTTTTTCCACCCTTATTTACTTTCCTTACTAGCAGAACAGTAGGAAATCCTCTTCTATAAGGAAGTTAAAAACAAGAGAATATGTTGTTGTTCCAATTTTTGCATGTGAAAACAGTCTAATCAATTCCTAGTCAGTCACAGAGGTACTTTTTGTACGTGCCTGTTCTGGCCTCTGCAGCACAGGGAGAAAAACTATAGACTGTGCTGTCTCTGCCATCTGTATCTCAGTGTGAGCCTGAAACTTTTATGTATTCAAATGAGGTACCTGCCTTAGCCCACATATTTGCATTAATTGTCTCCACACTTCCCTTGAGCAGCACATCCTGCTGACACCCTGCCCCCCATATCACACACAGCTTTATTCCAGACCCATGAGACCTCAGGCTTCACCCTGCACTGCTGACCTCACCCAGAGTCTGCTTTCGAGTTGAAGGCGAGATCATCACCCTAAATTTTGAGCAGGAAGCAATCTATTCCTTTTATCATGTACTTGCAGAAATCAAATATGCTCAAGCAGGTCACTCTCCCCTTTCTGTCACACTTGCTCTGTGATATTGACTTGGGGTTGCCCTTTTTTGAGTGTGAACATGATTCAGGTTTAAACCAGAGCCTCTGCCATGACATGTCATTTTTACACACCTTTGCTCTAGAGTGAGTTTTCACTTCAAGCAGTTCGCTCTATTTAAGGTATAGGTAGAACAGCACCATTAGCAGAACAAGTTGACTTGCCTCAGGAAAATATTTAGGAAATATCATCAGACAAATACAAAGTGCTGAACTTTATTATATTATTTTATTGCTTTGTCTGGTTGTTCAAGAAAGAGAGTTGGTAATTTTTGTGAGACAAATACAAAGTGGAAAATTTTTACTTCTTTTCTGATTTTGCTTTTTTGCCATGAAAGGCAATACTGGCTGTTTGAAGGTGGGGTGATCTTGCCATCTATCAAATACCACAGTCTTCTGAACGTCTGGAATGGGGTATGGTTACTAGCCACAATTGCTACTGAAACCAGCTCGCCGTATTTCAGAGAAGGTTCTTTTCCATCTTTACTGAACAATATGGAGTAGGTGTGTTTTCTTTTGGAGGTGTGGAAGTACAAGTACAAGCAGCTGCTTTTTAAAAATGTACTGTATATGCAGCAAACCTTAGGCCTAAATAGGCACTAAACTTATAATTAATTTAAAATTTGTTCTACAACGGTAGTTTTATAATCAGCTTTAGTCCCATCTAAATCAAACAGGTGAAAAAAATTATAAAAATTAAAACCTTCTTGATAAGCATGGGTACACCTCATGTATTTATCACCATAAAATATCATTTATTATACACCTTTTTCAAAAGGTGTATAAAAATCCATTCCTTGTACTTATGATTTTCTTTCTTCACTTCTTAAACAGTTAAAGATAAAAAAGGGGAGACAGAGAAGAAAAGAGGCATGCAGCAGTCTTATATTACTAAGGTGCTCTCTGCTTTTTTTCTTGGCCCCAGTGCTGGAACACAGAACGTGCAGTACCTCAGATCTATTTTTAAGAACAGAGAGAACTTAGACAAAGCCTCCTTTACTCATGGTTGCTTTGAATCTCTTTTGAAAGTTTGGTGCAGCTGTGAGGTTAATTTTATGGCAGGAGAGTTTTTGATGCAATCATTGAGTTTTTAATTGCTTTAGAGATTTAAAGAAAATGTGATGTTTTGTGTGCATCCCTTACCAGAATTGGAAAAGACACACATAAGTTCTTTGACAGAAAAACCAGACTGACCCTTGTGCAGTTAACCCTTTTGTTATTTATTCAGTCACAGGGGACTTTGGCTTACAAAGATAGTTTCCAATCTCCTCATTCCATACTTAGACACTCCTAGACTGTAACTTAAAAATTACTCGCTGCCTAGTTATGGCACTATTTATTTATTAATGGGCCTTATATATTCTCCACAGGGCAGCCTTCAAAGTCTTTTCTCACTCACAATTACAGGCAATGACACTCTTCTTCAACAGGTGTGATAAATTCAAATAGTTTCAATGCAAGACATTCAGAACTCATTAGAATAAGAGTCCTGCAAGTATTTTAGAAGCTACTGCTGTTGTAGTTAGTAGATATTGATTGAAAATTCATTACAATCTGCAACACTCTTTTTTAGTCTCATGCTATTCTTGAGTGTTTGGAATATGTGATATTTCAATGTAGTGGTTCAAAACATAGCTTCAAAGCTAATATAAAGGATTTGACTTGCTATCACACATTTCTTCTTTAATTGAAACCTTCAGTTTTCAGTGAGAAAAAATCAGCTGCAGCTTCCACATCATTATTATTTATATTTTGTCATGTTTTGCTCTATATTTTCATTTCCAACTGGAACAAAATAAAAATTAGTAAAAAAACCCCCAAAAAACACGCAACAGGTATCTCTGCTTTAGCATATCTTAATCTGAGTTTCAAGACCAGATTGCCTTTTAGTGCATTTGAATCCATTAGGGTTTTGGTGTTATTCATTCTATTGCATGTAGAAAGTATAGGAAAAGATGATATAGTTCTAAAATAACTCTTTGGATTTTTTGTTGTTTCTGAAACCTTGCTGATGGCACCAAATGGAACCTGAACTTCCCTTCCTTTCATACAATAAAGCATATTAGCTTCCACTTTTTCCAAAGGGGAAGGGAGAAGGAGGGGAGAGGTAATATGAGGTCAGTAATATCAATTTTATAATTTATATGGGAACCACCCCCCCGCCCAAAACTGGTTACTTCCAATCTGTTTTATGCAAAAGTATTTGCGAATGCCATGTCTTCAAACCACTTAAGGAATCACTATATATATATATATAAAATAGGTTTTATATGTCCTTTTGGAACATCTTTAAGAAGCATTTGTTATTCCGGACACTACTTTTGCATGTGTTTCCACCCAAATCTTCTCAAATTCATAGTGTTTATTCACTCTTACAAGCTGTGCACCAGCTAATTTCTACATGGCTTAAAGAGGAAAGGGCGTCACAGTCTTGGTACTTCTCTAGTCCCTTTCCTTAGACAATTTTAAATTCTAAACATTTTTATGGACCAGTAGCTGGGTAATGGATCCATCTTATAAATGGAAATAAAGTATGCCATGCTCTTAAAATAATTTATACCAAATTATTCAATATTTTAGATTACATTACTTTAATAGAGAATCCTAATATTTAACTGCTCATAAGTCCAGCCATAGATTTAAAAGAGCTAACAAGAAATATGTAATTATTGTAATTAATAAAGAAGATTTAATGAAAGACACACCTTTTCTGAGGCGCTTTCTGAGTAGAAAAACAAGCCAGATTAATTCAATGAAGTAGTTCTTGAGTCTCTGAATTTCCTTAGAAGGCCAGTGTTTCTAAGAATTATTTGATTTTAGGTGATTTCATCTGAAAAAAATGTTAGCCCCTGAAAGTCAGGTTCATCTTCATTTCATATAATATATTCAGAAGTTTAGGTAATGAAATATTAGTTGTATTTGCAAATCTTATCTGCCTTTCTAAGTTATCAACCTGTCTTTCATTCTTGTACACTAATGAGAAAGAAAAGGGGAGGTAATTAATATATTTTGGACATTATCCAAGAAGAAATTAAATATTTCCAAGCCAATACAGTTGTTTTAACATTGGATCATGTGTTTCTTCTGCAAAACAAAATGCAAGGAACAAACACACACCCACAACTAGAAGGTGTCAAGTAAAGTCCCTTGTCATCCTAGAAGAAAGGAAAACTTTCTCTTTTGTAACATGATTTGAGAGATGTAGTATATATGCAAATTTTGTTATGATTCACAGATCAAGAATTCCTTTTACTCTTTTGAGTGGTTCACAACCAGCAGGACAAGTTCTTTCTCCCACTACATTTTCTGAACTTGGAGTTCTAACACAGGACAGGACAGTTGCTGCGCCTGAGCAGCTACAGCACACTTCAAGGGTTTGTTTATTTAGTGAGAATCTCAGCTACAGCATTTATTGCCAGGTTTGTGATTCTGACAAAAGTGAACAAGAAAATAACATTTGTTGGAGCTGTGGGTGCCAGAGGGAAATCAAATAAAAGTTAATAAGTGATGCACACTGCTGAAAAATATGATTACAGTCTGAAGATCTGCTGTTGCTCCTGCTGCTGCAATCAAATCTCAACCTAAAGGCAGAAAAAGCCGCAAAGGGCAACACTTTGGGAACACAGCTTCGATGTTTGGTGGATGGATACATGTAAGTCAATTAGTGCCATCTATTTGCAAGACAGCACCAAACCATTTCTGAACATGAAAATTGTATGGCACTGGAAGTGTGTCTGTAGGAAGGATTATGTTGCCCAGGCAAGAATGAACCAACCAAGTGTTGCAGTGTATGGTATAAAATGAATGTGTGGGGCATGTGGGCACTCACAGAGGAAAGAAATCTTACACACTATATGTAAGTAAGTGAGAGGTTTGTTTATCAGGGGATTTTTTGTTTGCTTTTCTGCAACTGTTTCCTCTTCATGTAATTAAACATACCTGCAAGTTTTTAAAAAGGTGCCATAAGCTGAGAGTTTGGTGAATAATGCTCATTTACACCCTTTCTTTCTGATACATGGCTTGTAAACAGATTCTAGTCCATCTTTGGAGATTATGAGAGATTAAGTCTCACTTGTTGCTTTAGTAATTTAGTAATAACATGTGTCATTCTTGCCTACAAGATACCCATTTTGTTCTCTGTTTTTCAAAAGCCCATTGGCAACAAACTAAGGGTACACTGGGAACTAGTGACAACAGCAGCACTGATAGAAAACAAGTACTTTCAAGTAGAAGATGGTATTGTTTTAGGAATATCTGGTAATAATTTTTTGTCAATTAAACAAAATGGTTTATCTATCATGCTGTTTTTCAATTAAACAAAACGTATCTATCATGCTATTCTAATATGTCATGAATTTGCATAGCAACTTTTCAAATGTGCTGACATATTTTGCACTGAAAAATGTATTACTGGTAAAACTCATGATAAGGAGAAGTGGCTTCTACTTTTTTTCATTTTTTTTGTCAATAGCTTGTATTGAGATGTCTAAAATAGAGTTATCATTATCATTTCAAATAGTAAATGGTCACTACAGAAATATAATTTTATGTTTGCCTACAGTAATGGAAGTCTTATAAGGAGAAAGCACTATCTTCACTAATGTATCATGAAGAATTTCTACTTGTAATTGACAAAAAGTCAATATTATGCTGTTATTGACACAGCATCTTAATGTACTGTGAAGTACTTCCATTTGCAGATCATAATGGAAAGGTAAGTGACAGCTTTATGAAAGACACCTTACAGTACTTTATCTGACATTCCTCACAGAGGAATTTAATAATTATATTTTTGCTTTTTAAGATTATCAAGAAGGATTTTGAAAGTGCCTTTCACCATCCTTACAGTGAAACCAGTTCACAGAAAGGAGCAACAATAAACAAACATGATCATCTCATATGGTTCAGAAAACAAATGTCATCTGTTTGGCCTTCTCAATAATAAGATTTTGAGTCTCAATATGAAGCCTTAGCTTTGTTTTCTAGACAGTTATAAAGCATTAGAACACTTTTTTCTTTCCAATAGCATCTTGTACATCATAAATTTTATGAACTTTATCTGTTTATCCACTTTTTCTCAGTGCATTCAGCTTTGGATGAGATTAGCGATAGTTTTCCCTTAGAGAAAGAGCAGGGTCAACAGCAGACAGTTTGGGATGGTGTGGTAAACTACTTGGGCCCTGTGGTTACAGTTTGTCTTAAAAGGGATGGTTTTGGACCAAATAAGGAGAAGCAGCCAGTAAGCAGCAGATTCTGCAGAGGGAGGGTCGTGTTTTTCACTGGGCCACTCCTTCCTATGCAGCAAGGCACCACTGCCCTGCTGCAAACTTATACCCTGTACACAGAGCCTCTCTGTAGATTTTTCCAAGGAAAGACCATGCTTGCTCAGAACTCATCCTGGAAGAGGTACTGGGGTGTTCCTTGATAAAGTATCTTTTTTGCTGTGTCTGCAGGTCCCCACCCCTGGCAGACCAGGACTGTGAATTGTTACCACAGTGTAGCGGGTTTGGTTTGCCTAACCGGGCAGAAACACCAAATTTTAGTGTAGTGGTTTTATGGTCAAATTATGCACTGTTCCCTGATTACTTTTCAGTGAGATAAACCATTAGGAGACAGCAAAGCAGACACACAACTTATATGCTATGATAAAGTTTATTAACAGACCTAAGAGAAAAAAAGAAAGGGAAAAAAAAACCAATCAGAACACACACAGCCAGAACTTCTCCTCTTCTCCCTCCCCCTCTTTCTCCTCTCCTCAATCCATGTGCAGTTCTCAAGAAAGGAAAAGAAAAGGGTTTCTTCCTGCTTTACGTGGTTCTCCAAACTGCCACCTCCTGCAGCAAAAACCAATCTGCAGTAATGTAAAGTCTCTTTTTTTCCATAAAACCCTCTCGCGGTTCCTTCAACTTTAGAACATGGGCCAGCCCATGGGGGTATTACTCTGTCGGATAAGTAACTGTGGCTTGAAATTCTAAGGCTTTTTTTCTCTTTTGCCACCAGGTTTTATAAGCCTCTGCTTTCTGATAAACCTGGCATCGGGCATTCTCTTCACAACCTTTACAAGCCACACATCCATTAAAATTGTCCATCCCCCATGAGTTTTAACTGGATTAAAGAGACAAACAGTCTGGGATATTACAATATTCATACCACAGCAAGGCAAGGAGTCTTTTAAGCTGCCCGCGAGGAAGCCGCGGCACCGCCCTTTTTCCTCCCGTGGCCATCTTGGCTCCGTCTCACATGACGAGGTTTTCTCTTTCTCTCTCTGGCTTTGGAATCATCATGGTGGAAAATGTTACCGTCCCGCTTCGCCGCTGGATGCAGGGCTGTTTCTTCAGTTCTCCGTGCAGTGTGTGCTGGCTGCTGCGAACTGCAGGCTCCGTCAGTGCCCCGCTGTCCCGGGAGGGGAAAAACCCCGTCCCGGAGAGGCCGCGCCGGAGGAGCCTGAGGGCCGCCCCCCCAGAGCCCCAGCAGAGTCCGGGCTGTGCCTCGGGAAGGGGCAAAGGCAGCGCCGGCAGGGCCGCCCGGCCCGGCCCGGCGAGGGCCCGGCCGGGGCCCCCGGGGGGACCGTGGCGCTCCGGCCACCACCCCTGGGCCGGAAGAAAAGGTCCCCACTCCCGCCTTCCGCGGGATTTTATAGGTAACATTGAGAGAAACGCGATTCGACCAGGCGACTGTCTGTCATGTCCGGGTCAACCCGTGACACACAGTCACTGACCACGATCATCCACAGATCACTGGAGCCATGGGTGTTGATCCCTGTCTCTTTCCCTATCTTTCTCTATCTCTCCTTTCTTAAGGCAATCAAAAATCCCTCTACAGCAATACCCCCCTTTTTCCAGTTACAATTCCAGAGTTGTTGTAATAAAAACTATTGCTCTTGTTATATTGGTTATTTAGTGTTGTTTTGCTTTAATCCACTCCAAGGGATCCTTTAGTAAAGACCCTGCTGCCATGCCTCAGAGGCTGGTCACAACAGATGGGCTGGTTCCAAACTGTGGGGTTATATGAGCTAATACAAGGTTTTCTTTTTTAAGATACCTTTGAGGACTCTCCCTCAAGGAGATCAGCTTCTCTGGGCCTTTAGGGATATCTATAACCAAAGACACTAAATTTCTTGTTTGCAGCTATGGAATTCTTCAATACAGCACAAGTTTTATTTATTGCTGCCTTGTATCCCAGGCTACCAAAACACTTTCCTTTCAGTGGGTTTGTTCAGCTAGCAGGACATCACAGGTGTCACTGCTAAGCATGGATTATTATCAGCTGACCTTGAGTGAACTCATTTGTATCTCAGACACCCGAAATGTTTGAGAAAGAAGGAAGGCTGTCTTCTATTCCAGACATTTCACTGAGACATTGTAGACAAACTATTGTGAAGTTATTAATTTCTGCTGTACAGTACCTGTGCTGATTAATTCTGCAGCACCCTTGACACTCCTTTAGCAGGAATTTCCATCTACAGAGACCACACACGGGCCCCCAGCATGTGATGTGGCTTTGCAAATGTCACTGCTTTCTTCCTTTACAATGAGCAGTGAAACTGTGGTGCGGAGAGAGTTACATCATTGCTTTTCAGAGATCTGTTACCTGTAGAGAAAACTTATTTTTCTACTGTAAAATGGGTCACAGTGGTCTACAGCTTTGTTGCTGTGAGACATCTTGTACAAGGTTATCAATTAATCCCAAATCTTATTCAGGTCAATGGAAATTTTTCTGTTTTGGGATCTCAGTTGTGATCAGCTGGATTTTTTAATTCCTTCTGCAGTCCCAGAGAAACATTTTACAGTTTCTTTGTATCTAAAACCACTTTTATTTTACATCTATGTAAAAAAAAAAATTTAGACTGCAAATTTCATAGGATGTTATATTTCATATAAGGATGTGTCAGTAGATTGAAATATACCACTTACATAACTCTTCAAACACATACATAATAGGTATAATAATCCAAACATCTCAAATCGTATAGAAAATATACAAGAATTGCTTTTGCAGGTTTGAAGCAGATTTAAACTATCTTTATACTGGTCTTTGAATTGAATGCTTAATAGTGTTATTTTTTAATACATGGAAATTTTTATGCATCAAATTATTTCATTGAACCTCTGCTCATATGACCTAGCCTGGGTTAATATAGTTTGATGTCCTCCTACTCTTTTGAGCATTACAAAATTCAATGAGAGCAATCTGTTTGGTTACAGAAAGGTTTTTCCAGCATTGTCATTGCTCTAGAACAATTCCCAGGTCTAAATCTTCATTCAAGGTAAAGGAGGTGCACTCTGTGAAATCATATTTGCAGGGGAAAAGAAAGGTGTCTGCACTGCTGCAATGGAATGGCCATGAACAAATCACTTAGAAAAAAAAATTAATTTCTCTGTTACTGATGAAGCATGTCTAATCTTTTAGGTATGTGATATACTAAGCATTATTCCTTACTTCTGCAAATTGAGTTAATCTCTGACTTTCTCTATATGTGAAAAGTGGCAAAGACTTATTGTTAACAAAAGTTGAAATCTAATAAATTTCAAGATACACAAAAATACTATTCCATGTCACCTCTTCAGTACAGTACTTTACAGAAAAAGAACACACTCTAAATGGGGTTTGTGAGCAGAGTAATGGTCAATTGACAAAATGTGATTGTACCCTGATTTTTACATTCTGTCTCATAGTCAGACATCACATAAATGCTGAATGAAAAATATGAAATTCAGAAATTCAGAACCCAGACATTGTGTGATATAAATATTGCCAGCTTCATTTGTCATCCCTCAGGAGCTGGAGAGGTGGCATTTGTTGTGCAGCCCCAGCTCTTATGAGCAAAATCAAAACCAGCTGTGGGAAGATATTTGCTGGCTGGACTCAGGAGGTGCTCCTGGAGTGCAGGGTGGGAATGCTATTCTTGAAATCCTCAGGGCAATGGTCAGCCAGCCAAAAACAACCTCCCTGGAGGCCAGGAAAATTCTGCAATTGGAAGGTGCATCCCTTTTAAACATCCTCCTTGCTCTCTGTACCTGAGGAGTTCTGACAGTAAGTTCTATATTTTCTTCACAAACTCCCTGGAAAGGTATATAGAGCACGTCGGTGCTCTCAGTGATTTAATGCATTTGAAAGTGCCTCATCACTTGCTATAATCAGTAATTCAGATAACTTGGTTGGAAGTAAAATGTGTGTGATAATGTTCTAGTCTGAAGTATATACTAGGGTTTATTTTCTTTCTTTGTCATAGTAGTTTTTCTTCCCTCACACAGTGATAAGCAATGATAAAATCCAATTATTAAGTTGGGAGCACTATTGTAAGAAATGATAAGCGTAGCTTGTTTCTAAATGTTTTGTCCTTTTCCTAGTAAATTGAATTTTGACAGTGAAAAATTGACATTTTATGAAATTGAGTTTTGGCCAGATCTGATATGGTCACTGAATAAGATGGGAGAAATGTGTTTACTGCATTAACTGTTAGATAGCTTATTTTCATTTAATATTTGTCAACAAATATGTATTTAATTAGGAGGAAGAGAAGAGCAACTGGAATTTTGGAAGGAACAACATGTACTAAGGCTACAGTTTAAGGTTATATTGAAAAGCGTATTTAACATTTTGAATGTAAAGAAAATCCAAACATTATGGTTTAAAGGATATATTATCTATAAAAAATATCATTAAAATTATGCAAATTGTATTTGTGTTAAAATATTGTGTAAGCAGCTGTTAATTGTATAGTTCACCAGTCTTTTAAATTGAACAAAAAAAACCTTGATATGTAGCCTTTAGAGATAAATACTTTCATGAGATACTTAAAATTAATTATTCCATCTGGGGCTCAAATTTGTTGTACAGTTACTGTCCATACCATATAATGAGCCAACACAAAATATAGATTAAACTAGTTGTGGGTAAATCACCAAATCTTTGTACTTTTGGGTCTGAGAGTCTGCACAGAAAATACTGTGAGAATTGTCTGTGGCATTTCAGTGTGTTGCATCCAGTCATACCTGGATCATGGCAGAACCAAGACATAAAACTTTTACAGCGTAAATAAAATGGAAAAAAAAAAAGTCATTTGCCTATTTACTGCAACAAAACATTTTATAATTTTTCAAGGAGAGGGATGTACCTTCATTTGACCAGAATCATTCCATTAACTGTCATAAATTTGGGTTCTCATGTCTGCTGGTACATTGCTATTGTTAGTAAATGCATACCTGTACCTACAGAAAAAGCAAGAACACATCAGTGGTATTGTTTTATGTGTCACTTAGAATCTAGGCGCAGCAAAATGCCCAGTAGTGGAGAAGCAGTAAGGGATTTCACAATAATCAAAATTTTAGGAAGTCACTCCATAAATTAGCTATACCCTGATAATTTTATTTCATACAGTCTATAGACTATATAATATATATGTTTCAAAGCTTAGACATCTGTTGCAAATTTACAGACATGAAGTAGTTTGCCAAACTACCCAAGAGAGACAAGAGCGCACCTGCTCAAACAAGTTGAAAGCATTACAAATACACAAATTTGACCTAGGCTTTATGAAAAAACACCACTGGTTGCAAAATGCTAAAAAAAAAACCCAAAAAAAAAAGAAATGCCAGCTATGGAATTTTCAATTTATTGATGGATGAACACATCTGCTGATTTAATATTCATAACATTTGCCGAGTAAATTATGCTCCTTTACAGAAGCTTATTTCCAAAAATGAGAAGTTTATAAAGAGTCCCTCATGTTTTGGTTTTTTTAGTAGAATAAAAATTCCAATACTTCATGGCACACCCCAATGAATTTGTTGAACAGGATAGTATTGTAGGAGAGAAAAACATCAAGATGAGCTTAATGAACTAGAAAATATCAGCTGAAGACAACAGGATTCAGTGTTGGCTGAATTCCCACTGGATCAAGCTCTGTGTGAAGGGACAGCCACCCTGGGGAACAGGATCTCATGTCTAATCTAGTCTCCTGTAATGGGACCTCTGTTATCTGCTCTAATGAAAGATGTGTCTGCACAGTGTTTTGCAGGCAGATGTGAATTTGCTCTGCCAGTTTTCTAACCTGCCTGGAAGCTTTGTGTGTCAGACAACGAACCTTAGCTAATGTACATTGTTTCTCATAGGGGCTTATTAGCTCAGCTTTGATGATATCTAGCGTACCTGATTTGGAAGTGGCTGGCTTCCAACTGGCTTCAAGTGTGGGCAGTTGCCATCACCGTGCTCAATTGCATCTGTGCTTGAAATGCAGTGCAGATATACTTTCAGAATTCCAGAAAAAAAGATAGCATTACCATGAAAAATAGAATTTGATGCCTTACTAACAAACTGGAAAAAAAGCCCATGAGAAGTTTAATTTGGGTGATGAACACAGTATGTGGTATGTATTGCCAAAGAAGAAAAGCTTTATATGAGAAGAGATTCTCAAGTAGCAAAAAAACCTGGAAGTTCTGGCAATATTAGTTTAATTTTGGAAGTGAGATTACATAATAACACATCATAAAACTGTTTTTCTTGGGTGGAAAAAAGACTTATTTCATTAAGGTCTAGCAGGCTGGGTCTCTGTGTCTTCTGCATGAACCTGAAGGCCTGAAGATGGAGTGACATTAAAGGAAAATGCTTAATTCTCATACAGAGTCCTGGATGAAAGATCATAGATTTTTCTCTACAAGATCAATTTCTATGGCAAATGTAGAGGGTACATGTAAGGACTCACAATTACATTTTGAAGATTTTTCTATTGTAAAAGGCCACGAGGATATGGAAATTTGCTGTACCTGACTGCTGGGGCAGCTCAAATCTCTGGGGAGGATTCCACAAGACAAAGCATTAGTAAATTACCAATTTACCAACTAACTCAGGTTGTCTAACTGTTTTACCAGCTTAGCTGGTAATGTACAATGGGACAGTACAATGTTTTTGCTTAACATAAAGTAAAAAGAAAAAAATATTCAGGAAAAAAAAGTAAGTTAATAGCACTGCTTTGCAAAGCAGACAAAGAAATACAGTTTATTGTTCCTACTGCCTGTAATTTTTTCAATGCCTCTTTGTGAGGATTTCCAGTAAAAGTAAAATTTTGTTCCCAGAGGAATGCATCCTTCCTCCTTGTGTGTAGAGCTAATGGCCAGTCATGCTTCTGGGAGTTCAAACAGAGCCAAACCTCCAATCTACACTCTGCCTTTGGCCTATATCACATAATTTTTTTTTTTTTTTTAAATTTCCCTTCTTCCTTCAAAAATATTCCAGTCTCATTTTGGAACAGTATGAACAGATGGAATGATGCAGTACAGAAAAACAGTGGTAAACTCAGACAAATAATCCAGGAATGTGATTTTGAAAAGCATCTTGATTCATTATGATACTAGAAAAGTATCATAACTCTGAGTTAGTCCTCAGGAGAACATGGATGTTTACGGCAGCTAGGAAACTAAAAAACCATAAAATATGGTCAACATAAAGGGGGAAAAATAGATATTGACAATTAAGGTATTTCAAAAACATGATAAGAATTTTATCTTAGATGTAATGCTGTATGTGTTCTTGTGGTAGTGGTAAGAAAGAATGAACTGGAAATTTTTGCTTCATTTTATATTAGAGGAAAAGATCATGATGGATGAAAAGCTGGACATAAGCTGGCAAAGTGCACTGGCAGCCCAGGAACCCCCCGTGTGCTGGGCTGCAGCCAAAGCCCAGTGGGCAGCAGGGCAGGGAGGGGATTCTGCCCCTCTGCCCCGCTCTGCTGAGACCCCACCTGCAGTGCTGCATCCAGCGCTGGGCTCCCAGCACAGCAAGGACAGGGAGCTGCTGGAGCCAGCCCAGAGGAGGCCACCAAGAGGAGCAGAGGGATGGAGCAGCTCTGCCATGAAGGCTGAGAGAGTTGGGGATTGTTCAGCCTGGAGAAGACAAAGCTCTGGGGAAACCTTAGAGCTCCTTCCATTACCTGAAGGAGCTACAAGTCAGAGAGTGACTTTTCACCAGGATCTGGGCAAGGTCAGGTGATCAGATTGACAGGGCAAGGGATGATGACTTTAAACTAAAAGAGGGTCAGTTTAGATTGGCCATTAGGAAGAAATTATTTACAAAGAGGGTGGTGAGACACTGGAAGTGGTTGCCCAGAGTGGTAGTGAATGCCCCTTTCGTGGAAACATTCAAGTTTAGGTTGGATTGGGCTCTGAGGAACCTGATTTGGTTGAAGACGTTCCTGATCACTGCAGGGTGCTGGAACTAGATGATCTTTAAGGTGTATTCCAACACAAAGCATTCTATGATCATGTCAACAAGCACAATACATTAAAAGAATAAATATTTTTCCCATCTGTGTCATGTGAGTGGAGATAACCCTCAGGTTATCCTAATTTCTGTAAAAGGGGATAAAAATAGAGATTATTTTTCTTATAGTTCACCAAGTAGTAAGGAAGCAAGATATATTCCAGGCTCAGCTCTCTTTCCAAGGACAACTAGAAGTATAAGGAATATTTCCTGACACATATTTGAAGGTCATAAATACAGGTCTAGTTTATTGTAATGTGTCTTCTATTATATCAAACTTGTTCTATGAAATATTTTTCTGCTTTTACATTTTCTTTCGGAAGCAACTTCTGGGAATGAATGAAAATTTGGGGTTTTGTCATGGTGATTTAAGGACTATCTCTGTACTGTATGTCTGTGCCAGGTTTATTTTTCCTTCTTCAATCTAATCAGAGTGCTATAATTGAACTATCAAAAACTGAAGACTATAGTCTTTGAACTGATGTTCCTGCTCTCTTATAATTGGGCTTTCCTGATTTTAAGAAGCTACTCTTTGGTGAGTTTATCAATCTCTTGGCACCTGCCTCTTCCTGGTTTTTTCTTGCTGTTCTACAAGTGCGACTTCTAAGGTTTTCAGTTTTTGAGGAAGTGTTCCAAAAGCCCATTATAGGCAATATTTCAATAAATGCCTTTAATACAGAAGTCAGTCTTGAATAATTGCTACTAGTTCTCTCTGCTCCAAAATCTTTATGCAGTCCTTTCTAGTTTTTTAATTTTGTCCTTTTATTCTCAGACCCTTGAAGGAAACAAATATTTTAAAGGGTAGCATGCTTTTCCTAAAGAAAAAAATAAAGTAGCTGGCTAGGAGATCTATTCATAAATTCTGTCTGTTTTGCAAGTTGTCACCTGTTTTTGTTTCTCATTTCTCAGATGTGTCTCAGTTTTCATGATAAATTATTGTGAATACTGTTTCTGTACTTATGTGATGCTGCTGCTCATTTGGCTTTTCATTTTCTGTGGTGATGGCTGCATAGAACATTAATTCTGTTCAGTGCATGAGACTTATTTCTTACTCCTAGTGCCAGTTAATGAGTAAATGAGACACTTCTAGTTTCCCTTTAATGCTCTTAGGGTTACTGATGTGCTAACACAAGCTCAAAACAAATGATTCATTTCTCATTACTAGATGATTAAAATACACATGTAACATTCCTTTATATCTTAAGGAATTTTGTGTTTTGACATGTAAAATGTGTTCTGACAGTGAAATATTAAATCAGCAATCAACTAATTCAAGCAAGTCTCTTACCTGTGAGACAGCAATAAAGTACTTTTTGTGTATTGCCTCCAATTAAAAGAACTTTATGTACCATATTTCACACAGAATGTATTCTTTTACACTTTGGCACTCTTAAGTACAGCTACAAAAGTTAATATAACATAAAAACAAAAATTAGCTGAATGAAGAAAAAAGTTTTCAATTGAGAATTGAATATTAAATTGAATTTACTGTTGAGAGGGGAGAAATGTTGAGGACCCCTCATCTTCCTTCTCTTCAGTGGTAACTCTGGTACTGGGTTGCTTGGCAGCACTGTGGCTCCTTCTGGGCTGCTAAAAAGCCCCAAACTTCACTGAGGAGGAAAAGGAAAGCACTAAAACCTCTCCACGAATGAGACATTGAATGAGACATTTGACATTGGTCAAAGCCACCCAAGCATGAAAGGTCCTTGTGGAGAATGGAAAAAGATGCTTTTGTGTTCCCTTATGTAATAGATCCAAGTCTGGAGTAGCTGGGAATTTAATGCAGTGATTGAAAGAAAGGCTCATAGTATGAGTGAAAATAATTGGTGAAAGGACATCATAAAATTGAGGCTACGTATGATACAAGAATGAATGGAAGGAAGACAGAAAAATAAGGTGAAAAAAGTAGTTTTAATTAGCATAACCTATTTCCCAGATTGTTGCAGTGCTCTAAATCATAGAATGATAGAATGGTTTATGTTGGAAGGGACCTCAAAGATCATCTTGTTCCAAGCCCCCTGCCATGGGCAGGGACACCTTTCACCAGATCAGGTTGCTAAGAATCCCATCCAACCTGGCCTTGAGCACTTCCAGGGTGAGGCATCCACAACTTCTCTGGGAAACCTGTTCCAGGGCCTCACCACCCTCTTTGTAAAGGTTTTGTTTTTCCTAATATCCAATCTAACTCTACTCTCTGTCAGTTTGAAGCCACTCCCCATTGTTCTGTCTCTACAAACCCTTGTAAATAGTCTCTCTCCACCTTTCTTGTTGGCTCCCTTCAGATACTGGAAGGCTGCAGTGATAAAGGATTTGCTGCCATTATAATTTTGTAGCTTTAATGCTGACACCAATGTATGTGTAGCCATTTTTGATATAGCAGCTGGTGCAACAACTGGGAACCGTCCCACTTTTTGACCCTTAATTCCACTCTGCTGATTCAGGCAGACTAAAGGCATCTTCATTAATGCAGTAAACACATGTTTTGCTCTTCTGAGCGGAGTTAGTACTAGACTGAAATGCAAGCAGGAGAGGGAAAAGTGCAAGCAGGAACCACCACAATATCAAGCTAATCAAGGTTACAGTCTCCTGATAAAAGAGTTATTGAGTTGAAAATAACCTTGGTGTGAGCTAGTCAATTTTTTAAAGCCAGAGTTTATCCCCCTTATCCAGTGATGTGTTCATGTACCAACAGGAACAGAATAGAAAGAACCAGCCAAACAAATTACATGAGCCCTATATCTTCCTTTACTGTGGGTAGGCAGTGCCAGCTGAATATTAACATGAAATGTAGTTCACCCCTATGCAGCTTGCTGGGTGTTTTCTGAAGAACAGAACACCATCTGCACTACACCATGGAGAACATAGAACACAATTTGCATCACCCAGGGCTTCTGAGCAACTTCAATTTTCTTATCAGTGTTCATCTTTACACAGAAATCTGTAGTAAACCCATGAAAGATAGAGAGTGTCAGTGGATTAATTTATTTATTTGGCATAATTTTAGTTCATTTCAAACTCATATCTAAATTTAGTATTTGAACATTTAAACAAGCCCTATTAAGGATATAAGATGTATCAGTAAGCTTGAAATTTCAGCAGTCTTCACGTAATACCTAAACAGCATAAGCATACTATGGTATGAATTTACCTGATATTTTTTTGCTCCTTAGAGACATATGCTGAATTTACTTTGTATAACCTTCACTTTGTGAAGAGCAATTGTTTGGAACCTCATCTTGATATGTCTAAAGTCTTCTGTTATTATTTCCATCTTCTTCTCTATGTTAAGAGCTTGTGATTTCTTAGAAATATTTTTCCAGTTTCATCTAAAAATTGTGATGAATAGGACATTTGCTGGCTGCCACAGGCCCACTCAACTGTTTTCCTACTTTTTCTCTTTTTCCTCAACAGGGCAGGAAGAGAAAATAAGGTGAAAATCTTGTGAGTCAGCAGAAAGGCAGGGAAGTCCTTTCCCTGTTATTACTATCACAGACAAAATTGATTTGACTTGGGGAAATTAATTAGGTTTTGCTAATTAAAAATAGAGTACGATAGCAGCAAACAAATACAAAACTGAAAGTACCTGCCTCCTCCCTCTTCTCCTCTTTTTTGCCTACTCAACTTTGATCCTTCATTCCTGTTTCCTTTACCTCCTCTCCACTCAGCCCTTAGTTGTGAAGGATGGTGGGTTTGGGGGTTGTGATCAATCCATGTCAGTTCCCCTCTGCTACTCCTTTCTCTTCACACCTTCCCCCTTTGCCTGCAGGGGTCCTTCCACAGGCTGCAATCCTTCAGGATAAACCTCCTCCACTGAGGTTTCTTCCCAGGGGCTACAGTTCTTCAAGAGCTGCTCCAGTGTGGGCTCTTCCCCAGGGAAGCTTCCTTCAAAGAAAAACTACCTGCTCCAGTGTGAGGTTCTCCATGGATATCTGTTGTGGTTTGGGTTCTAACAATGGCTGCAATTATTTTCAGTAATCTTTTGTGGTTTACTTTTGTGTACATGAAAGATAATATTAACTAAAATATATATAAACCTCTTCTTCCCTCAACTCACTAGTCCTATCACTGGAGAATGCTAGTGGATCTTCTCAAAGCACTGTTCAAGTACAACTGGCTTGGAATAGTGGACAGGTGTAGTGAGAGGATTAAAATATGCTCTGGCCAGAGGATTGCCAATCCCAAACTTGTATGAGTGAGAATATCAGATTACGAATTTTCTGTAACATTGGGATTCTTTTAAAATTACAACTTTATAGACCATAGACTTAGGGTTGGAGTAGATAAAAGCCCAGACTTTTCATCTAAATTAAAGATTAAGAAAAAGCCCTCAGCAGCATCTTGGAATAGTGACAATGAATTGCTTTTTGGCTTAATTGTGAAAGAATTTACTATGATTCAGAAAAATTATAATCAAGTATAATTCATATTTTGTATGACTCTATGTTAATCTAAATATTGTATTGCACAATCATTCTAGTTTTGTTTTTTTTTTTTTTTTTTTAAATAGCCCAAACACATTTATTCAATGCCTTTTATTTTTCATGTATCCCATCTATGCCTTGAAGTTTTCTGTAGCTCACATTGGGGGTGCACCCATCTCTACTGTGTGTGACCCAAGAGAACATTGGGAGCTGTCAGGGAAGGTTTAGGTTAGATATTAGAAAAAGTTTCTTCACTCAGAGGGGAAGCTGAGCACTGGAACAGGTTCCCCAGGGCAGTGGTTACAACACCAGCCTGACAGAGTTCAAGAAAGGTTTGGACAACTTTCCCAAGGTCATGGTGGAATTCTTTGAGTGTCCTGTGCAGGGCCAGGAGTTGGACTTGGACAATTCTTGAGAGTCTCTTTCAACTCAAGATATTCTATAGATCTATGAACTTCCAGAGCATTTATTTATACAGATATTTATGTATTTCTCATGAACATTTCTGTAATCTTGGAGAAAAAATGTCATTCTCTGAATATAGCTTTATGCCTTCTTGCACATGTACCATATTAAATGTAATATACTCCTTCAAAAGAGAATGCATTTACTTAGATTGTTAGAATGCATTTACTTATATTGATTGCATGTTACTTAGATTGTACTTAGCCATGCTTAATTCAAGTGATGGACACAGACTGAAAAATATATTCCAGCTTCTAGTCAGAATAATTCAATAGCTAGCAGATATCACACATGTGACACTGCTGGGGACATGTCTCAGTAGGGACACATCTCTACCTTTGTAAATTCATGTGCCAAGGTATTTGAATACAGATTTGGGACATTATGGATGGACTTCATTTAAAAACCAATCCACACATCAGGAGAAATGATTCAAGTACTATTTGTGTCACACTAGTTTAAAGAGAAATCACATCCACTTCCTTTTGGCAAATTACAGTGAGATTTCAACACACTGAAACAAACAAAAAAAAAGAACATAGAAATATGAATAGTGGATTTCACTTATAGTGAATTCTGTATATAAAAATTTTGCTCAAAGTCAGGCATAGAGAAACAACTGTTTCACTACAGTGCAGCACCAGGTATTAGAACTGAAATGAGAGACTACAGTAATGTAACTTTTCAAATATTTGGCTAGAACTGAATATTCATTTGGTAAAATTTCATAAAAATCTCTTCTATCTTTTATATTTTGCCTGAGGAGAATAAATTGTGAAATTTTGAGAGAGACAAGTAGTATATAAGCTCAAGTTTTACCCTAGGCTTTGAAATATTGCAATGGCATAACTTTATCCATTTAAATATTTTAATTTATAAATTACAATTATTCTGCTTAAAAAAGTGCATTTAAAAGATGTTAATTGAATTTGTATCTGACTCTTATTCTCTGAGCCACTGGAGACAGTTTTGGTCTTGCTGTCCATTAAAGAAAAGTCTCTTCATGGTTCTACAGACACACATTTGCAGGATGCAAGGAATTTGTCCTCAAAATAATGCAGCTAGATCTCATGTCTGTGTCCTCCAGCATCTTGAAATACAAAAGCTGCAGTGAAACATGGTCCATTAGAAGGTTTAGCCAAAGTTTCTGTTACAGTCTGGCCATGTCCCATTGGTAGTCCTGGAAGTCATAATCATAGAAATGCTGATTGCAGAAGCTTTGCCCAATCCCATCTGCACCTCTCCCTGTTGAGTTAGTGGCCATTTCCCCTTATTTTATGGGATGTCACTTTGAAGAAACATTTGATTCCATAAATTCTGTGACTCCCTTCAGGAGGAAATAGGCTTCCCTTAAATCAGTCTTGAATCTCTTCTTTGCAAACCCAACACGCTTGACCTCCATGCACTAGGAATGTGCTCCAGGCCTCCTACCATATGTTTCACTGATTTTAAATAACATTAAGAGCTTCAGTGACCCTTGTAATGTCAGATTTTACTAGGGACATAATAGGCAATCCCCACGGAAAGGTTATCTGATCTGTGTTAGTGTATTTATTCACAGAGTGCCATAAAAAAAACACAGAGCACAAAGACTCAGATGGTAGCCCAGGAAGATATTCTCACCTAGTGCATGAAAATTATTTCAACATTAAAAAAAGCACCTCTTAATTATCAATTTGTGAAAAGTTATAAGGTGTATAGAACTACATGGTAAACCATAAAGAAATTTATCTTTGAACAGTTGTTTTTAAGCAGCTCAGTGACATTGATACTAACTAAAGTGGGTATTCAAAATATTTATTATTGCAAATTAGAATGGAAAAAGTATGAAATTTGTAAAATTATGGAAGAAGGGTCAAAAAAGAATGGTATTTTAAAGACTTGTTTGTAATTATGTTTTCTATATACCTAAAAATTATTAGTTTATACTGAGTATTCAATTTGAATAAAATAAATATTGGTGAAAATTTTTTGCACACTGTGCTAAATAAAGAAAAGAAACTGTATGGACAGGTCAACAGAAGTATAGATTGCAAATTGTTTTCACAGGTGTATGATAGAGTCCTGATCTTAAGGTATTAACTGTTTTTAAGGACAATCACAAATAATCAAATTAGGAGAGAAATTGTAAGGCAACTCAGTGGGACCTGAAATTCTTATGGCTCAAGCAGTCAAACATATGTCATATGAAATCCTTTTCAGTAAATGGGATAAAATATTATCAAATATTAACTCAAATATTTTCTGTAAACTAGAGCTAGCTAAACCCTTCTGAAGAAATAGTTTTTCATTCACTGTCACTTTCCTCTTTCTGATCAAAATGATTCCAATGAATGCAAATACTGTACGTAAGGGCTTTAAACGACCCTACTTACGAATGCAGTTTGTCCATTTATTCATTATTACTTCATTTCTTTTGTATTTGATGTACCAAAATCATGCGGTCCTGTTTATGCTTGTCAATTTCCTGAAACGGTTGAAATGAGAATTAGTATTTATGAATAGCAAATATCTCAATTTGCATATCAATGTGGTTATTTGTACAGAATAGAGCTATTCTCCGTGTGCTTGGGTAAAAAAAAATCACTGTAATCATCAGTGTCTTGTGTCTACCTGCCAACCAATGAGGCATATAAATGACTCAACAAGTACAGAAAAGTGCATTAACCTATGATTAACAAGTGATTCAGAAGCAGGGTAAGAGGACATGAGACCTCCTCTCCCCTCAGTTTCTCTTTTGCCATAATTTCCATGTTTGCGATCAAGTAGTGCAAAGAAGAGCAGACCTACTAAGGTCAGATCAGAAATTACTATTTCTGAGCCTTTTTGCAGTTCCCCCATTTTCCCTGCTTAGCCATGTAGGATCTCCCTTCTTGGGGTTTTGGATGGAGTGACAGCTTCGGTTGTCTGTCAACTGGAAGCAGGGCTGCGCTTCAGAAAAAAAAGAATAAAAAGCAATCTGTGAATTGATTGTTGCTTTAGGTTCAGTAGAACTGAACCAGAATTAACAGCTTCCAGCACGTACAGTAATTGAACATTCACAAATGTGAAATAGTTGTTTGGGTTATACCTTGCGAGTAGGGTACTTAAGACTGAGTAAAAAAATGAGCTGCAGCTGGTCAACACTTGGAAGATGTTTCTCCTGCTGTGCTTTGGATAATGATGCATGTGATGCTGCACTGGAGACAGAAAGGCTGGGTCATTTGTGAACTGGAGGCTTCCTGAGGAACAAGAAATTCTCATGAGATTATCCTTGCCTCACTCTAGTCTGTATCTAAAATGAGAGAAGGATACTCTTGCCAGAAAATCTTATGCGTATTTTTATAAAATAAGGCTTTTACTGTCATATGTGCAAATATTCATAGGCATGTCCTAAGAGGAATGAAAACCATACCTGCTATCTGTAAAATTACTGTTTTCATAGATAACAAGGAATCTGATTTGGCAATGAACCTGCCACACTCTATTTCAAAGAACTCTGATTTACACATGCTCATGTCCTTACATAACTATTTACAAGTTAGGGGAGAGGGTTAGATTTAAAAGAAACCTTTTAACCATAGGTGCATACACCAGCCAATATATTTATGAAATATGGAGATGATAATAAAAGATCAGTATTTCTTTACAAAGATTCTACATTTTAAAATTATTTGCTCTTCAAAAACTACAAATTATTACTAATGAAAAATAATATGCACGGAAATAACACTTGAATTCTCACCTAAAATTCAATTTAATGTCTAATAGGCTAAAATGGGAGACATTACTTTAAACATACAGTATGAATTAAAGCATACTAAGAATGGTTTTAAGAGCTTTTCAACTTGCTCTACAAAATGCCATGGTAAATTTCACATGAGATATTCTATTTCTAGCAATCTTTGCTCTTAGTAAATCAGCCTAGAAATAAGAAAGCCTCCATACAGTAATTATGGATATTTACGATCTTGAGAAGATTATTCCATAATTACTAAATTTAGGAATCATGTAGTAGGTTGACCTTCAAGAGTATGGTTTTTTTAACCATTGTATTACAAAAAAAATTAGCTCTATAATATCACTGCTGACAAAAAGGAGCAAAGTAACAGGGCATGTACACATACATGCACACTATGATATATGTGTCTAGCATGTACACTAGTGATCAATCCTGTTTTCCTTCCAAAATACAGCAATCAAGAAACTACAAGACAAAACCAGTATTAATTCAAACAGTCCTTTTCACTGGCTGGAGACTGGACAAATAATTTAGAAAATAAAGAAAAACAGAAGCCGTATAATATAGGTTGTTTTTTAGAAGGACATTTCTTCCGGATGCACTTGGATTATGCATCCATTACCTTTACCTTTATCCTAAATTAAAGGACCTTCATAGTTTGAAATCACAAACTAGTTCTTCAGTTGGGTGCAGCTTATTTTTCTTTTTACCCTTTCAAAACTGAAAGTTAGTTTTAGAACTCAGTTTTTCTCATATAAGAAAAGCATCTTTTGATCTGATTATTTCTAGGCTGTTCAGGATCTTTTGCACACCTATTTTTTAAGCTCTAGCTCAGGAACATCTGAGGTATTCAGATCTCAGTGTCTCACTTCTTGAACTATGTAATGCCCTCTTTCTGGAAGATGCTTTCTCTTGCCTTTTCTTTATTCACCTTCAGTAGCTGCTTGGATGTTTTCTTCATTAGAGAGACCAATTCATACCAGTGAAAGCCTAATTTCTGTTACATTTAAGGAACCTGCTTCTTCTCCCCAGCCAGACCTCACAGGCACTGCAGAAAGCTGGGCCCTTTATTTCACTGCTCAATTTCTTCTCTCGCTTGTCAAGCCCAAGTGTTAAGGTGAGAACTGACTGGAATCCAGCCTTACCTCTTTAGATTTGAGGGAGGCAGAACACTGATTGAAACAATTAAACTCCTGTGAGTCAGAGGGACTGTGTAGGACTGGACGGTTTAAACCTGTTTAAACTACAATAATTAATTACAGAAATAAGGTAAGAATGCATGCAGAGTCACTCACCATGGCTTAGCTGATAAGTAGATTTTCAATAAATTATAGACATGGATATTTTTAATTTGGTGTCCATCAGCTTGAGGTAAGTAAATATTTGGAAATAAACAAATGGTTCAGTTGCTCTGAAAACATTTTTATATTGAAAATAAAAAAGTGTGGTTATTTTTTTTTCTGTTTACTTTTTGTAAATTATTGTTATAAAAAAAGGTATTTCAGAAAAAATAACATTCTGGCATCATGAGAAAAAACCCCAACTATCTCATTTTTATACCAGAATGGGTGGACTCATCCATACATTTACAGTATTTGTACAGTAATAGTGAAGATTTCCAGACATATCTGGAATGTTGGGGATGGGGGGGACATGCCTAAAATATGTAATCATCCTAGTAGAAAGTAGAAAAACAATAAAAGAGGACAATGGTATGCCATCTTACTCTTTCTGCAAAAGGCAGAAAATAACCAGTCTGTATTATAGAAGTAAGAAGAATCACAAAAATCCATTGAATTGCAAGTGAAAAAATCTTGAAAAGAATCTTACAATATGCTACAAATACTGTAACAGGTAATTACTGCATGCAATTATTGGTGGTGTAATTTTTCTGCTAAAAGAACAGATGAATCAGTACAATGATATCCAGCTACATAATGTTATAAATATCAAAAGAGGAGTTTGAGTATAATAAAAATCCTACTTTATAAGTACATAAAATAAACCCACACAGAGGTTTACAAGAAATTAAGTCTCATATACTAAGTTCAAAAAGGAAGGTAAGACGAGTTTGTAGAGTTCACAGGGCCAAATGCTGATATGCTGCAGAGATGCCTGCATGGAGTGTGGTTAATAACAAAACCACACAGGGTAGTTTTTAATATATGCATTTGGTTGGATTTCTTTCTCTCTTCACAGGTATCACTTTGAAGAGAAAAAATATTTATCATTTTTAATCAAGTGTTTTTAGGTAGGACAAAGGGAGAAGAGGAACAAGTGTTGTGAGGCATTCAAATCCTGTTACGGGCCCCAGCCAAGTTGTCTTTAGCTATCACTATCAGAGACCTCAGGAATTCGTCAAGGTTACAGAACTGTAAGCTGTTCTAAATCGGGAGAGAAGCGGTCTGAAGAATGAGATAACAAGACAGCAAGAAAGTAAACAAAGAGGGACTGCACCATCCCAGACTGGAACCAATCAGGGTCTCTGAAAGGTGCATGCAAGGCATGTGGACAATACGGGGACCCAATCGGGTCATGCGTGATCGCGTGAACTACGGTAGCAGAAGTGTATAAGAAAAGTGTAATGTAAACAATAAACGGCTCTCGCGTTAATCAAATTGGTTCGTAGTACAAGGGTCCCGTGAATCCGCAAACAAGTATTCAAACTTGTGAGCAACACAGTTCCTCCCATAACCTACATATTATTAACTTTAAAAAAGGTATTTTTTAGTTTCAGGGAAAAAATACTAGAAAATGTATTCTGTTCAAATGAGCATAGCAAAAAGATCATTGAGGAAAGACCAATGCTTGTCCCATCATGCTATTTGAAATGTTTCTAAGAGTAGAGCTAGTCAGAATACTGCTTTAATTTATAGAAATAATAAATTAGAAGTCTGAAATTCTTTGGACAAATAAGGTAATTTGTTTTCTATGCTTTATAAAATATGCATTGTATTCTTCTATTTATCACCTACTGTAAAACTGATCATGGCATACAAATATAAAAGATGGAAAATATTTTTTTCTTTCTAAATACACCATAAATCTGGTTCTAAACCATAGGTTTGATATTTCTCGTTTCAGAAGTATACCATTATATTTCATCTCACTTTTTTTTTATTCAAATCTGTCTTATTCAGCAGTTGCCCCTCCTACTTTTCAAATGCATTTCATCACCTCTAGGTGCTGGCAAATGAGAAATTCCTGTTTTATCACTATATAGTCTTGAAAAGCCTGACTTTTAACCTTGTAGGATGAGATTCTTAATGGACGGCTTCGGCGAATAAAAATTAATGAAAGTCTTCAAGCTCTGAGACACAGAGTAAAACACTTTCTGCAGCAAACATGGTCTGGGACACACATAAAAATTCAATGTAATCATAGAATGAAAATTCAATGTAATCATAGAATGATTCACATTGAAAGGAACCTCATCTAGTCCCACCCCCACTTCCACATACAGGGACACCTTCCACTCACCAGACTGCTCCAAGATGATCTTGAGCACCTACAGGGGGTAGGCCATTAAAATCTTTTCTGGGAAACCTGTTCCAGTACCCCATGCCCCCCACAGGGAAGAATTTCTTCCTAATATCCAAGCTAAACCAGCATTCTTTTAATTTGAAACCATTCTCCCTTGTCTTATCATCATATGCCCTTGTAAAAAGTCACTCTCCGTCTCTTCTTTAGGTCTCCTCCTTTAGGTACTGGAAAGGGCTGTAAGGTGTCCCCAGAGCCTTCTCTTCCCCAGGCTGAACAGCCCCAACTCTTTTGGCTTGCCTTCATGGAGAGCTGCTCTGATGATTTTATATATATTCATAAGAATGTGAATGTGTACATCTAAAATTTTGGTTCTGTCTTAAATATACAATGATTGAAACCCATGTACTGTACAGTAGAAACAATGAACCCTTTAATATATTTTATGCATTTTTTAAAGTAATAGGGCCCGCTTAGAGTAGCAGAAAAGATGGAAAAATTACATTATGAGATGTAGCTGTGGGATCTCTAAAATGTAAGAGTAGAACTGGCCAGCAGGTACAAAGGCTTCCCAAGTCAGCAACACCATCCACTCAGCCTTTTCAATGCTACAGAATATTTTTCCTCTAGGAGTTAAAGGTAGATTGAAAATGCTTGGAAATGCAGTAGGGACCTTTGTTTTCATGAGCAGTTTTCCATTTTAAACCAAGTAAAGTGAAGATATGCAAAACCTAGTTCATGTCAGACTGAAGGATTAACACAATGGAAGGAAATGGGTTACATCTCATAAAAAGCAAGAGACACAAAAATAATGGGTATACCTTGGCTTTTGACACATTCAGAGTTGAAATCCATGAGAGAATTTATTCAGTAGCTTCACAGTTTGAGTTCTCTTTTCCCTGTCTCTCACAGATGGTGTAGAGAGACAGTCACATTAAAAAGCTACAATCTCCTTTCTACTGCACCTGATGCCTCAGCAGGCACAGTCATGGTGTGCTTCACTCAGAGGTACTGAGTACTCCTGGGCTGCCAGGTAGCTTATGTTCTTCAGGTTGATTAGTCTGGAAAAGATACTCTTACAAATCTGTTAAATGAGCAAGAATATAAGCTGTCTCGTTACTCACTTGGAGAAGTCTGCTTGCTTGTAGTTTGATACTTTTGACATAGTTTTGGGAGTTAATATTTAGAACATTGAGTTTCAAAGGCCTGTAATCTTTATCAGCCATTTCAAAATACATGTTCTCTAGGGATCAAGGAAGTAAAACTTGTGTTCAGAAGCCTGAGGTCTGTACAAAAAAAAAGTGTCCTTTTAGCCCTCTGGATCTGCTTCAGATAGCTCAGGACATCACTCCTCACTTACACCCACCTTAGGACCTCCTTAGATCTGTCATTGTCCTTACCTCCTGGTAAATGAAGCCATCCATTTTGTTCATCCTGGTGCCATCTACCTTGGCACTTTTGCAATCCTTTTCTTTCCCTCCCCGAGAAAATCACTGCCCTTTTTCCTGTCTGGTCCTGACAGACACCTTGATTCATTTGCCAGTTCTGAAGAGAGCTTAGGCTCGACTTTTCATGCTGTCATTTCATGACAGATACTGTCAGCACATGCAGTGCTACACTATCAGCACTCTAGTGCTAGTACCAACACTCTGCCATACATCTTTGCTTTTGGGGACTGGGACATTGCAACTTTACTAGGTGCTTCAAAGAAGTGCAGGTGAAAAGTGACATGGGATTGGAGCAAATCCTTAGCTACTTTAAACTGCACATTTCAGAATGGTACTACATGAAGTGATGATCTGGGATATCAGGAGGTAGGGCTACACAATCTGGTCTTTGCTGAGTTCTCTTTCCATAGGGGAAAAAACCCAACAAAAAGAGCAAACAAACAAAACATCCTCAAAACAAAACTAGACCCACAAACCTTCTTATAATCCTTGTGATCGTTTTTCTCCTTTCTAAGCTTTTTTTTCAGGTCCATATGGAGTTATGAGGAATATACTTAACTGTAATATAAATTTCATAGCTATCCCTTCATTTTTGCTGTTTTCCAATTTGGAGAATGCATTAAAGCTAACAGCTGCAGTTCTCTCTCTCTGCATCTAACATAAACCTTAAAGTACAGGAAGATCGGTCAGGTTTATTGGGCTTTTCTTTCTCTGACTTGTGCCTATGTTAAGCATAAAGTGAGAATTGCCCATGCAACATACAAAATGAGAATTAAGCTAATTTAATACAAGGAAAAAATGCTGAGGAGCTCACAACAGGTTCTTTGTGTGGTCTAAGAAAATAGATTAGTTGAAGCATTTTCTTCTCATGTACTTCCTAGAATTTTCAAAAACTAATTTGTCAGCAGAATAGATCAATATAAACTAGTAAATGAATTTACCAATCATTCTTATGATACTGAAATGGATATTGGTGTTATATTTGGTGCTACATCTTAATAAATATGTTTATCTTTTACTGAAGTGTGAGGAGCTTTACCTTTTGTTATCCTAAGTGATATGTATATTCTGAATTATAATAAATGGCATTAAGTTTTTCTCAGTTATGCTCTACAGTAATACCATAATTTTTTCTAGTATTGACTAGTCTCACAGAGCTGAATTTACCTTCAGTGGAAACGTGAGCTGTGAAAGGAGTTGGGAGAAGCCTTCAAGATAATGCTGTAATTACTGTGTATGTTATCAGATGCTGGATATTTTTCAAATGTATTACAAAGAACCATGTTAAAAAGGGGGACCTTATGGGGAAGAAAGGACTTTACTGTCTTACCTATAGCACAGACACAATCATAATAATTGCTAACAATAAAACTATATACCTCCAGCATAGTAGCCAAACACACAAATATAAATCTTCTTTGATATATAGATCTTCAATGTAAAGCATTTGCTTTTCTGCCCAATATATTTTTTATTTGTTTCTTTGCTTCAGTCTCTTTCTGTGTACATTACAGTATTCCAGAAAGGTACACCAGAAGAACACTAACCTCTACAATCTCACCAATTACACTGATCTAAATATATCCTGCTGTTACTTTCTTTGCCTTACAGGTTTTACATGTATTTAATGTAATTAAATTAATGTAATTAATCTGTAATTATCCAGAGCCTGTCTTGTCTTTTAATTCTCAAGGTAAGAGGGAAATTAAATGTAGAATTCCCCATATAGGTCCATGTAGACAGCTGGAATTCAACTCCCTGTTTGGAGAGATATATTTGAGTTCCCTGATCTTCTAAGCAGATTTTCTGTGAGGGAAGGAGTGGTGCTGGTTTTAGCTTTCAAACTGGTACTCATAATAAAAGAAGTGAAAATGGCTAGTGAAAAGATGGTGCCATTTTTTTCTGCCCTAGACAAATTAGTGGAATCTAGTGGGAAGTAAAACATAATATTTTCTGGTTTAATGTAAAAAACTTCACACATAGGACAACTGAAAGACAGAAGATGCTTTCTCTTGCCAGTATGAGGCAGTGCACTGTACGTGACAATGTAGAAAATCCCAGCCTAAATTTAAATCATGAATACCTTTCTACAATGTGAACACCTCCTGCTCATTGACCATTAGGCCATTATCACTCGTTTAATAAATATTCAAGTTGAATCCACCCTTTTAAACTGAAATGTTGGACACAGCAGAACACAAGCACATGCTGTGCATTGCTGGCACTCACAAGACATGGTGACTGTACCAGTCCTGGAACATCAATGCATGTGATAGAGCTTTGCAGGAAACAATAGGTGTTTAAAAAGCAGGAAAAAGATCTGCACTCTTCATCAATTCTCAGATGCTATTTCTACTTCTGTGGGCTAATCATTCTGGTGAGTGCCAAATTCTTGATGGTTGTCTAAGAATTCTGCATTCTGGTGGATATTCTTAAGGTCTGATCTCAAGCCGGTCTAAAACAGCAGCTCTCTAATGATGTAAATAATTTTTTCTAGAAAGCATCTGGGATGATGCATGATTTCTCATGAACACAGGAGTTTATAATTTTAAGAAATAAATTATTAATTATGCTTGAAATAAACTTTAGGAAATATTTTGCTTACCCACCTCTCTTGATGTTTCTTCGTACATAATGAAACATAATTTTGCATTCCAGTAATAAGAAAATAAATGTGATATTAATCCAAATTAAAAAAAAAAAATTAAAAGCTGCAACTGAACCACAGTCATCTATTTCAGTTGTACATATTTGGTCACCTGTAGAAATCTAAGTGCTATGTTAGCAATAAGATATGATGTAAATAGAAAGAGAAAACCTATGGAAAAACTGGAAGAAAGTGCAAAACTGCTAATACTTTGCTAGTAAAAACAGCTAATATGTGATAATACTAATGGTTCCAATTCCATCTTCAGGACTTTTCCTAATAGACAGTCTACAAAAACTGAAAGTGTCTCCTCTGTAACATTACCTATTAGAATAAAAGATGGTGGGAAAAAAGAATCCAAAGAGTTTCTTCTTTCAGATGGAGGAATTGGGAAATGTAAACTATCTGCTAAAGTAACTAGAATTGTGAAAGACTACAAAAAAAGAACTCTTGTCTCCTGAGAGAGACTTAATATTCCAAACTTTGTAATATTTAACAAACTGACCCATTAAAACTGCACCAGCCTTGAGGACTGATTTCTAGAATAAAACATGGTATCCTTTTTGCTGGTTTGTAACATGGGCTTCCCAGTTAATACATTCCAGAAAACTCATTAATTCTATACATGTTCCAAAAGGGGATTTCAAGTGTTCATCTAGCTTTAGCTTTTACCCTGACTTATCCTTTGCCTGAATTCTGGTCTTTATTGAAACCAAGAACTTCTGTGCTATCCTATTTAAATCTTTACCTTCTCATGAAATAAATTCAATCCAATCTCTCCTCCTGCCTTGAATTGACAGGTCTTTTAAACTTCCAAGTCTCTGACACAGAGATACACATTTAAAGATAGTAAACTAAGTTTCTCAATGGCACTCAGCAACAAATGGAAAGCTACTCATGCATATACTTGCATATATGAGTCTTTCTCAGCAAGTACACCTCTGTGCCTTGTGCATAGAACTAAACTTCTTGAGAGTTTTTATTCCGTCACATTTCTCACTCTGCTTTATGTTTAGTGTTCATGTTTTATTTTTTAAAAGGGATAGTCTCTTCAGTTGTAAAACAAATCTAAGTATTAGAAAGATGATTTTTTTCTGGGCTAACTGGTTTTAATTTTGGACTTCATTGAATATTCTGGGGAAGAAAAAGGTGCTACACTAATAAGTAATCAGGTCAAATGAAAATTTTGTCCATAGCTGATACAAGCATGTATATCAGGTTACAAAATAAAATAAAGTTCATTTTTCCTTTCCTTGATGGCTAATTATTTATCCTCCCTCATAATTATGGCATGCTTAAGAGTTCCAGCCAACTCTACTATTGGGTTAGTTTTTCTGTGGGTGACATCCAAATGTGCACAAGAGATTAAAAAAACTCTTTCATCTTTTGCATTCTTTATAATTATAACTAAAATAGCATATAGTGAAGTTAACTTAAAATAATATTTTGTTATTCTTGCCACAAGTTCATTCAGGTGGTTTTTTTTTTTTCTTACAAAGTGCTTGTAAGTGAAAACAACAATTTACACTGTATTTTGGGATCATCCGTTTTTTAATAGCCATTCCATTGCATGCCTTACTAAAGAGAGGGTAAGAAAAGGTATGAAAACTTGAATATTATTTCAGGAATAATTTCTTCATGGAAAGAAGTGTCAGACATTGGAATGGACTGCCCAGGGAGGTGGTGGAATCATCATCCCCAGAAGTCTTCAAGAAAGTACTTCACATAGTATTCAGTGCTCTGGTCTGTTTGACAAGGTAGTGATCAGTCAAAGGTCGGACTTGATGACCTTGGAGGTCGTTTCCAACCTAAACAATTCTGTGATTTTGTCCTTATTGGATAATTTGGCTGAAAGATATATGTTGGACACCTTAGCCTTTTCAGGAGTCGGTTATGTGTGGTTACACATTTAACTACGACTCCTTAGAAACCTTAAGGCTGGTAACTGAAGTCACATTTAATAACATGAAATGCCGTGCAACAACACTAGTTTTGGAACATTACCTTCATAGCAGCTCCACTGCTCATTCCCATCCCTTCATCTTGCTCTTTCTTCACACAATCTGTCACACAATGCCAACGGCATCTGAGAAATGATCTGGAGAAAATTAAAATACTTTTTTGTTGTTGTTCCTTTCTTTCTTGTAAAGCTTCCATTTTTCTCTAGCACAGCTATACAAATAGCTCTGTTGTCCTGGTGCAGTGGGATGTGCAGTGCCTAGACAACAATGAACCTGTACGAAGAATGGAAGTGCTTTAAATCAGTCTTGCCCTGGAACAGAAATCACTGCCCAGGGAAAACTTGTAAATGGAAGTCTCTGTATTTAGGTGTCTGAATCCATTTTAAGCCCTCCATTTTCTGTATCCAACATGAGCATCATGCTTCCTCTACAGTGTGCTATATAGAGCTGTAAAGTACAGCTTCAAAGCTACCTCTGATAGTCTGGCTAGAGAAAAACCCACAAAAACCCCAGACATAGCAAAACCCCCAGTACTGTTCATTCAGTTGTTACTGATTTTCATTCTCACAGAAGGCTACGGAAGCTGAATTCTTGAAAGAAAGCAAGCATTTATTATCTGCAGCTCAAAATTTCTAAAGAGATTAGAATAGGCCAAAAACATCCACGAAATCTATATACATCATTTTATTTTCTAAAAAAATTATTTAATTGGGTTGCAACCTTTCTTCTACATCATTGTACAGATATAGGGAAAAGGTCAAGAGAATTTAGATATGGTGGCACTTTGGCACTTTCCATTTGCTTAGCATTCAAGTCAGTTTTTCTTCAGCACCAATCAAAGACAAAGAGACTTGGAAGCTGACAGAAGTGGAAAAATACTTTCTGGCCTCCAGCATTTGTTTACTAATTGTAAATTGTATGGTGTTGTTCAATGAAGTGATTCACTTTTAATGGGTGCTTAGCTGTGTGGACCAACAGAAAAGGAAAAAAATGAACAGTTTTTCTCTGCACAGTGGCTCCACGTGCAATACTCCTAGACAGATCTTAATTTGTTACAAATTGTGATTACTACACTGAAATCAAGTGAGTAATGTCCAAATACATTACCAGAGTATCTTATCCTATTTTTATTTATCCTTAATTTGGGAGATTTCTCAAGTAAATAATATTAAAGGTATCCATACATGGTATCTACAATGACTTGTGGTTAAAATGTTTAGACGAGGAGGAAATTTTATTTTCCCAGGATTGTGAGTAAATAGAATAAATTGCTATGAGTGCCTTTCATACCAGTGCTATGATTTATTGCTTTAGAGAACATTTAAATTGCTTTGATTAGGTTCTGATCTTCTGGAGACTCAACAACCCATGACCCGTTTTAACTTTCACCTTTTCCTGTGTTACCCCCATAGCATCATCCCAGGGCTGTCCGCTTGGTAAGACCATCCAACATCAAGATTTATGTGTAGCCTGCTTGATAGGGAGTTGAGCAGACCAGGTTTGGCACCAAGAAACTGGTTTTGTATTGACAGACAGTTCATTCTACTCATGGACTAGACCTAGGCATAACCTGAGCCCATTCAAATCTCTGAAAATTATTTCAGCTGAAGCATTTTCACAAATTAGTTTTTCTATTTTTTCCCTCTGCAGGGTATATACCCTTCTTTTTCCTGTCTTGCCATAGTTATGGCTCATTATGGTACAAATAAAATATTATCTCCCTCCCTTTTAAACGACTCCCTGTCATGTCTGTCTTTGAATATTATGTATCTTTGTCTATGCAAAGAAGAACTACAGACATCAGGCTGCTTAAATTAATGTATCATATTTTCTGAGAGCTCTGACATCTGGCTAAGTGCATGCTCTACTTCATGAGCCAACCAAACATCTCTGGATGAGCTAAAAATTCACACTAATCACATCCATATGTAACACTATGTACACCTATTTTCACCAATATAAAAGCACTTTGCACCTAAAGCACTGCAACATAATGCCTAGCCATGACCTTGTTAAAAAAAAAAAAATCCTTTGATTCTCAATGTCTGCTTCTCAGAGATAGGAAAGGTATATTNTCCAGTTTCTACTGAATGGGGGGTTCTGTCTTTGAAAACACTTCTGTCATAAACTATTTGCTCTCATTTCCATAACTCAAGCATATTTTCCATTGTCAAGAAATATTTTTGCCTTCCATGAAAGAAAATCAACATATTTTAAAGCATAAATTTAAACTTTTTGAGGAAGAATTGGAATTTTCAGTAGAAATCAATATTTTCCATTAAGTTTTTATTGTTAGTCAACCACACAGTACTAAATAATTTTGGTTAAAAGTTTTCCATGACTTGACCCTGATAAGATATAATAACACATAAGTGAAGGGCAAGACCTAATTTAGCAGACAACATAGAAATATTGATTTTGGTTTTGGGAGGGTACATTTATCTTCCTCCTTTCAATCACAGAATACCTCCTTTCAACAGTTTAATTTCTCTTTTATTTCTCTTTTGTTTTTTGTGATTGAACCAATGTCACCTGCAGAAATTAGAGCTTTACATCTCCTGTATTTTCTAAGATGTAATAGTGTTGTGGAAAGAGTGCTACACTTCACCTGTAGCAGAAAGAAAGCAGCATGTTTATTGAAAAAACCCCAGTGATTCAATGACTTTTGGTAGTAAATCTGATGTCAGTTTAACAAGATCTGATAGAAAGGTACTCTTGATTACTTACTGCTAACAGAACAGGGTCAGACGAAACTGTAAGGTGGACACTCCGGGTGAGTGATGAGCTTCTGAAAGGATGCCCTTGTGTTCTCAGCTCCTCAGAGTTTTGGTGCAGCAGGATCCAGACTTTATCCTGGGCTTGGTCAAAGGTTTATGTCTGAACGACTGTATTTTGCATCACTTGTCTAAGATTTCAAAGCTTATCACGCCATTAAATGCTTACTGGGTGTCTAATAGAAAAGGGAATCTCTAAGCCTTGAGCAGCAACCTTTAGAGGTATCCCTGCTCCAGGGTATATCCTGCTGTGTATCCCATGCAGGATAGCTCAGTGTGCCCTGGGCTTTCCACTGTTTATGGAGCGAGGAAATGGGCTGATGGGCACACCTGCACCCTGACTACAGCTGNCTCAATGTCTGCTTCTCAGAGATAGGAAAGGTATATTCCTTGTTATGTATAATTACTTTGTGTACAGCATTTACCTAGGAAGCATCATGGAGTATATATTCAGGTGAGTAGAGCTTTTTAAACGCTTTTTTTTTTTTAACTGTAAATTTGTTAGATTTGATTTAAGCACAGAGTGTGATTTGGGAAACCTGAAGAAAAATCAAATGAATCAATTTTGAAAAATTGTGAGCTTTTCATCAGTGGGATATATATATANATATTGATTTTGGTTTTGGGAGGGTACATTTATCTTCCTCCTTTCAATCACAGAATACCTCCTTTCAACAGTTTAATTTCTCTTTTATTTCTCTTTTGTTTTTTGTGATTGAACCAATGTCACCTGCAGAAATTAGAGCTTTACATCTCCTGTATTTTCTAAGATGTAATAGTGTTGTGGAAAGAGTGCTACACTTCACCTGTAGCAGAAAGAAAGCAGCATGTTTATTGAAAAAACCCCAGTGATTCAATGACTTTTGGTAGTAAATCTGATGTCAGTTTAACAAGATCTGATAGAAAGGTACTCTTGATTACTTACTGCTAACAGAACAGGGTCAGACGAAACTGTAAGGTGGACACTCCGGGTGAGTGATGAGCTTCTGAAAGGATGCCCTTGTGTTCTCAGCTCCTCAGAGTTTTGGTGCAGCAGGATCCAGACTTTATCCTGGGCTTGGTCAAAGGTTTATGTCTGAACGACTGTATTTTGCATCACTTGTCTAAGATTTCAAAGCTTATCACGCCATTAAATGCTTACTGGGTGTCTAATAGAAAAGGGAATCTCTAAGCCTTGAGCAGCAACCTTTAGAGGTATCCCTGCTCCAGGGTAGATCCTGCTGTGTATCCCATGCAGGATAGCTCAGTGTGCCCTGGGCTTTCCACTGTTTATGGAGCGAGGAAATGGGCTGATGGGCACACCTGCACCCTGACTACAGCTGTCAGTGTCTTCCAAACATGACTTGAGTCAGACCCGCACCAGCACCGGGGTTAGGTGTGTGCATGGCTCAAATTAGCCCTTGGCTACTGTGTTATTGTGAAACCAATTTGAGCTGGATGCAGCCATCACAACCAGATGCATCCATTAGGGTTTTTTCTTTTTCCTTAACCTTTGGTATCAATGAGTTTAATTTATGACTTTTAATAGATGTTTGTCTTCCTTCTTGGCCATTAGATGTACCGTCAACACTGGCTTCATCATGAGTGCAACTGGTTATATTTTGTGGATAAAAAATGAGCAGTCATTATTCAGTAAATATTCACTATTAATGAGATGTGCTGAAGGGACTTTAAAATGATTATAAAGGAGCTTAGTAACATCTCAGTGTACTGATACTTCTTTAATAGCTAGAGAAAACAGATAATTTGAAAACACTATGAGAACTAAAGCTTCCATGTGGAACAGAAGGTCATTCTATTCATGTAGAGAATGGAATAATTGAATAAATGATTTTGCTTGAATTAACCATTTTGACTTATAATAATACAGTATTATCAAAAGTTAGCAATTAGAACCAAAACCTCTTCCGTTCTTTTCAGAAGTGGAAAAAACATCTAAACCAAACCCTCCAATAGAGTTTCTTCTCCTTTTTTCTTTTGTTTTCTTAAGTCATTATATTTCACATATGTGTTTTGTTGGTAGCTGTGTTCAATTATCCAACAGTGTCTGAAAGCTTACTCAATTACTCTTTATTTAGAGTAAGACTTTGCATATGATTGGCACTGGTTCCTTTTTTTTTTTAATTTTGAATGCAGGATATGGTCTGAAAACCATTAAAATAATTTGGGGAATTTAATTATATAGATATAGATATGTTTTTTGTTATAGAAATTTAACGGAATTTGTAATGAAATTCAGAGAATGCTAAGTTCTAATGTAATGAGAGACCAATTAAACTAAAAGTAGAAACGGAAAGAAAAAAAAGCAGTGTGTCAAAACAGAAACTTCCATAAGAAACTCCAAATATTGAAAATTATTCTGTTACAAATAGTTCTTTTTCCACTAAATAGCATTGTAAGAGCAAAAAACATATATTTGCATTTTGGAAGCAATACAATACAAAACTGAAGGGAAATAGATCTGATTATATTTAAAATTTCCAGGTGCAACATGCTACATATGACAGAATTCCACAAGTTTACTCTAATTAACCAAATCCATCAAATCCAAACATGTTTAATAATCCTGTACGGTCTAAATGCAAGATAGATGCTTGTATTTGTTTTGATTCTTAGAGCAATGACTACATTTTCTACTAATATCACTAAAAATCATATGTTGACTATAAGTCATGTATGACAATTTAAATATTTAGGTTTTATGCGTGGTGGGTTTTTTAATGACAACTCAATGGCCTATTTATTTTACTGCATTTGAGTAATGGTAGTGTTCTGGGTTTGCATGGCCAGGTTTTGGTAGTGGAGTGGCTACACAGGGGTGGCTTCTGTGAGAAGATACCAGGAGCTTTTCCCATGTCTGACAGAGCCAATGCGAGTCAGCTCCAGGATGGATCCACTGCTGGCCAAGGCCAAGCCCATCAGCAATGGTGGTAGTTTAAGGATAGGGAAAAAGAACTGGAGCCAGAGAGGAAAAGAGTGAGAACATACAAGAGGAACAGCCGTGCAGACACACAGGGCAGTGCAGGAGGGGCAGGAGGTGCTCCAGAAGGCAGAGCTGAGATTCCCCTGCAGCCCAGGGTGCAGCCCATGGTGAGGCAGCTGTGCCCCTGCAGCCTGTGGGGGCCCATGGGAGAGCAGAGACTCACCTGCAGCCCATGGAGGTGACCATGATGGAGGAGGTGGATGCCCAAAGGAGCCTGTGACCCCATGGGAAGCTCATGCTGGAGCAGGGTCCTGGCAGGACCTGTGAAGAGAGTAGCTCACATTGGAGGAGGTTTGTTGGTAGGACTTGTGACCCTAGGGGGGATCCAGCATGGGAGGCACCCACTCTGGAGCAGTCTGTGAAGAATTGCAGCCTGTGGGAAGGATTCACATTGGAGAAGTTCATGGAGAATTTCGTGGTGGGGACACCACACTGGAGCAGGGGAAGAGTCTGAGGAATCCTTCCTCTGAGGAGGAAGCAGCAGATATGTGTGATGAACTGACTGCAACCACCATTCCCTGTGCCACTGTGCCACTGGCAGGAAGGATGTGGAGAAAATCAGCAGTGAAATTGAGCCCAGGAAGAAGGGAGGGATGGGGAAAAAGTGTTTGTAAGATTTGGTTTTATCTCTCATTATTCTACTGTGATTTGATTGGTAATAAACTAATTTCTCAGTTGAATCTGTTTTGCTCGTGATGGTAACTGCTGAGTGATCTCTTCCTCTTCCCAATTTTGATCCATGAGATTTAGTTATATATTCTCTCCCCTGCCCAGCTGAGAAGGAGAGTGATACAGTGGCTTTGGTGGGCATCCAGCCAGGGTCAGCCCACCACAGATCATTAATAATTTTTATCACAATTTTGTTTTAGTCAATTTTTAGCAGTGTTTCCTACAAAAATACATTCTCTTTTAAATTAGATTGCACAAAAACATTATGTATCTTTTGAGAATGGTAAAACATTTTTGGACTACAGATGACATTCTGCTGTTGGGAGACAGTTCAGCAAAATGACAGTTTTGTACTTTAGAAGTTAATACTCCAATAAAGAAAAAAATGTGACAAGCAAGGCAGAAAATACTGATTACTGCAGAAATTCAATCTGAAAACTAGGTACCATAATAGTGGTATTTAATGGCTTTAGAAGAATAGTTTTTGGTTCAGAGAGGAAGCTTTGAATGATTTATTGAGCATTATTAATATTATTGTATTGTGAAAATAAAATGGTCATTTAAGTAGAATACTTTCCCTCAAGGAATACTTACAAAATGTTTTCTTACCTCAGATAAATGATCTTTATACTATATTCTATTTTTTTTAAAAAAAAGAGAAAACCATATTCTGTCATATAGTGCTAAACTAGTGCAGGCATCTGTTTTAGAACTGTAGAAAACACACTTCAATAGAATATTGAAGATTGAATTCTTATGAGCATTTCAAACATTATAAAAAACCTCCCAATATTAGGACACTGAAAAGTTTTATTTAAGGGGATACAAAGGATTTCTGAGATTCAGAGATATGGTCCTAGATAAAAAGACCTAAAATAATTGTCAAAAAATACATTAATGGCACATGCTTATCATGCTTGTGATTGCAGTGGGGAAGCAAAATTTATTAGACTGTGCTTCTGTACAAAATGTTTGGAAAAAAGGTACTTTTTACTTAATGAAAAGTGACATTTGCACCTGCTTAAGAGCTTCTTTTCATGTGTTTATGAATTATGGCTGTATTAACTGTAAGAAGTGTTTAATTCAATAGTGTTTTTGCACAATTACTAAGGAGAGTCGGAACATATAAACTCCTCTTTTTTGCATTATTTTTTTGTAAGGTTTCGAACAGGTAAATCAGTTACTCATGTTATTCATATAAAGCACTGCACTGGAGCTGCCATTTCCTGATTTTGAGACATATTCACACTGTGGTAGGAAATGAAGTTTACTACTTCTATTTCTCATGTTCCTGTAATTCAGGCACTGCAACACTGGCAGTCAGAGTACAGGAAGCTATGTGCAGTGAATGGGCACGATTACAGGGCATGAAAACATATATATATATATAATTCTACAAGACAACAAACTCCTGAAATGAGGTGGCCAGAGGTTTTCTTATGAAATCACGTGTTCAAAGTTCAATTTGTGAATAAAACCTATTTAGGAGTTCCAAAATTTTTTTTCAGAACACTTTTGAAACTACATTTTCTATAGCAATGGCATGATAGATCTTAATAACCAAGGATCTTCTTTTCTTGTAGGAAAAGTGTCTGTGTTAGGATACGTTAAAGAAATATGATATAATACATGTCTTCCTTACTGCAGGTTTAGGTGACAAATAAGCACAATTTAAAAAAAAAAAAATTCTCCAGGAATCATAGAATGGGCTGAATTGGAAGGGACCTCAAATATGCCTGTGTCCATCCAGCACAGATTGGGATATATACAGTTCCAACCCCACTGTCATGGACAGGGACATCTCCCACT